>OX463848.1:30141675-30746055 GCA_949825065.1 Odontocerum albicorne | reverse complement strand
AACGCACATACAACCTAATATATACATCTTAATAATAAATATTGAATTTATAATAATTCAAAGCGTGTATACATTTTTTGGGACACCTTGTATGTCACCGTGTATGGCATGATACACCGCGCCCAACACAACACAAACCAGTTCCATTAAAATTGTTGCAGCCGCTACGACCGAGGACACTTCTAATGCATCTCTGTGACTGCAACAAGCTCTACATTTAATATGATAAAACTATCAAAACCTGTAGTGTCAAAATCTGCTAATATGATATTCGACAAAAGTATTTTAGTAGCAACTTTGATGAATGGGAACGAAGCTTGGACATAAAAAAACCTAAAAAGATCCGAATAAATGCTGGAGAAATGCAGGCACTGAGAATACATTGGGTGAGAATGTATGACAAAATACGGAATGAAGTATTTAAAGAGGAATGTGAACTTAACGCTGATCTTTTAAGTAGGACCAAGAACAGCATTATGAGATGATTTGGGCATTAAGAGCGAATAAATGAAAAAAGACTAGCAAACCAAATATACAGTGCAAATGTGAGTGGAAGACAAAGAAAAGTACAGTTGGACCGAGTGAATGATATTTTCAAAGAATAAAATGTAGTCAGAGATATCCTAGGAGCTGTTTGAAGTGTAACGGAGGTGAAATATGTGTGGCACGATAAGAAAGTCTGGCGATCAGTACTGCCTGCCTACTCCAACAGTGATGTTTGAAAACTTAATACAATATAACAAAAAGGCAACACTTTATAATTATCTCAATTTCGTTCTCAGCAGACTTGACATAAGATATTTATTTGTTTGATGATTTAATTTGAAGCACGGGATAATAAGAGGTACGAGTATAGAAAAGTTTCAAATAATGTGACTGGACAAAATGAACCTGTTTCATAACAGGTAAAGTTGACACCATAATAATGAGATAAGAAAATACAAGTTGAATTGGAGGAATTTAAGACATGGTTTTTGGTTTAAATAGGCTATTACGGAGGTCTCTTGTCTACGTATTACAAGTGATATATTATTATTTATTTTTTCTATCAATGCACACATCTATATATCTCGTCATACACGCTCTCCCGTTTCTCATATGTCTTACCTTTCCTCAGTTAAAATTTCTCATACTTCGTCCATCCACTGTTTCCTCGTTCTTCGTTCATTCCAGAAAAATATATTTGTTACGAAGTCTTTCGCAACACGTTATCTCAATGTGACAAAACTATTTCAAGATTTTTTTCTTCATTCTACTTATAACATCCATCCCTAACAGTTTTTGTTTATCCGATCATTTCTTACTTTATCAAACATTGTAATACCATATATTATATTTAAGGCACGCATTTCTACCGAATTTATTCTGCAATTATCACTCCCTTTCAATGCTTGGGCAATCTACGTTGAAAATAAATCAAATTCAAAAGTAACACTTCTAATCAGTTTAATTTCTTTTTTATTAAATAATTTCAGCATAAATACTTAAAAAATTAAATTATTTATAATAAAACATTATTAACATAAAAAACTTCCTTCGAAATCAAATATGAAATGTGAACTACCGCATACAAAATCTCATGATTGCCCTTTCGGAATGTTCACTAATAATAATGGAATCGAATTTATTTATAAAAAAACATTATTTTCATAAAAAGATTCCTTTGAAATCAAACATGAAATGTGAACTACCGCATATAAAATCGCATGTATCCCTTTCGGAATGTTCGCTAATAATAATGGAATCGAATTTATTTATAAAAAAATATAATTATCATAAAAACATCCTTCGAAATCAAACAAGAAATGTGAACTACCGCATATAAACTCTCATGTATTGCCCTTTCGGAGTGTTCGCTAATAATAATGGTATCGAATTTATTTATAAAAAAATATTGTCATAAAACATTCCTTCGAAATCAAACATGAAATGTGAACTACCGCATATAAAATCTCATGTATTGCCCTTTCGGAATGTTCACTAATAATAATGGAATCGAAGGGTAATAGGTTTTATGGAAGACGAGTGGATAGTTAACATGGATTTTATGGGAGTGTGGCTACTAGCAAAGACATTTCCAATGTTAATGGCGGAGACCGTTGAGGACAATGGCGTTTCTAAGGCGGTAGCACTCAAAAATGTTTCCATAATATTTATTCAGCTCGTATTTTATAAGGCTTTTATGAAAATAAATCATAGATCCTTGAGAATTTCCATAAAACGTTTTAAAATATTTATCATATGTGAATAAAATATTAAAACCGTTAACTAAATTAAACAGTACATTGAGATTTATATTCTTAAGAATTAAAAATAATTTTATAAAAATAATATTTTTAATATTGATATATTTAAATATTTAAAAAAAGGTGAAAAAAAACGTATATTAATTTAAATTATTACATTTCCATTCAGTGACATGTCGAGGTTTTCTTCGTTTTCCATCATCTTTCTATTCAATCTCTCTTTCCTTCTCTTAGGCATTGATAACCGTTTAAATTGTTTTTTTTATATGTTTTTTGTTTTCATAATTTTGCTATTTATTGTGTTTCCCTTTGTATCAAAAATATGAATTCTTCATCTTAACTCAATTTTATAAAACAATTGTATACTTAGTTGGAAGATATTGTTACATTGCAATTAACCCACCACATTGTTAACTAAAGTATTAAAAAAATTAATTAAAGTGGAGTTAGGCAGAACATATTGACAGAAAAGCATGCGATTTTGGACATATCTAGACTCATTTAGTGATACCCAAAAGGTATAGAAAGCGATTATGAACATACTGGGTGAATGATATGAGTATACCTAAAATGAAAGACATGATATGGCAATAATCAGACGATTTTAGAGAAGTCACAAAGAGGGTTAAGTTTGGTAATGAACTAACGAAAAAGCTGAAATGATGATGACGTTGACTCAATATGTAAAAAAAAATATTTCAATTAAAAATATTTTCGTTCGAAAATTCCCGTTAAAACATCCTCATCTGCAGGTCTCAGTGCAGACCCTAGTACCACCACTGACAATAGGATATGTATGTTAAGTACGGCATAAAATTTAATGTGGGTTTTATTACGGCGACAAAAGTCTGTAAATATAAAAACAAAATGAATAATTTCCCAGAAACCATAAATAACATTATGAGTGTCGTTAAATTCTAGTGATTTATCTTGTCGAGGATAATATGTGTCACAATTCGCCATAAACACAAAAAGTCACCATAAGTCTCTGCTCATTGTGACAAAATACCATGCAAACTATATCATATCATAATTACAAGACACAATAAATATCTCAAGACAGGCTGCATTAAGTTATGATACAAAAGATTTACAAAACATTTTTAACAAAACAAAAAGCTAGAAGTTTATTCAGCGATATTTCGTAGCACTGGTTGAAAAATAACGTTCGAGAGCTAGTCACCTAGTGCCAGGAAACATATTAAGTTAGGTGAAAAACTACCTTGAAATGAAATCAGTCCAGGAACCGAATCCGGAACACCCAGGTGTTAGGTTGTACTAAACAAGCGTGGTAACCACTGAGCCATGGTGACAACGAATGGATTTTAAAATATACTCGTAATATGATTTTCTTTTCTTTGTAGTTAAATTAAATATTATCCTAGTTAACTATCATATATCTCGTATGTATGAACAAATATATTTCTTTCAACGCATACGGTTTCAGCATTATAAGCTGTTATAAGCTTTATAAAAACAGAAGCTGCTAAAACAATACTTATCGTTATGTCTCGTTACTCATAATGATAATAATAAGATATAAATTATATAACGCCATTTTGTGAACTAACACTAATGCCGCTTTAATTGAACTAAGGCCCTACTAAATTGAGAATGGAATTCAAGATTCAAATAAATGAAAAGGCTAAACATTTAGCAATTTTACGAACAATAAATACATTATCAAGTAGTTAAATATATCATGTAGCAACTTAAACGTCAGTGGTACGATATATAGCAGAACTAGTTATCCACTATAGATACTACTTTCAGACTTAGTTCATTTGAGTATATCATATGTAGCTACACTTATTAATTATATCAACTATATGATTTGCCTAGTACCGTGAAGCCGAAAATGTAACTAAACATACTATGACCGTGAAATGAAAATTAAACAAAACATATATGGAGAAGCTATTGCGTAACGTAAGTATTCCAATTTTGAAACATGTTATCAAACTAAAAGAAGTCGACAATTGGAAGGTACTTGTAATATTAAATTAGATCATTTATTTTTTTAACTAAACTTTTGTTTTGTATTTTTTATAAAACAAATGAAAATACGTTTATTGTTATTTAGTAAATTATATAGTAAACTAGTTCATGCTTTGATGGGCTTTTCAGCTAGTCCAAAAATAAAGATCTTTCAAATTGATATTGTATAAAGAAGCAGCATTGTTGGAAATGTTATTAATATTCAGTTCTTATGTCATTGATATACGAGTATTTTAATTATTGTAATGGTATTATATCTTCCAACAATTCTTTTCTACACGTATACATAATAATAACAAGTACTGTGAGAGTATTGTCTTCGTCTCAAAGTATAGTGGAATCTAAAATAAATTACAGATCAAATAATCTGGAATTCTGACATCAATTGTTATTGAGCTTAGCATAATATTAGAATATCCTTTTGTTTAAACCAAACCCATTTAGTCATTCGTTTTAGTGTATATACTTAAAAAGCAAACAAGTTTTAAGAATGGAGTAAAAAAACTTAAATTCAGTAAATGTTTCCGAAGTTTTTTGCTTCAAGAAACTACAGTTGTTTGAGATGGATATTATGATAATGACAGCATCCTCATGCGACACACCTTTAGAACAGCCATCAAAGAACACAGTCTAGGAACACGTGAACATATAATTATGGAAATATTTCATCCAAATACTCACACAAAATATCACATAAAGTATATTTTAGCAGACGTAATGTGGTCTGAAATTCTTCTCAGCTAAGAAATAAAAGAACAGCGTTTATTTATTCCGACTAGCAGACGTTTTGTTCAAAAGTAAATATTGAGACTTTTTTGCATATAAATGGAGATAAATTAATGTTTTAGTTATTTTAATGTCTGATATGTTCAAAGTTTATGAAATAACGATAATATTAAATTAATGCATACTACTAAATATACAAAAATACAATAGTAGGTATTTTTTTATTTTTTTACTACGAATTACAAAACAAGTCTTAAAATTTATCTATTGTTTAAAAATGAAACGAATTTATCATAGTTCAATGGAAGAACTAACGACTTTTTTAACTCTTAGTTGCCTGGTCTACGAGTATATTTGTATATTATTAATTTGGTTGCCTTCAAATAATTTAACACAATCACCTTTTTTAAGTACGAAAAAAAGTGGAAAGATATAAGAAACGAATAAATGGATAAAATCAATTTTTCAAGCAAGCTAAAAAATTTACATTAAGAGTTTCGAGATGTGGGGACGACCTTCGTGCCCTAGTTGGTAAGACGCTTGTCTCCCAACTTGGATGTTGCGGGTTCGATTCCCGTTGGAACTCTAGATTTATTAAAAAGGATTTCAGTCAGGTATTCACTTAAGGTATCTTTAACATCTTTGTGGTTGGTCGGAAGATATTGTCGCATGGCAATAGGCTCGCCAGGTTAAACTATATACAATGAAAGTGTAATACAATATAATAATGAATTACGATAGAATAACTAAGCGGTATATAAATCAGAAGTGCAAGTTGTGCGTGGAAGAGATAGACCGAGGAAAACGCGGCTGCATCAAGTGATCCAGTTTTTTAAAGAACGTAAAATAAGAAGTATGAATAATAGAAGATTGCGTACGAAGAGATGTGTAAATGTGTAGAAAGCGAAAGTTGTGTGCTTAGAAAAAATAGAGATATGTTATTTCTGTCTATCCTGAAATGGACATGGTGTGGTGATATGTATGTACCTTTAATCGCTGGTTATTCTTCATTGTTTGCCAATGTATTAAACTTATAACAAAAACTCTTCAGCTTAATTTGATACAATTACGATAGTTTGGTTGACTAACGAACCATATTACTGACATTTTCATTACTCTGTATTCGTACTAATAATTGTATGGACAACGTACATGCAGCTAATAGAAAAATATTTGATAAAATCTAATAAATGTACATCCGTAAAGACGACGCCAAAAATTATTAGAATTAAATTAAAGATAATTTTTCCACGTATACGATACTTTCATTGTATACAATTCAAATCTGGAGATAGACAATCCTTACGATCGAGTATGATAGTCACTCATCCTGTGAATCTGGAGATAGACAATCCTTATGATCGAGTACGATAGTCAGTCATCCTGCGAATCTGGAGATAGACAATCCTTATGATCGAATACGATAGTCAGTCATCCTGCGAATCTGGAGATAGACAATCCTTATGATCGAGTATGATAATCAGTCATCCTGCAAATCTGGAGATAGACAACCCTTATGATCGAGTATGATAGTCAGTCATCCTGCGAATCTGGAGATAGACAATCCTTATGATCGAGTATGATAGTCAGTCATCCTGCGAATCTGCTACTCCCATCGTATGACATAGATATTTTTCCGCCTAGTATTCGGGGGTTTAAGGATACCTACAACGTCGGTCAAAAAAATGGCTGAGATTCAACTGAAAACAATCCTTATCTACCTGCATCAACTAAAAATGATGAATGTACGAGTATATTCTTTCAAAAAAGAGGAAAAAAACCTGCCGGTGTACTCCGATTGTCTCACTTCAGGGTGCCATCGGATACTGTCCAGCTGTGGGACCTGTGAGTTTGCTGGTGTACAATGGCTCACTTACTTCAAAAAAGCCAACTCCACGTCACAGCTTCGCTTTCCAACTGAATTGATGTTTAAATGGCGAAGGGATCCTCGATTACAAGGCCCAGCAACGACGACAATTCGTTTAGAGTGTGTAATATGTTGCACAACAACAAGCACATAGTCTCGACAGATCACACCCAAAGTCTCGATGGCGAGAAGATCAAAGCTCTAAGACGATCAGTATATATTGTATATAGTGTTATTTTGCATTGCTTACTAACGGTATAAGAATTTATGATAAGCAGTTTATAAGCTGCAGAAAAACATACATTCAGATGTAAAGCGGTCTTAGAGTAAAACCAGTACGAAAATTAATCAGCCAAGAATCGAATCTGGGGTGCCCGCTTGCTTGGCATTCAGCTTACTGTTAGACTAGAGCCGCCGACTATACTTAACATCCGTGGTCTAGTGGTAAAACACTTGTCTACCACTCGGGGAAATAATTTTGGTTTCTCATTGATATCAAACAAAACTTTCCCAGTATATTTTACATACATACATACCATCACGTCATTTCCCTATCGGAGTAGGCAGAGAAGACGCCAGATTTTCCTATCTCAACACATCCTCCGCCTCGTCTACATACATACGATTTCTCTGACTTTAACATTTCCTTTTTTCAAAATATGATTATCTTAATCCTACCATGCTTTCCATGGTCTTCGTCTAACACACCTTCCACTCACATTTGCACTATATTTTGCTAATATTTATTTATTAATTCAAATTAACATGCTATCTCAGAGTGCTCTTGTTCATCTTACTTAACACATCAGCCTTAAGTTCATGTTTATATTTTTGACCAGATGAAAACAAATTGAAAAGAAACCCACCAGATTGTACGCGAATCATATACAATGAAAGTGAAATAACGACAGTGCAAACAATAACATTAAATCGCACCATACACTGTTGCTTTAACAGTGAATTGGACATTAGGGTCTCGTGCCACAGTCTTCCGTTAACACCGAAGTGATATTATAATATAACGTGGTCGCCTCCCTGCACCACTAGATTCCGGTTTATGGCTCGCCGGGTCCGAACCCACGCCCGCGGGTCCGAGCCCACACCCGCCGAGCAGCCCGTCCGCCCTCGCTGTATGCAAATCCTGCTGCACGCTGCTGGCCGCTCCGTTGCATTGTGCGCTTGAACTTGACAATCGACCGGAATGCATTTATAGTTTCGGTATGAAGCACAAATCTGACTGTATAATAATCATCGGCGAGACTATGCTTTCAGAAGCCAATACTGGTTGTATGGGATGTTTCTTCTACATCCATATCATGACGCCGTGTCCCCTGCGGGGTAGGCATAGAGAATAAATCTCGACACTTTTCAATCTAAACATAAAACTTTCGCCTCCTCCAAATTCATACATCTCGTAATGCATAATATTCTATTAATTATACTTCTCACTTTATCGCCTTTCAAAATTTGGTCCACTTGATCCAGCCACGTTTTACTAGGTCTACCTCTTCCGCGCATATAGTCATTAGTCGTTTTTTCGTCATTAAAAAATAAAAATACTTCATGTTTTACTGCTAATATACAAAATCAAATGGTTCTTCTGAATTCCCTAAGATTACACATGTGTTAAGGATTTTTTATTTTATTAATGAACAATGCATCTGAGAGGGTTTGGGCGTGTAGAACCAATGAATGAAGAAAGATTAACAAAATAAATATACAGGGCAAATGTGAGTGCAAGTCGTGGTATAGGAAGACCAAAGAAAGTATGGTTGGATCAAATGCATTTTTTTTTTTGAAAATTAAAAATCATAGCAATTGGATGAAAAGTGTATAGATACGTGTATAGAGAATGCTAAAGATATTTGCCTAGTCCGACAGATAAATGACGCGAGAATTTGTATGTACGTCTTAATAAAAATAATTAAAAAATAGAAAAAAATGTGTATACAAAAGTGAAAGAAGAGGAACGGTGTAATGGTATGTAATTTTTTTACCTATTGGCTCGATTGAATTTTTTTAAAGTTTAATCATTTGAAGCTTTAAATTGTTATTTAAAAAAAATCCATTTATTATATTGACTCTTATAATTCCATTTTTAATTTCATGTGGCCGCACATCATCCTAATTTTTGTGGATTGCCTATTTAAATAAAAAAAAAGTATTTTTATAGGCTATCAATAACAGCTGTCGGAGATTTCGCTGGAAGTGACAAAAGAAGGGCGTAAATGACTCGTTCTCCTCAAGTTAATCCTTCTTGATCCTTGATCTTGATACACGCCGATTACGTCGCGCAAAGGGAAGATTTACATCAACACTCTGCCGGTCCTCTTTCTCTTCGTCTCCCACATTTCGCATAAGTCTGTCTCACCTGACCGGGTGTCGAAGGAAGGTCGATACAGAGGCGGCTCATATTCGAATATAATATAACAGCATTGTATATACAACTAACAACAAAACTAAATACTTAAGATTTTTCTGCTACCAAAAACTGAATGTAATGCACGTTAAATAATATCAGTATTCGTATCGATAAGTTTCAATTAACATACTTATGAAACAATTTAATCACATGTTACAAATCCCCCCTTTAAAACCTAAAATATTTGTCATACTGTTATTAAATCTACTTGGCTAAATTTCGATAATATTTTGTAATATGTTGAACTTCAATTAAAATAATTTATAAATATAACATTAATTCTAACAATTACTTTGTTGTTATTCCTACTATTATATTACTAGTTGCAACCCGTGAAATATTCACGGAAGTAAAACAAATTCTACATTTATGAAAATATACTCGTATATTCATAAATGTAAAATTTGTTTATATATATTATCATTTATACATCGTCCCCTTTTACACCGGTTCAAAAATTGTTAGCTAGATATTTAAAATTCGTTCAGTATCACGGACCCACCGAGATTCAAATTTTTAATTACTTTCGGAGAGAATCCAAGTATTCCTCTCTCGCGTATTCAAAATTCAATTCTCGTATTCTTTCTTTGGCGACAACCGTCGTACGGGCTTTGGCCTATTTATATTATGATATCTTCATCTCAGTTTGAAATTAATTTGATGTAATTTTGTCAATAACATTAAGCGCTTCAATAAATTTGTCTTGTGTGCTATTTTTTCATGTTATATATTATAAAAGACAATGTTGTGTCGTGGATTAAATAAATAAATATTTAAGAACATTCGAGAATAAATCACCCTATTTTTTAAACAAAATATTGAATTCTAATTATATGATACTATTCAAAATATTACTGACAACCTTCGTAGTCTAGCTGGTAACACACATGTCTTCCCACACGGGGGCTGCCGGTTTATTTCCTGTTGAAACCTAGATTTTTTTTTAAATATTCCAGCCTAGTTTCACTTAGGTTTCTGTAACATTTTCGTATAGAACGCAAGTATGCCAAACTTACTTCGTCTCTTCCATATCTATAAAACACTTCCTTCGTCTCTTCCATATCTATAAATCTTCTCATACAGTTTCCGTTTCTTTTATTCCATAACTTTCCTGCTTTCGAAACTTCATTCTCTTGATCCATCCATACTTTTCTTATTCGTCCTCTACCACAACTCACATGCATGCCGCATTATAAATTTATTTACTCAGTTTTTTGCTACTCATCCTTTCAAACCAAATTGGCGTGGTCTATTTCACTCTTAACACATCAGTGTTTAGCTCACATTCAGCCTTGCAAAAACTCACATTCGCAGATTCTTGCAATAGCTTACATTCATCCTTCCAAAATCTTTGCAAATAACGAAAATAAGTAAAATTGTTATTAACAGTAAAATTGTTTCAGAGATGATTAGGAGCGGATGGTAAGAATATGGCAAGGTTATCGAATTAAACGTGTTCAATAAATAGCACGATGGAATCAATACTTAATAAAATACATAATCTACAGTATTTTAAGAGATCAGGGATTTTAGTGAGTATGGTAAGATAAACAAATGCAACGTTTTAGATAACACAATTCAATTAATACGTTGTAAGATTGTCAGTCGTATTTTATGGAGTCAGGAATATTCATTAGTGAGTATGGTAAGATAAACAAATGCAACCTTTTAGATAACACAATTCAATTAATACGTTGTAAGATTGTCAGTCGTATTTTATGGAGTCAGGAATATTCATTAGTGAGTATGGTAAGATAAACAAATGCAACCTTTTAGATAACACAATTCAATTAATACGTTGTAAGATTGTCAGCCGTATTTTGTTGAGTCAGGAATATTAGTAAATATGGTAAGATAATCGAATTCAACCTGTTAAACAACACGACTGAAGAAGTTGTAACATTTTCCGCCACCTTTTTTGGATATCACCAAGTAAACGTTATTCCAATATGGTGACTTATCTGAACCCGTCCCTGACGCCCACCACTTTGTTATGGTAATACTAGCCAGGCCTGTTTATGTTAATAAAAGCCAAAGAATTCGTATTGTCATCGAGAAGAATGGCCGTTTTTGTGGCGAGTTCCGTGTTTAAATGTAACGAACTGAGTCCAATAAGCCCGAGAGATGATGATTCTCTAAAATCCAACGAGTACACTCTGCCTTCAGCTCGATACAATTATTTCTATACAAGTGCGCGCGTCAGACACGACGATTTAATCAAGCGGTCGATTTTTTGCCTTCTAGACTTAGATAAATAATACAGAATAACTCGAGCAATCTACTCGGGTTAGCTTTACATTTAATCCTTTAAATTAAGAGATGCACTTTGTGCAAATGAAACAAAGTCGAGATTTATTGAAGATAATAACATGTTGAGGAATTTTGCTTTTTGGGAAGTATGTTTTAAAGATATGGTAAGATAGAGACACGTATGTATAGACGTGTAACGTATTGTTGCAGATAACAAGGTTAGTGGTGCAATTAGTACTGTTTATACCAATAAATTATTTGCAAAATGAGATACAGGCAAAAGCCTATTTTACTGGGGACACGACAAATCAAAGACAACAAACCTTACTTATTGTCTTTTCGTAAATTGTGTATATTTCTTGTCATGTGTAAAAAAATAAAATAAATAAAATCTTCAAAAAAGATTGTGCAGTGGTGGTCCAATGCTAGCTTTTATGTATGTAAGCGAAGCCTGGACATTGAAAGGGAGTAATAAAGCAGAATAAATATAAAATAAATGCGCGCTTTGCGTAGAATATCTGCTATTAAATGTTTATAGAGTAAGAAATTATAGGATAAACGATAACTATTTGTTATAGGTGGATGTTATAAGAAGAATTAAGATAGAATCTTGAATTGGTTTGGTCATATTGAGAGAATGAGTTACGAAAGACTTAAGAAACAAATATATTGGTCTGAAAATAATGTAGAGCGAGGAAGAGATATACGAGGATATAGTGGAAGGAGGTAGTTGGAGAAAATGTTACTGAGGGAAAGGTAAGAAGCACGAGAAACAGGAGAGCGTGTGTAACGAGATGTATGGATAAGGACGAGATGAGAGCTGTGTTCGTGTTTAGAAAGGCATTAAGATCTGAATGTTCTGCCTACCACAAATGAGAGAGCGTGGTGGTATGTATGTATGTAAAAAAATAACCATTATTGCCATAAACAATACGAGTATTCACCAATCTTATATCTCATTTGTACTATTAACTTTATAAATTACACGAAACAAATTAAAAATAAATGACCAGACCCGGCAGCATTCAAAGTTCTGTTACGTTAGACTATAAATAACACCATTTTCTTTCTGGTCTCTCAATCCATCATAAAGACAAAACAAAAATGCTGTACAATTGTAAATCAACAAGCATGAAAACCGTTGCAAAACCTAATGATCAATTTGGCGGAAACAGGTTCCTTCTGGGAGTCGGCAAGAGCCGACCCGACCCGGTGACTCCGCGGAGTGCCAGGGATCTGATAAGAGAGATGGCAGTAGGACCCGAGGGTATCATTATGGATAAGGTAGAAACAATCGCAGTCAATCCGCGGGGCCGTGCAATATTTATGAACCAAGTGTGCGGTGCACGCAGGCGCCAATTCAATGAACCACTACGAATTCTTTGAAGATTTTATCATAAAAATGTGAAACAAAAATATTTGCAAAAAAACAATGTATAATAGTGTAGTTAATTTAAGAATGACTATTTATTATCAGTGACTACTCCCCTCCCCCTCTCATGTACGTATTACAATTAGAAAAAATATATATCATACATAATTTAAGTCATCTTCGCATGACGAGGAAGATGAAGATCTTTGAAACTGGTAGTGAACTCAAATAAAACAGTGAATAAAAATAAGTGATTTATTTATTTCATTAAAAATTCATAAACATAGCACCACAAAATAAAATAAACTTTTTTTTTAAGAATTAAGATATAATGTATTATCTGTTTGGAGTAAGATTATGAAAAACCTAATGATTCTGCATCGTTCTGTAATATTTTAAAGATATATAAAACTCATCACACTGTTTTAAAGATATATAAAACTCATCACACTGACAGGGCAAGTCGTCAGACTTTTCAATTATGCAACACATGTTACCTTTTCTACATTCGTATACCTTCTTATACTTGTATAGCTAGAAAACTTTCTATGAATTTTAAATTTTCTTTCTTTTAAACTTTCCTTATTTCCGTGGTGTTCCTCTACAACGCCTTCCTGCCCAAATAATATTAGAGAAAAACATATATTTTACATTGCAGAAGGAAATTCGTAAGACATAAAGTACAGGAAGAAAAAGCTTGTCAGCATTGGAAAACTTATTGAAATAGTTGCATTACAATACAGTGCAAATTTGTCGAAAGCTGCGTTGAAACTCATATTTGAATAATCTATTTACTAATTAATTGCAAGAGTGTTACAAGTGTAAATGTGAATAAGTAAAACATATTATGTTTTATAGAGCAAACTTCTTCGTATACATAGAATATTACATTTTATTTTATGAAACTTGTTCCTGTACATAGACAGCATTTTTATTAGATTTTCGCCCACTGGCGATAATACTCGTACCCTTGTGTAGGCCCTGTGCAATGGTGCGCCCTAAGCGACGGCATTTATATTTCATAAAATATGTTTATGGGGGCGACTGAATTATTGTAAATATTTTAACGACAGTTAATTAACTGACTGAAAGCGAATATTCCGAATAGATAAAATCGTTAATAATAGACTCGGCCAGGCCGCAAACTGTGTGCACTGACTTCGTAACAAAAGTTGTACGCCTTGTTGATCTAGTTTCATAAACCATTTATTAATTATTGCTTACAAAAAAATATTATAACTCATAAATTGATTGTTATAAGAATTGGGAGTATTTTAACGAGTGGAATGAATTTTACAGAAAACTAACAAGGTTTAAATACAGAGTAAACATATAAGAAAATTAATAATATGCCTAAACACATATAGGACACATTTAATAGTGGACAGTCACTCGCAAGAAGTCATAACATAACACATTTGTCAGCATTGCTTGAAATATCTTACTAGGCTTTTCGTGCAAAGTAATAATAATAATAAAATGACAATTTAAATAATGTCGTTTAGAGAACAGGATCATCTCAAAGGCACTTTTACTGAGGTTTGGACCCCTTTTTATTGACATATTAAAAACATTACAAAATAAATAAAGTTGAATCTAAATATATGAAGGTGGTGGCTGCGGCCATTAGATTGCGAACTTCCCCGTATATTAAAATATCGAGAAAAACGTATTTGGTACAAAACAAAGGAAAATTTACTAAAAGGAGACGAACTACAAAGAAACCATTATACCATAGATATGTGAAAGTAACACATTCGGTTTTAGGAAGATTGTAGTGAATACGTGTAGTATTTAGGTAGATTGTAGTGAATACGGGTAGTATTAATATAATCATCAATTTTGATAAGACTTCTCAAAAAAGGTTGTATTCAAGTGATTCCTGAAACTGTATACACCACCCATATCTCTAACACTTGAAGGCTGACAAAGATCGATTAAATTGAAATATTATTCTAGAAAACAAGCGTTAAACCAACCTAGACCATCAGAGTAGGATTACGTGATGTAGCCGTTGTATAACTGTATTGTTTTACTTTTTCGTTGTATACAGTACAATCTCCTACAACCAACCAGAAATATGTTAAGAAAGCCTGAAGGGAAAACCAAACTGATAACTTTTTTTTAAAAAGGTTGCCAGTTTGGTTTTGGGTACCGATCGAAATTGAACCCGAAACCTCCGGTAATTTACCAAAAGCAACGGAGGTTATCACGTTATATATAAAATATTCACAGCTAGAAGTAATAAAGGGCCAGGTATTACTGGTTCTTAAAAATATATATATTGAAATCAATATGTCATTTGATAATATCTCCAACAAGGGAAAAATTTAAACATTGACTTGAAAAAAATGTATTTCATGTTAACTTTGTCTAAAAATCAATTAAAATACATTACTTAGAAAAAAAAAAGTAGCTAGAATCAATGAACCTATATCCTGGTTCTTATAATCGTTCTACTTCTCCAATAATGATGACGAAAACGAGAAGATATTTAAAAAAATTATGGACACATTTTCTAAGAATCAATTAGATTGTCGAGTCAAGGCCCTCTCTGATGTCCACGCCCATGAAAACCAACAATAGGCTTATTTTAGACGCCTCCTGAGGCTCTACCAATGACTCGGCACTTGTTGCAGCCTGTTGTTCTCTTTGGGTGTTTACTGACTACTCAAAGGAAACTTTTTTCAGTCATTGATCACGACTTCGATGTGTGTTTAGTGGGTAGGGTGAAAAGGGAGTCGAGTTCTTGAACTTGTCTTCCATGTTGCATAAGGAAACTAGCACTTTTGCCGATAATGGCTATCAATAGTATTTTAGTATCAAGTTAATCCCACCTGCGGATAATGTTAACATATAAGAACCAAAAAAATATAACTTAACTGAACAATTAACCTGTGTTATGCACGGTTTCAGCGTTTAAAAAAAAACGTTGCTTGTATATAAGATATTTAAAGTGTCATAAAACGTTGCTTGTATATAAGATATTCACGGGATAATTACTTACTACTGTTAATACATTTTATATCGATTTCCCTAATAAAATACTGTATTAAACACGACTATACCACCCCGACACATCAACTGACATATTAAAAATATAAATTCTTCACTAATAACTATTATTTATTCAACGCTACAATAGGACGTGGATAAAAAGAAATTATTTTAATTTCATAATTGAATTATAATGAGGGTCTTATAGGCATAGTTACGATATCTTCCAATTAAGCAGCCTTTTCAAATATCAAAAGCAACAAAAAGATATATAAATGACATTATTTACATTTATAGAGATATTTAATTAAATTGGTTTCTAAATAGCACTATAAATACAAACTTGATGTAAAATGAGTTATATAATGTATTTATATTAAAAAAGTTGTTAAGTCGTTTTATGGTATTTTATCGTTACACTTTCGAGATAGGAAAGTCTAGCGCTCTGTCATATCTGCTTATCCCGACAGGAAAATGGCGTTATATATGTAGTATAATAAATAATAATGTTCGAAAAGTAAATTATTGAAATCATATTTCCTATTTTGGTATGCGATTTCAATTTAAATATTATAATAGTGCATTGTCAAATATTCTCTGTTGAAAGACATACAAGGGGAGTGGAAGTGAAGCAAAAAGCCCGAAGAGAAATACACATTTATATTCCGATCTCAAATTACAATGGCGAGACGGACAAGAAGCGTCAAGAGACCAAAAGTGAACTAGAAAAAAGTGGAGACGATATAAAAGAGTAACGCCGCTGCTGACTAACAAAAGATCGATCGGGCCGGAGAAAAAAACCACCGTGGAGTGTGATGGAATCCCTCTACTCTTCTGCACTTCTGCTCTCCTTGGTGTCCGTGCAGAGGTCAAGCAACTTTATTATTGATGTGTCAATAATAAATCTTCTTTTTAATTATCTTTCTTTAGACATGTGGTGTTATCATCAGAATTGTCTATCTTGAGATGGTAAGTCTCATCTATCCTTCCATATTTTTGAAGATCTTCCTTGGGGATGAACCCTTGTGTTATTCATTCTTTCCACGAAGCATTACTAGTGTCTGCGGTTTCCACCCCATCTCACGATGTCGTCTACTTAACATATTTCTTGGGTACATGAGTTTCTAACTCTATCTCTAAACCAATAAATCAATTCATCAAAAGAAAAATAAAGGGGAAATTCTGATGCCTTATTTTAGGACACTATATATTTATCAGTTGTGGTAAATAAAAAAAACTGATTTCTCAATATTTTGTGTAAGCCTTCGAAATTTGGACAATAAAGACCTGAGAAAGAACAAGAATACGTTTGTTTCCAGATGTGGAGCTGGAGATGATTGCTGGGTATTTCACGGACAGGTAAACGAAAAAATATCTCTATATTGGAAGAGCTTATTTCCTCAGAGAGGCTATCAATATTATACACTCAACGCAGTCTTCAGTTCTTCGGTCACGTTTTGCTCAAGGAGGCCACGGAAAGACTCATGGTGAATGGCAATAAGAAATATAAGTAGATTACCTATGCGCTGGAGTGACCAGGTGAATTGTGCTACGGGCCTGCTTTTGTTTCAGGAACAGCGGAATACCGAGAGGACCGGAAAAGAATGTGCGTAAACGTCAAACAACTCTGGTGTAAAGGAACTATTTTTCAAATTAAATGACATTATAATAAAAAAATCTACCTATTAAGTATTGACCTTTTCGTCTCTGACACAGATACATTTTTATACCAGTAAGCCCAGCTTTAAAATAACTGCGATATAATGACATATGTTACAGATGTAAAAAATACAGAATACAATTCAGTTGAACATAATAAATATATTTAAATAAACGTCAATTATACGCTATTATAGTCAGCACGAGCGATAAAAATTGTTGTTGCAATCAGAACTTATTGAATTATCCATTGTACCGCCTCCAAAATATCCGAGACTTTTATATCTTATTAAATAAAATATCCATCCTGAAACGTTGTCAACGAAGCAATGGCGGACAAAAAAAATCTTATGTATCAAAAAACGGATATGTTCAATCAAGTAGCTACAAAGTTAATTGACATTTTAACAATGTTCGAGAAAATACTACATAACGATGAACAGCCAACCGATATCGATAAATATGATATTTAGATTTAACTTAGCGGTGGTGTAAATACTATTAACTTGTTTAACTTGTTTAAATATAATACTACAGGAGATGTTTCAGTACACGATATAAATGAAACATATGATATCATAAAAATTACATTTTTAAGGTGTAAAAGGTTGCACATTTTATAATCTATAGTTCTTTATTACAGAGGTTCGTAATCTATAGGATGTTTGTATTGCAGATTGCCACGACACGTCTCCACTCTCGATCACTTGTTTGCATGACAGACTTGCTCCAGTCAATTTCAACTTGAATCTCTTTGAAACTATATTATAAATAGATGTTAATTTATATCAATTAATCTGAATATAAACACTTGTGTACAGGTGTCCAAATTTTAATAATATCAAAGCGTTTTTGAAAAAAATATGCATATTTAGATTCATGTCAAATTGACTAATTTTGCACTTGACAGAAATTGTTCACAGATATGTAAGTACCACAAATGAGTGAGATTTTCTATAAGAGTTGAAATTTTTAATCAACTGTTAGATATCAAATTATACTAAAATATTTTATTACTAGATAGAAATAAGTTCTTAGTGAGGTTACAGAATCGGAAATCTTGGCATTACTCGTTCAATCTATCTTTGAATGTATATATAATATTTCAGAAGTAGACGTTAAATTTACTAAAAAAATAACGTCTTCTCTACGTCATTAAATACTCCATATACCCCGTTATGATAAATCTTTTTCATTAAAAATTAAAGAACAAAACTTTTGCGCATAACGTTAAAAAGAAATCTGTGTAAAAACACAAAAACTGTGTAAATTTCTTGGTCAGTCTATCTACTTCTTTTATATATTGTAGCTCAGTCAATGACTAATATAAACATGTATTTGATACCTTTTATGTTGCATACAAAGTGTCTTGATATTGTTATAAAATATAAGGGAGTCCTATAATACATACAATACTTTGCTAACGATTTCTTACGGTTAAATCAGAAATGGGAAAACCGAGTATTTGTCGAAAGGCAAACAACATTGTTAATGGTTGTATTACCATAATAAGAGCTGCTTTCGTTCGCGTGGCGGTGCCCAGTGCCCAAGCAACAGTCTGCAGTCTGCGGTGCCCATTGCGGCGCTCTGTGAGGCCATACTCAATAAGGAAAGCGCCCAGTTCAACAGCCTTAATTGGAGACAATTGTACAAAGTGCAACCAAGTAGAGCACGACCCAAATCGAAACTTGCAAGCTAGGGGTATTGTGGATAATGAGATACTTTAGAAGGGTTTTGCAGAAATCAATGCAATTGCACCACGTCTCGATACAAAGTTATCGGAGACATAGAGTAATGAATAGACCCACGTTGTATGTTATAGATTATGCTAATCGGTTGAAGGACACTATCGATTGGTTTAGTTTTTTTCTTGGTCAACTTATAAATGAACATCTGTTGCAATGCAGTCATTCTGCGGATGACGAATTATTTTTGTTCTCATTTTAAGAGCAATAAAAATTAACATTCAAAAACACTAAATCAGGATTGAAACATTCTTATTAAGATACACTGCTTATGGTCTACTTGGCACGAAATCGGGATTGCAACATTCTTATTAAGATACACTGCTTATGGTCTACTTGGCACTAAATCTGGATTGCAACATTCTTATTAAGATACACTGCTTATGGTCTACTTGGCACTAAATCGGGATTGCAACATTCTTATTAAGATAAACTGCTTATGGTCTACTTGGCACTGAGAAAAAAAAATAAAGTTTCTGTTAATTGCTTTTTGCATCGAATTGGAATTCTATAGAAAATATTTATATCGTGAATTTATAAAATCGTTCAAGTCAATACGATTTTAACAAGAACCTGTTCCATATCAGGGTTAAGGTTTTTTTCCGTAAAAAGTAAACTTGTTCCGTACGTGTAATTAAAAAATATTTTTAAATTGGAAATCAAATTCCAAGAGTTATTATTTTTGGAGATGTCCATAAATAGTTACGTCACGTCCAAATTAAGGCGTTCAGAAGTCCAGGCAAGGAGAGAGTCTTGGGCAGTCATTTGTATTAACACTAAACGAAAGAAACAGAAATTGATTGAAGGATTGATTAAGATAAGCTGATGATACACTACAAAATTATATTATCCATTACATAACAATAATTTATTTATTTATTTAGTGTTCTTGATCTAGACGATCTTCGAGGTCTAGTTGGTAAGACGCAAGTATTCCAACTGTGAGGTTACGGGTTCAATTTCCTTTGCTACCCATTTTCTTGAAAAAGGTAAGCAGTATGTTTTTCACTTCAGGCTTATTTTCATATTTCACGTTGGTTATAAGATTCTGCCACATAAGAATAAATCCGCCAAGTTGTACTGTATACGCCGAAAGCGTAGTCGAATCTGATCTAAATACTCGTAGATAATGTAATTTGATTTTGTATTTTAATTGATTTTGTTTTTTTTCAGTTGTTTATCTTTCTTATAAGAAAGGGGGTAGTTAAAAAAATATATGAACGATTTTCGTATGAAGTCGTTTCATTAATTATATTGTCAATTTAAAAAATATTGATATCGTGTAATAAGCATCAAAAAGGGCAGAAAGTCCATAAACATTGTCCTAGTATTAAAAATTACAACTGCATTAAAAAGATGACCTCCGTGGCTTAATTGGTAAGAGGCATGTCTTCTAATTCGGTGGTTACGGGTTTCAGTCCCGTAAATACCCAGTTTTATTTCAGCCTATTCCAAGATTCCGATCAGATTTCACTTATGGAATCGTTAACATAATTTATGGTTTGTTGGAAGAGATGGCCATATAGCAAAAAATCGTCATATTGTATTATATAAAACGATAGTATTCTAAAATACAATAGAAAAAGGGCAAAATAAAATCAATTAGTTGTATACTCGAACTTGACAGTGTCAAAATCTACTAAGATGCCATATAGAACTACAGTATTTTAGTACCCACTTTGATATATGGAAGTGGAAAACGACTGCAAAGAGCCGAATAAATGCCGTTGAAATAAATGCGTGCATTTAGAATAATACATGAGATGACAATGTATAACAGAATAAGGAATGAATGTGAACTTAAGGCTGATATATTAAGATGAGGAAGAGCACTCTTAGATGAGTTGGGTATGTAGAACGAATGCGCTCTGTCCTTTTTTTCTACCATGACAAGGAAACGGCATGATGGTATGTATTAGAGTTATAAACAAAGGTTTAAAAAAAACTCGATTGATTCAGTTGAGAGAATTTCTACTAATATCTCCCCACTGATGGTTAAATTTATTACAATCTCTTTACGCAACATATGTTAAGTTGACTTAAATCATGCATTGCAAAACGTGGTCAATTCACTTATGAAATATGTATATACAATAGGTGTATACACACGTATTATTGCATTCAGATTGAAAATAGACGAAAAGATTTGATTTGCTACTGAAGTAACTTCCAAGAATGAATATACTCGTATATTAAATGAATTCTGAATGCAAAATGAATAAAATAACGAGTGAATTGAGTGTTATGTTACAGACAGGCCAATCTACCTTTACATAAGTTGTGCACACTACAGCATTAATTAAGGAGTAATAACTATTCGAATTCGTTAATGTTAATTATTTGTAATTTAAAAAGCATTGTCGCGTATAAGTTTGATTGACTTATTGAGTTCATGGTAAAAAGCACTAATAATCTTACGGCAAATCAAATTATGCACTATAATAAAACAATCAAATTACAGGTTTGCCTAGCTTTACTCGATCAATTTGTTCTAGGAAAAATCACGTAAAGTGAATTAATTTATTTAAATCTGGGTGAGATTGGTTCCAACTGGAAAAAAACTGGTAAAAAAACATTATTATTTTTATTTTCAAACGAAAGGTTTACATAGCTTATTCCTTTGAGTCGGATAAATGCTAATAGTTTTTTTTCTAAATTTGATTTAAATCGTGTTAAAGCGAAATCATGTAAATAAAATCGCGTATACCGAGAGGTAACTTGAAAATAATTAGATTAATATTCAAATTTACATGTCAATATGACAGACCATCTACGTTTTGGTTCAATTATATTGAAATAAAATCTTATATACCCAGATCTATATTTATCTTACGTACCTATCTCGAATGAACATATAACACATTTATTTTATTTTACATTTGATTTGAACAAATTTTTTCCATCCAAAAGACTACTTTAAATAAATAATAAATAAATACAGGTTTATTGATAGCAACATAGTATGTACATAATACATTTAGACACATTTCAAGAACACGTTAAAAAGATAATACATTAAAAAACCGAAGCTATCAAAAGGTCTGGGCTCATCTAATAACATCCCCCCGGCCAAAATACACTCCACCAATATAAGGCGAGCCCAGCCACGGGAACACCGGATGTTTTTCAGCCCACACCCTAAATAGCACCTTTAGAGAACAAACTCTCCTCACGGGCGCTCTAACTCGGGATCGAACCCACTATTATTATTAAACAAATCACGTCTGGCAGTTATATATAGCAGCGTCCGAGCGAATCATGTATAACACTTTCTTTATGTACAGTACTTAGTGGAATTATTGCCATGTAGATTTCGGAAAATTCCTTCAATAAGGTGTGCGAGTGGTGATGCTCTTAAAAGCTCAATTCTGGAATCTTACGAGTAATTCACGATAGCGTAAATAATTGTCCGATACAGTAAATAAAACTTTGTCAATCAACAAACAATTCACGTAGAGATTTAGCCTCTTCAAGTCGATCGGTCACTCGCTGTCTCCTCCCAGTCTCCTAAGATTCTGCTGTAAAGATCTCTATCTCTGTCTGCCAAGTAGACTTCTTCCGTGTTGGGCTTATAATATAATGATATTTGTTGGAGTGTCAATCGAGAGATGTTATTTATTCCGAGATTATTTACAGTGTTCACTTTTTCATCTTTTTTCACTATAATTGTCATCAATTCCGAAATATTCAGTTATAAATAAACGTTTATTTTTGCCTATACCGATTTTCATTTTAAAACAAGTTTTTTTACAATCAATTAAAATTTTGAGACGCATCATTTCAAACAATTACAAATGCCAAACAAAACAAACATCGTTAAGATGAAAGTTAATTGCAGTTATATTTAACATTTTTAACAACTAGTAATTAGCAAATCAATGAACACAGACCAGAGGGCTTTTTAATATCCGTACAGCATTTTAAAAAGAATCATTAGAGTAACAAATTACTGAAATATTATTACTGTTCAAATTAATTCTCTCATCGTTCAAATACCTTGTATAACACAACTAATTACTAAATTAATTCTGTATCTTCAAACCCGGTTGGTTTTGTGAATATGAAGACATCAAAATCTGCCGTCCTATTGTTAATTATTTTAATTAAGTCTTAATTGTCTTTGATTCAAATTTAATCCATTTCATTTTATTAATTAATCATATCAACCTAAAAAAAGATGTGAACCATACATTGCAATCGAATTTGTTCGAAATTAAATTAAGATATCTAAAAAAAATATAACCGCTATTCATCTATAATAAATATGGATGTTCTCAGCCAACGAGCAATGATAAGTTAATTATAATCATTAAGAATATTGAAAGTGTTCCAGAAACGCATCACAGTAAGCTATAGCTATCAACATTTGGAATTATGTCACGTTTATGAAATAAGAATATGTCATTATTTTAAATATATTAAATTAATTAACAACTATGAACTTTCTTAACACTTTGCAAACGGAAGGAGACTGTACTCGTAAGAGGTGTTCTCATAGTAGTTGGGCATAGGGTTATTCGTTAAAAGTAGATCTTCATAAAAGATCGGATACGCATCATTTAGTGGGCATTTAAACCTCCACGATATTAACACCTTAACTATAAATAAAATATAAGTCAATAAATGTTTACAGTTAAAATTATAATTTAACGTTCAGTAAAATTGACGACCTCCGTTGCTTGGATTCCCAATCCGGGGATTGTGGTTTCGATTCCTGTTGGTACCTATTTGTTTTAAAAAAAAGAGGGTTCCAGTCAGTTTTCACTGAATGCCTGATCGACACTTTGTGTTTGGGTGGAAGATATTGTTACAGTGTAAACTCGCTAGGTTGTACTGTATACAACATGAACAATACACAATTACTCCAACGACAATTTAATTGGGTATACGATACTGTTACAATATTGATATAGAATGCTAGGTCTAATTTAACTGGGTATACGATACTGCTACAATATTGATATAGAATGCTAGGTCTAATTTAACTGGGTATACGATACTGCTACAATATTGATATAGAATGCTAGGTCTAATTTAACTGGGTATACGATACTGCTACAATATTGATATAGAATGCTAGGTCTAATGCAGCTAATTGAACATACTTAAAAAAACCGCTGCATCTGTTCTGTTCAAGTATTTACCACTTATGTCCAAAAGTTTTCGACCTGAACAAGTTAATATACAAACACCACACTGGCCACGTACATGTTAAAATTTGATACGTCAACTCTCAGTTATATGTTAACTAGAGTAGATAGAAGAAGTTTGTTTCGTTATATTTTGAAATGTTACAAATTGAATATCGGGCGGTTATTAAATTTCATTGAAAAGAAGAGAAAATCCCAACAAAAATTAAACGACGTTTAATTTAATTTCTGTCGGAATTTATTCTTCTTTTAAAAGAAACTTGATAACCGCGCTATATTGAATTTTTATCATTTCAGAATTCAACGAAACAACATATCTTCTGTCACTCTACTGTTGACATACTACTGAGAAATTTCAACTGTAAAATTGGCTGACAATCCGTTGAGCGTATTATCTGTCTATACACACTCTAACTTGTTTAGACTTTAGTGGTATATGTATTTCAGAGAAGTCCGCGAACTGATACAAAGCCCGCACTATGCTTTGAGAAATACTATATTTTACAACTAAAGCATTACACGATAGAATAACATATTTCCACACTCAAAGTGTGGGTACATCTTGACATTTGGTCCACATTCTCCCATTCCATTGTCTCGGAAGTTAGTACAGTAAGACGCACAGTGTGATGAAGGAACAGGAGACAGGGTATAGGACAGCGGGGCAGAGTGTGGAGCGCCACGTGCTCTCCCACGTGCGGGCCCGAGAATCCTAGGGGGCCACAGTTCCCACGGGCCCTACTCCTATCGGCATACAATAATTACTTCCCTACTATAAATTATTCGTGTAATGCTGGTCATTTTTATTGTTCTTGTTTCCGTATCAATGTCAATTATCGCATCTTTTTAAGAAAATTATTATATTTTGTTTTTTCATTTGATTAAATTTATCTCACTTTAATTATTATTATGAATATTGTTCATGAATTTTGTACAGATAATAATGATTTGAATAATTAACTACATTTCTTTACTTTTGTCTGACTGATTGGAAGAGATTGACACCTGCACATTAGCACACCAAATTGTAGCATTAAGTAAATAAATAATGTTGTTTTCAGTACAATCTAGCGAGCCAAGGCCATAGATTTTTTACAACCCGTCAGAAAAATGATAAAAAGCTTAAATGGGAAAAAACAAGACAAATTCTTATTTATTTTGTGGTCACCATTAGGAATCCAACAATGTAAATGCGACACAAGCATTATACCACTAAGCTACGAAGGCGGTTATCATAAATATAGTGAACATTAACAAAACAAAACCATTTTACATTTTTATTGTTTTTATTTATAAGTAATCTGTAATACACACAATTTGCCAAAGGTTATACCCATGTACAAATTAAAAATATAAACTAGTATTAGTTGAATTATGCATCCTTGAAAAGAGTTTGCATTCTAAATGGCACTATATAAATTACTTTTATTATTATTATTATTATTAGAATAATTGAGCACCAACATCAGCATCGTGCCATGTCCATTGGGGATAGACAGAAAGAAAAATATCAGTGTTTAATTATAGATATTTACCATTTATATTAATTTAGACTTAATTTGTGTAAATTATTGTTGCTTTGTTCCAAATTGCCTAAAATATTTAATTCCCAAGGATAATTGAGGTTGGTGAAGTTTTCATAATCTAATGCATTAGTTAGCCAAAAGCATCGATTTCAAATAACTTTTTTGGGTCTTTTAATTGAGAACTGGACAATAAAAAATGTACACATTTTAAGTGAGATTAAAATCAAATAATAAATAATGACAATTAAAAACTTTCAACTAAATTGTTATAATGATTTAAATAAATAATGACCCGTATTGTTAAGTGGCAATCGATGAGATATTGATAATTTGAGGTTAGGGGAAGGCAAAAGTCAGTAGAACACCCCTCTCTATAAATTATTTTTCCCACATACAAAATACGTAGGTTGAAATACCCCTGTCAATATGTTCCCTTTCACCCCATTGAGCCAATGTTAAATTAACAAAAGGGGATGTTTGTGACAAATTTATTGATTTTTTATATCGAAATCAAGAAAATTATAATTTATTTAATAAAATGACACGAAATTAACGAGGTTTGGTTGAAAAAACTTTAAATCGATAGCATTAAAAAAATATTAATTTACTTACTTATTTAGTATTGTTCTAATTATAGTACATATATCGATTTTGGTTTGATGAAATAAACTCACAGAGGTATATATAAATCTTGAAAATAAAAATAAAATTTGTAAAAAATCATTAATGAATAGCCGCAAGTAAAATGCTTATTGTTCACAGTGTCACCCAAATTTTAAATTCAAAATACCTTATCTTATTTGTTTTAAATAAAATATATATACATTTTAACTTTAACGACTTAGATTCCCACAGCTTGTTTATTTTTGATTCACCGTTACCACTCATTACCGAAGAGATCCTACCACCAACTCTAGCAGCAGTGTGTGAAATATATACAAGAGAAGAAAGAATGCGAAGAAGATAATTTGGAAGAGCCAGTGTCAGTGTTTGTTTAGCCGAGAGCGGCTCGAGGAGTCTGGATATGTTGCGGCCCGGGACATTCCCACAGGCGAGTCTGGGAGCCAGGCAATGTGTCGGTGTCGACTGGATCATATCAACAACATGTGGACTGTGTTCAGATGTTAGTTAGAAAACATTTATTTTAAATCACAAAAAAAAAACTAAATTAATTCGCAAGCTACGACAGCATAAACGAACACGCCCTTGAAATTATCTTAGCCAGTAAACGGCGCTAAAGAAATAAATAAATAATCATTTTTATTTTTTGTTCAAGGAACAGATTCAGAAATTGAACAAACTCCAGGATACGCTAAAAATTCTTTAAAATATATACGAAAAGATGTGATCTTTAAAATATATACGAACGAATCAATATTTTTTTATATCAACCTACATGTAGAACCGACCTGGCTTTGGATATGTCGGTAATTAGATTAATAACTTTTTAACCGTGTCCTCATATAGAAGTTTTTCATTTTTCATTGGGTTGATGTAAAAGTTCGTCCCGTTTTTGGTGCTAGGTGGCGTATCGTAAAACCGAAGTGTTATTAACTTCACACGTGTAAGGTTTTGACGTTGTTTCACAGAAGGAATTTTAGCGAGTACTTGGGGAAAAAAGTGTTATTTGGTTATGTTTTTTTTATACATTTTGTTAAGTATTAAAAATGGCAGAAAATAAGGATCATTTTCGACAGTTTACGAAAAGCAGAAACCTCAAAGTTTCTATGAGCGTGGGATTATGCAGCTACCAGAGAGATGGAGAAAGATCATCCAACAGAACGGCACATACTATATCGATTAAATGTCATTTTTAGTAAATAAAAATTTTCTTCAATTTTTGTATAAAAAGTGGGACGAACTTTGGCATCAACCCAATAGTTAAAAAATGTGTAAAATTATTTCATTTTTAATGTTATTTATACTTGGATACTATTCATACATACTTTTACAATAATTTTTGGTAAATGTCTTGAAATCATAGAGTGTTTAATACATATTTTATACTTGTTTATACATTTGTTAATTGTACGAATTATAAAAACATGTAACACTCAAAGGATTTTAAAATAAATTAATGGAGTTAAAACAAATACATTTCGTATTCGGCACTAACGCATAATAATTCATTCAATTGGATGAATAATTTTAACTGGAAATCGCACAATGTTTATGTGATCAATCAGTATACAAAAATGCGTATTAATTATGTTTGTAACAATGTCCATTTTAAATATTTTAGTCATAGAAAATTTCTTGGTTTGAAGGGACCACTCACCTAATAAAAGTTATTTTTCTGTTAAATATTGAATTACCTACCTATCACTGTGAGTGTAGCCCTTAACATGAATTAAATACTCACTTGTGCAATGGTACTCCTCTGTCAATTGAAATGATTGCACATTTTCGACGAACGTTTTATACATCTCGCAAGATCGCGGGAATCGGTTAATTCGCAACAGATGTCGTTGGACCAGTGATTACTCGCTACCCGTGTTTCCCATGCGCTGAGATGCGGAGGACAATAATTAACTCATCATAAAGACTTCACCTTGATTGCAGCCGGTCGTCACTGCAATTCCACCATAACTAAGTAATAGGTTAAATGCAGTTGCAATTATCAATGCACATTTTACACTTCATTCGATGACAGGCAGAAATCTTTAATATCATCGAAAGTAATGAATAACAATTTAGTAGTGGGTTTCATTAACAAAAACATAATTCTCAAATCAACAAATAAAACCTAGGTTATAAAAAAATATGAAAAAATTGGATTGTGTTTCTTAAAAGTTTAGACGCCATCTTATAAAATTTTTGTTAAAACGATGCCTTTTTTGCGACAAAGTAAAAACCGTTATTTACAATAAGAATCAAATACTTTTAAGAAATATTAATTAAGTCGATTACACTCGTCACTAAACAACGAATATCTCACCTGGGATTTATTTTACATATTTATTTATTACTTTAAAGTTTGAAGAATATAGTTTTCAAAGTGAATTTATTATCAATCACGTATTTAAACAGCGGTTAATTAGTGTTGATAAATGTATCTTTCAAATGAACTTTCTTCCAAGACAAATGACGCAACCCTTTTAAAAAAGCAGCATATTTTCAGAAAACAAAACTTTCATTATAAGAACAGCGGTAAAATATTTTAATTCAAACCATTTTAACCCATTTAGACAGAAAGTACGCATGATAGGCCATCCCTCGTGATCCTATGGATATAAAACGTCCATGTGTGTATTGGTTTACTATGTGAAAGCTGTTGCACTTCAACATGCACACATGAAGATCAAACCTTATGTTCCGACGATAAGAAAATCCAAGTTCGTTTGGAAGATTTTTATAGCGCTATTGCTGTGGTGGTTAAAAGCACTACAAGAATTTATAATAAGTAACTTATAAGTTACAGAAAATCATAACGTCATATGACTTTGTCTAAGAGTAAAACCAGTCCGGAAGTAAATCCGCTAGGAATTGAATCTGTCGCGCCCACCGACTATTCATACCATTGACGTATTCATACGTACAATTATTTAAATTGAATTACTATATTTTTTCATCTGCGTATAGGTCACGATTGCCTGTGTTCTTCGCCCATCTTCCATCTTTCGATTGAATCAAGTGCTTGGTCCAATGATGAATATCTTCATAAGCCAATTGATTTGTGATATGAATGTATTATATTATGATTTATGTGTTTGTTATTTGTGTACATGTCGAGTCAATTAGGGCCACTTATTCCAACTTCTTGCTAATAATTATATTACTCATATAAGTTATTTCTCAAGTGTGGAGAATGTTAAAGATTTGAGTATTCATCATTAATTATTATTTATAAAATATGCATATTCAATGCTATTAAATGTATACTATGTATGTAAACAAGCAATAAAAAATAACATTTTTTATACAACTTGTAAGGAAATGTTGCATACAGCGATCATAAACTGAGAATAATTGCAGTTTCACTAAAAAATAAAAATTAATTGAGGATGCAGATTTGAGATATGTAACTTTGAATACTCCAACGACCTCTGTAGCCTTGTTGGAAAAAAACCTGTCTTTCAACCCAGTTTAACAGTTTTAAAAAATATATATTTTATTTATTATTTAATACTTTCATTGCAAATACAATCTGGCGGGCTTATTGCCAGGAGGCAATCTCTTCCAACCAACCAGACAAAAGTAAATGAAGCAAGTTACATGGTCGCAAAAAAACATTCAAATGACTATCCATCCCCACAAAATCCATGAACACATACGTCAGCATATGCCTACAAACCCTACAAAGACGGACAATCACCCGAACATTCCTTTTCATATAAAATGAGATATCACCAATCAAATGAAAAGAAAGGGATGATGGGGGGAAAGGAAAAAATCATGAATGAAACGTCATATTACTGACTAGAAAAGTTTTTTCAGTCGCTTCTTAAAATGTTAAAAAATCTTTCTGGTTGGTCAGAAGATATTAGCAAGGGGTAATAAGCCCGCTAGGTTGTATTATATTATACACAATAAAATGGTAATACAATACTTTAATTATATAATTTTATACATTACAAGTATCTGTAAAATCTGATAATCATAATGAATATAATTCTGTGTGTACTCGAACGCAAATTATCAAACAAGTAAATATGAAATAAATAAACATTTTTTTCATTTCATTCGTATGGTACCCTATTCGAACTGATGATGCGAACATATTAAAGAGCGTGGCAGGGAAGCAGCATTGTCTTTACCCCATAAATCAAACCGTCGAGTTCAGAACCCAGAACCCGTAATTCGTCATCGTGCGTGTTGAAAATACTACCGCGTGTGAATATACCATAATACGCACACACTTCTTACACGCGTGAGTATTGTCAGCAGATAAACTAATTTACTAGACTGGGACCCTTTTTTCGGGTACCATCGGGAATCAAACCCGAAACCCACGGGTGAAAGTCAAGCGTCTTACTAACTACTCTAACTAGGCCACGGAAGTCATCAAAAAATAATTATCAAACTTAAGTTATCAATGAACTCATTATTATTCTCGACTCTCGGTGATTTTTTTTCGTTGATTTTTTTCTCTGAAATTTTACAAAATCTCTAAAAAATTATATTGAAAATTCGATGCTTATTTTTTTATGTGTATTGAGTGGATGAACTATACGAATACATTTTTGTTTTTATGTTTTCCAAACATATTTTTTTTTATGTCACAGCTTTTGGCCTCCTGAGTTCTGGCCTGTGTCATGTTTGTATTATATGTATGATGTCACACTGCTTACTGCTGTTTTTTAGCGTATGTGTCATTGTTATGTTAATATTTTTTGTGACATGTTGATTTTGTATTCATGTACACTCAAAATTCTAATTTAAATTTATTATTTTTTTTATTTATAATGGTCAACAAAAGACCGTAAATAAATAAATATCTATAAATCGTATAACGAAGAATTGCAAAATGTCAAATAAATTTAAAAGCGAAAACTGTAAAAAATATGACACAAAGAAACAGATCATCTACTAAAGAAACAGTAAAAACACAGATAATCGTAATTTTTAACAACTAACTAAACCATTGTTTCTCAACCCTTTTAGCCTTGCGACCACCCCCCCCCCTCCAAGAAAAAAAAATAGGATATCGCCACCCCCTGCATAAAATAATATATTGTTGATGCAATGTATAACAATAACTAGTACTTACGACTATTTTTTTAAATAAAATTTTCCCTTTGTACACGTAAGTCATTAGATATATAATTAGATCAATTTGATCATGCCACATTTTTCTGGGTCATCCTTAACTTCTCGTACCTTTTATACTACTCGAATAGATCATTTGTGTTAATTCTTCGTTATTCATTCTTTCTACGTAGTCGAACCATTTCAATGCTCTTTTCTTCATCTTAAGCACTGCATCTTCTTTCCTATCTCCTCATTAATTTTTCTGCCTTCCGTTGTTTTTCCACAAATAACGTAACGTTTTCATTTAATTAAAATGCTTAAAACCATTCTGAAGATATTTATTGAGAAAATGCGGCAAATGAGGAAATAAATTATGTTCTTTATTTCTGTGTTTAAAAATAAAAGTGTTCGCTATTCTCAGAAAATGTGTTACTTACCCTTTGTACACATAAGTTATTTTTATTTTCGCAATCCCACTGAGGATCGCGACCCACAAATTGATAAACGATGAACTAAACATAACAAAGGAACAGAAATACACAAAAGACTAAGTCCACTTTGTTCTTGTACACCATATTAGAACATGGTATATACTAGGACGTACACATATGTGATAAGAGTCACGCAAAGAAAATAACAAGATGAATTTACTTTTTCATTCTCCGAACAACAACTGAAGAACGGTAAAGCTTAATTACAAAATATAAAATGCAATAAAACTTTTTTTTACAACTTACCTACGTTATGTGAATCATAATGGGTACTGGACTAATATCGCAGAGACACGAACGAAATTGTATACTCAATCGTATATAAAATGACCCACAGAAGACCTTCGAGTTGCGTACGTTATCCTTTAAGAGAAATCTTTTATCGATTCGTAAATACATTTGATTCTAGTAAAAAATTCAGTGAAGCTCGCATATCGAACTATAAATATAACTTAAATCTCGTTCAAGGAAGACGTGAAAATATATTACATTATTCAGAAATTGAATTTTATTTTCTTTCCTTTTCTTATCATTGAACGAAATATTTTTGAAATGATTCATTTTATTTTTAATTTAAATAAATATTTTGTAATTTATTTTTAACAAACACTGTTTATTCCACTTTTTTGTGACGGTATAACCCTACCGGTTTCAAAGCTTTCACCTCATCTTCAGGGGAGCGCAAACAAGACTAAATGCTGTTCGAACTGGTACCGATATAGACACTTCAACGGTTGGAGGCTGGGGGGTGAGGAAGGCTAGGGATAATTTCGGCCAAGAGCGGGGAGATTTTGGGGAAATAACTGTTCAACAGATGCTCCGATCGGTATACTGACTTAGAAATTTCTAGGGCCTCTAATCTGTCCAATTTATTTCCGTTGCCGCTAACATGTAAGAATTTGGCATCATCGATAGAAAAAGTATGATTCTCACGGTGACAATGATTAGCCATTTCAGAATAAATTAGAGGATTTGTTAAGGCAGATTGGTGTTCACGAAATCTCTTTTCAAAAGATCTTCCTGTCTTTCCTATATAGAAATTATCACAGTCAGCACATAAAAGTTTATACACACCACTGTTGCTAAGTATTCCATTTTTGCCTTTCCCATTAAATAAGAGTTTCCGGAGATTAAAGTTAGTGTAAAAAGCTGGCTTTATGTGACTTGGAATATTTTTGGTTATTTCATTTGATATATTTTTTATAAATAGGACTTTGCTCCATTTATAGGTATGCTTATAGGTGTCGTTAAATATATAAATATTTTGTGTAAAACTTGCCGTGCATTATGACAATTTTACGTATCTAAGATAAGCTGGTTGATTGAAACAGATTGCTGTATAGCAATATTTTTATGAAGCACTTTTTAAGGATTGGAAAGTATACAATGTCAGTCGTAAATATAGGCCTAGGCGTTTTAAAGTGAAAATAGCAAATAAACAAAATATAACTGTTAGGTTTCAAAAATCAATCGGTCAGTAAGTAGATCAATTATTATATACGGTGTTCCAAAAGATGTATCGACACTTTAACACCGTGCCGTTTCCTTGAACTTGCTGCAGGAATTTATCATAACACGCATTCGTGAGGAGTTTAGGGATGATGAGGACTTTTACTTCCATCAAGATAGTGCGCCTTCCCACTACCATCATCATGTGAGAGTCTATCTTGATGAAAATTTATCGAACAGAAGATGATTGGACGTAGAGATACCATTGAATACTCCCCATTCTCCCTAGACTGTCACGTCAATGGATTTTTATGGGGATCAAAAATAACATTTAAGACATAAAACCGCCAACAGTTAATGAGTTGACAGCAGTCATTGAAAGAGAATGCGTCCAAATACCAACACAACTTATTCATGATGTTTGCAATTCCACGTAATCAACAGTTCATGGAACAGAAGGGCCATCAATTTGAACACTTCCGATAACTACAAAAATTCTACTGATGTGTTCTTTAATTTGGAGTTTTAATAAATACTGAATTTATAATCTTTCAAAACTAGAATTAATTTTTTCAGACACCCTGTATTATCTATCATCAAGTGATGACAAAAATAAATATAAATTTCACGCAACAATAAAAAATATAGACATCAAGTTCGTTTTAAAAAATAACAAAACTTAATTGAGTAGGAATACCATTTATCAACATTCTCTTGAAATTTATTTAATTACTATTGTATTGTTTGAGGTGCAGATGGTCACAGTTTTACATTTGTTGGAAATATAGACAATATGCACTTCAACAAATTACAATTTTATTTATTGTGCTCCACCAATAAAAATGTTGATACAAACAATTTTCATTAAAATATCGGCTAGACCATAAAGAAACTCCCGTTTCTTCAATCAACAGGTGTCGACTGTACCCGACTACAAGTCATTTCGTACGAGTAGTTTGCCAGTGGTCGTCCGAAATGATTTCATTACAAACTTTAACTAACGTTTCAGTTCTTTCATAAGCGGTTCACATCGAACCCGACGAACACCGCAAAAAGCGACAAAGAGATTTTTTTATATTCATTCGTACTGACAGCTTCGGGCTCATTTTTTATGGGACAATATTCTTCAAAAGGCCATCACTCGCCTTTTTATTTTGTCTTGAATCGACTTTTGCGCCTTTTCTACGAAGCATCGAGTTCACACTTCGCTGGCAGTAAAACTGTTATTTAAAAAAAATAGGGTTGCCAGCTTTGAGCTGAAATTTATGTAAAAAATCTAGATATGAGCGAATACTATTAAATAAGTTTTTTACAGCAATCTAACCTATAGCTATCGATCATTTCAAGATTACGGATGTGTATTTGCAAATCACCGAGTTAATATTTTTAAGTAAAAAATGCATTTTGACTGTTTTTTCCACTAGTAAAAAAATATATTCGTCCCATGTTAAATGCATGAAAACAGAAATATTAATAGATCAATACCACTATGGTCTAAAAGTTTCCGGAATGAATAAGAAATTTTATTTCGTTATATTCAGAAACGTTAAAAATCGAATATCACATGTTTATCAAGTTTCTTTCAAAATCAGAAGGGAAAAATCCCGGCAGATATTAAACGACGTTTACGTTGTCATTTTGATGTCAGAAAATTACAATTAATAAGATATTTAAATACATGAATACTCTCAGTTAATAAAGACATATTTTGTAAACATAATATTCACGTTTTCAACACTCGAAAGTAAATTTTAAAATGAAAAAGCCAGAGGAGCGCTAATGGACAAACATTAGCAACAATCTTGTTCTGTTTGAGAAAATATATTCCCATGATGAGAATATTTGGCCAATATGAACAAGCCGAGAGGTCATGACTTCTCTTTTACCCACTGTCAAAGTATATAATACATTATAATTAAAGAGACATGTGGACCATGCACAGCTCTCGTTTGAATTAATATTTGCGGACACTTTTTATATTCTCCTTTCGTAAAGAATACAGGTTGGGACATAATGGTTTGCGAGCCATCAGTACGCGACGAATTATTAGGTGGTATGTGACATAGATGTTGAGAAGGAAAAGTAAGATAATAATAAATATACTATATTATTTATAATTAAGGCATTAATACTGTAGAAGTTTAAAAACACTGTAATTTGTTTAGTCAAACACTGCATATTGCACTTGATATAACGGCATAATCCTACCGGTTCCAAAGTTCACCTCATCATCACAGGATCACAAACAAGGCTCTCGTTTGTACTCCCCTAATGTAAAGGTGAAAACCTTGAAACCGGTAGGGTACCGTTGTGGAATAAACAGCGTTTGACTAAACAAATCACAATAATAAATATAATTTTTACATAAAGCATTTTCCTAATCATAATGCTTTAGTAATAATTAGATACAGTGCTTTCTACTCCTAATTTTAAAAATAAAATATTTTCATTAATTTATATGAGTAAGCAACGATATTTAGCTTTAAACCTATGTAAATATATATAAATAATCGTTTTTTCTCTTCTCTTAAGCACTTTGATGTGTATTATGAAGCAGGAAACTTCGCAATGTTGGTTAAAATTATAAAAGTAACTTTTGGAAGTTCTATCGAAATCGAGTTTAAATAAAAGTTTCTATCAAGACTTCAAAACGGGTAAAAAAAAACAACTTCGCAATATATGTCTGTGTATTATTGTAATATTGTATAGTAATCATTGACGACCACCGTAGCCTAATTGGTAAGACGTCTATATTTGAATCAGAGATTTTTTAACAGGGTTTTCAGTCAGATATTGATTTATGAGATGATTTACATTTCTAGTCAGTTATAGAGATTGACACACACGGCAATAAACTCACCAGGTTGTACTGTATACAACGAAAGTGTAAAACAATATATCCGATACAAAATATATCTAATGCATCAACGATGATAATTTTCCATTCCACCAATTAATTACGTTTCTTGATAACATTAAGTATTGTCTATTTTTTTAAATGTTTGGTATCGCTGGTCAAGATAATATATGTTCAATTCAAATTTAATTTGCAGGATGCAACCATCGGGAATTTCTAACGCGCAGTAAAACCAACCTAATGTCCCATTTTTTAACATCATACATCGGGCAATTCGGTTGCTTAATTTAATTCTTCGGGATAAGTGTGATGAATTCACATTCTGATAACATATGTTGCCAGAATATATATATTATTTTTATTATTTTCCCGATGACTTAAATCATGACAGTATGGAAACATCTTAATTCAGGGAATTGACCTCTGAAGCGTGTGAAACTTGAATAGTGTCAATTTTTTTTCAGTTCTGATATCCGCATGTGTGCTTTGATTTAGTTGTCTGGCCCAGCAATTAAATTATTAATTTGAAATATTAAACGTGTCATGATTCTCTGCTTATATGAACTTAGGTTAATAGTAATTTTTCTCGAAACATGAAATATCGCAAACGAATTCAAATAACTGAGCAGGCTGTATAAAGATACAGCAAAAAGTATAATTAAAAAAAATCTTAAAACAATAGCTTTATTTCAAACATATATTTTTTTGTAAATAATAAAGTTAAGATTTACTGTGAAATATTTATAAATAAAAAATAACCATTTAAATTTAGTGTTTTTTTATTTTTGCAAAGGAAAAATCAACATTTAGATGCTAACTACGGAAAATTTTCTCCGTAAACAGCTTCTTAACGTCGTTTAAGTTCTGTCGGACTTTTCCTTTCTTTAAAAAAAACTTGATAACCAGCCATATTCAATTTTTTACATTTCAGAATATAACGAAACAACAAGTTTATCGGCTCTAGACTGAGGGTCGAGGTATACATGCAATTTTGATTGTAATATCACCTGGCCATGCGTGGACGTGGTTGTCGTGGTATCTGTCCATTATAAACGCTCGATCTTGTTCAGACTGGAAACTTCTAGATCTTAGTGGTATAAATATATTAGCTGCCTTGTTAGTAATTTTCCCTTTTTCGTGACGTTAGACCTTAAGTCCCTCATCGCTACAATTGTTGTCTCACTCAGATGTGTTCGTAGCCTAAAGGCAGGAAAAGTTACTTTTGTCTTTTCTTCTTCGTCACTAAGTGACATCGCGCTCTTAATTAAAAAGAAAAGATTTACGTCTTCTAGTGTAGATCTCGCTGGATAGGGACTTATTTTGTCATTCTTAAATGCAGTATTTGCAATATATAAGTGTGTCTGTTTTAAGGGAATCAAGACGTAATATTCGATTTAAGGTAGTCATGTTAATTTGTACGATTACATACAAGTTGTTAGTAAATAGATGTTTTGAAAAGACTAAGGCTTTCATTTTCATGACTAAGCAAGCTTGCACATATTAAAACTACTTAATCAAGCTTGCATTTAGTAAAACTCTTGAATACTTTATGTATATTCAAGATTTGGTCCTGAAAATGAAGAATTAAATGTTATTGAAACGTTGGTTGGCTTACTTAAAAGCTTTGCGACGTGTTATTATTTAATTATTTCTGTCATGATTAACGTTCAAATGACACACTCATCTGCAATGCAGGATTCTTACTACGTCAATTAATCCCTTTTTATTGGGTCGACAAGTCTCGAAAATGAATTTGCGTCATTAGGGACGAGAAAGTGTGAGAAAGTACGTGATATTCCCAGTGGCAACAGGAAATGGAGGAGACTGTCCTTGTCTCGCTTTTAATATAACTGTGAACCGAGATGAGGCGGCAGAAGCGTCCTTCAGAAAGGGTGATGCGCTCCATTTCATAAAAAATATGTTACACACGAATATATGGTACGAGCATATCTTTGATCTTTAGACTATTTATTTCGAATCATTCGTAATTTTCAAGATTTTAACGAAATTTACACCGGGACCAAAAGTTATGTATTCCGGTACGAAATAAATATGTAACGATCATTATCATCACCATCACGCCATGTCCCTATTGGAGTAGGCAGAGAAAAAATATATCCATTTCATTATGTGTTATAATAGCAAAATGAAGTGGCAATGGACAGGACACCTAGTCAGAATGCTAGAATCCCGATGGACGTACGAAATAATCCAATGGTACCCATGAGGCATAAAGAGGCTCAGAAGAAGACTGAAGGTGCGCTGAATAGACGAAATCAGGAAGCATAGCAGCATCACATGGCACCAACGAACAAATAAACCGAATTATTTTGAGTCGACTTGGGGAGACCTTCATCCAGCAGTGGATCGACCCTGGTTGACAATAACGTTGAATGATATACTAGCATCTTACATTTATGTCTCGTCATGCATACTCTTCTATTAGAAAAGTTTTCCACTCTTTCCTTTTTCAAAATTAGATATATTTGGTTATGCCACATTTTTCTGAGACATGCTAAACTTTTCGTACCTTCTATACTACTCGAATAGATCATTTATGTAAATCCTTCATTATCCATTCTTTCTACTTAGTCGAACTATCTCAATGATCTTTTGTTCATCTTAAGCACTGCATTTTCTTTCCTAATGTCCTTATTAATCTATCTTACGTTGTTTTTCCACAAATAACTTAACGTCCTCGTTTAGTTAAAATGTTTAAACCCATTCTGAAGATGTGTATTTATTGAGAAAATGCAGTAAATGAGTAAATAAATTATATTCTTTATTTCTGTGTTGCATCAAGAATAATTTGTTGAGAATCTATCAATACAATATTTAAAATAAAATTCATTAAAAGTTTGAATAAATTTTTAATTCAAAACTAAAATATGAATTGATAAATCATTGTTACGTTTTGACGATACGTGTGTGCATGTGTAAGATGCGAAAATATAGATGGATTTTACTGAATCTTTTTTTTATTTATAGTAAACATAATGTGTTTACATTTGAAGTTTTATTAGTGTTAAAACAAACGATGTCGAAAATTATTAATACTTAAAAATATTTAAAACTTTTTATGTGAACATATAAAAATAATCTGAATATCTTAGCATAAATATTTGATGTTTTGTAACAAGGATTTAAATAGGTTGGTGTTTTTATTGACTATATTCAAAGTAATAAAGTTTGTTTTATCCTTAAAGAAAACAAGGCACTCGGGCTAAAGTGTTTTTTTACAAATAACTATACATATAACCAATTGAATATTTATTTTTCCAAGAAAGAAGTCGTGTATTCATGTCCCGCACGCAGAAACTCAATAATATTGAGCTTTTCAAAGCAAATAATTTAGCGCAACTATTTCTTTGTTATTGAAAGTAAAACAACAATCTATCAATTATCTTCATTTTCCCTCCTCTCCCTCTTCCCTTACTTCCTCACTCATTATATAACATGCTGTGTTTTATAACTTGAGTTGATTTTATTTATATTATTTATATCTTCTTTCTGTTCCGCCGATTGTTTATATTTATAATTTTTATATGAAACTTGATGATTTTTACTGTTAAATACTTAACTTATTAATTGTATTGTATTATGAAGTTCCAGAATATAAAAAAAATGTTAGTTTGTGTTCATTCGTTGCCCTATTCTCACGCCTAGACGCGTGGTTCTTTAACGTAGAATCATCCCTGTCTAAAAGCAAAGTATGATACATTGTAAACATCAGTGCGATGTCAAATCCCGACGAAAACGTTAATAAAATTCATTTAGGATCCTTGATGAAGTGACGCACTCGCATTTAACACATGGTGACGGCCGGAATTGCCACCGCCACCGCCACTGGGTATTGAGGACTGAGTAGGACTGACCGCCACTGCTCCTTTCCATTTGGCACTCACACTTACTGATTTTAATTTCCTTTTTACATTGAAGTGGCATGCCATTGCTGATGGAGAGTTTATTTAAATTGCATGTGGATAAGAATAAAAAATAATATATTTTCCGAATCACTGGGTTATTAACTCTCTTTTGGTTATGGAATATCGAATAAAATAATATATTTTCCGAATCACTGGGTTATTAACTCTCTTTTGGTTATGGAATATCGAATAAAATAATATATTTTCCGAATCACTGGGTTATTAACTCTCTTTTGGTTATGGAATATCGAATAAAATAATATATTTTCCGAATCACTGGGTTATTAACTCTCTTTTGGTTATGGAATATCGAATAAAATAATATATTTTCCGAATCACTGGGTTATTAACTCTCTTTTGGTTATGGAATATCGAATAAAATAATATATTTTCCGAATCACTGGGTTATTAACTCTCTTTTGGTTATGGAATATCGAATAAAATAATATATTTTCCGAATCACTGGGTTATTAACTCTCTTTTGGTTATGGAATATCGAATAAAATCTTTGGATCAGAAAGTTGCCGGAATTAAAAAAAACTTATTTTATGATAATTGATACGAAGTAAATTCGACTTAGAAAGACGATAATGAAAGGATTAATTAAAACCAAGCGATATAATTAATTATTTTTCATGTGACTAAAAATGACGTCAATAAAAATAAAAAACTCTATTTTAGAATTCAAAAACCCCATTTTTTAAATATTATTATTTAATAAAATGATAAGAATGTTATGTATACGTGTATAAACAAAAACTATGACTAAAGTTACTTTGCGAAATATGAATACATACAAGAAATAACAAACCTATGATTGACCTATAATGAAATTCTTAAAATTTGTGGTAATTATTAATTAGATATTTTTTTAATACGATTTTCCTTTATTTCAACTATTTAAAATAAAGCGAAAAATTGCATTGAAAAAGAAGACTAAATAATTAAAAAAAAACATAATCTTGACACTAATAACATGGTTGATGAGACCCAATTTGTGAACGAAATAGTACAAAACATATAACAATTATGAATGTATCAAGTCGAAATCAGAACGCAGTGATTTTGAGTACATACGAGTACCCAAAAAATATATACAAGATATACATTTCCTGCCATCAGGAAAGCATTGGTGTACCACCAGAAAGGTGGAATTGGCACAATGTAAATGTTATATTAAGTGAAGTATGTAAAAACATTCACTTTATCTGCATTCAAAACATCATGGACCAAAATGAAAAAAGAAACAGGACATTTATGCGCCTGATGATTAAATGAGCTTTTGAAGTTAATTTATATGTGGCACGTATAGAATATATCCTATTGGTAAATAAAATTACAATTAAAAAATCAATTTGATATTACGAGAGCATAAAAGTAACATGTGTAAATATTATGAATCATGGAAAGAAGGGGAAGTCTGTTAAACAATAAAAATTTTCATTATATTCTTTTAAACGAATTGACCGCTATAACTGTAATAAATAAGCAAAGTTTGAGTTGTAAAAATATGAGGGAACAGATATCTGTTTCATTCGCAAATATTAACATTAAGTTTTATATAAAAATTATATTAGTGTCTCAAAATTGTTTTCTTTTACGGATAATTATATACATTTTGTGAAAAAATATTTTTTTGTAAAATCACGTAAATATTTAGTTTGTGAAATGCTTACCCTAAAACATGATTAATATTTTAATGCATCTACGTTCAATGAAAGTGAGCCTTTGTCGTTAATTTAGGAAAGACGTAAATAAATCTCTGTTGTTCCTTATTGTCTGCATGATATAGTGAATAATAATTGCTATGATAATGGCTAACCTCGGATACAAGATGGCCCTTTAAGAAGAAAATGTAATCTATTAGCTCTGCACGATGCTAAACTATTTTCTTAAATTCTTCTTATTCATCAGAATAAATACAATGGTATAGAATAAATACACGATGAAAATAATTATAAATTAATTTAACTGTAGATTGAAACGGTACACGACCGAATTTAGTTTCTTTTGCACATTCTCGTACAAGGTATTCCAACTTTCTCTCAGCATATATGTTGATGTTATAATGACCGCTTTAAGTAAAACAAAGCATTTGCTTATTAAGTTTTTCGCTCACGTTTTTAATACTTTACAACTTACAGCAATTTGACTTTTACGCAGTAAGTTTTTAATCTAAGAATAGTTCGACTATGTAGCACTGATTGAATTTGATCTAATTGATTGTGGCCTAATTCCATTGACAAAAATAAAGGTCTTGTTAAGTAAAAGTCAATAGATTAAGCTATAAATATCAATTGGGCTGCATTAAAAACTGCCTGTAAGCGGATCACTGGTATTATTAGAAAAATTACGTAATCGCGCGCTTGGATGCGAAATGTAGTGTGACAATAAAATGAAGCGTGCCAGTCAGGGCCTGCTCTGGAGAAATAAAGGACACTCAAAGATATATTATATATGTGTATATTGTTGCAAAAACACCAAATATAGGATAGATGCAGCTGCGATTCGATACTTGAAATGCAGGAAATCACCATGGATGGAATGAAGAGTAAATAAAAGAAATTATACCGAAAATCCCAGGATCGCGGAAACAAGTATTGAAACACAGTTAAAATGTTGAATAACGCAGGTATAACTGTTCCGAATCTTGCACTGAAATAATGTCCGTATAATGAAAATCCTATTTTGCTTTCTCTTCGTAGGAATTAATACATTGACTTGAACCGTATTTATTTTATTTATGCCAAAACAATACTTCAATACTCGGAGGAGATAGAATACCACTGACTTTCAATACTCTGAGGAGATAGAATACCACTGACTTTCAATACTCTGAGGAGATAGAATACCACTGACTTTTAATACTCTGAGGAGATAGAATAACACTGAATTTCTTCAGATATTTGAAAAAGCATATATTTTCTGTTGAATACCGGAGATATTATTGGTCTAAAGTCAGCAATATCGAGATTGAAATCTAGGAAAATTTTCATCGGGACTTCGTACTCGAGGCAAAACCTGATTGATGCGAATTATAGGGCGATCTCTGTTGCCTCCTACTGGAAACACGTGGCATAATTAACATTTGATGATTAAGGCATGGAACTGAATTATTATTGTGGAAGGAAACTTTATAGAAAGCTTAAAAAATAAACATCAGTCTACGAAAATAAAAGACACTTTCTGTTGATAATGTAAATATCATAAAAATTAATAATGTTAGTAAAAGGTCAATTTATATAACGCTGTTTAAAGAGCAGACTTTCCACAAGGGCGCTCTTACTCGGGATTCGAGCCCACTATTATTGACAAACTAAGAATATTACAAAATAAGTTCATTGTAAGGATCAGAAGATGGAGGCTGTGGCCAGTAGATTAAGTTCTTCTATCTGCATATGTTAAGAAAAAAAATAGTAAGAAAACCATAGAAAACATACTGAGGGATGATGAACTACAAAGAAACCTTTGTAGATCTTCCAATATGTGATAGTTACATATTCGGCTTGAAGTAGTGTTTTAGGTATAGTTTAATGTATGCAAACCATTTTATCACGGTCTATTTTTGCCCATACTTAACACATCGCTTTTTAGTTCACTTTTTTCTATATATTTATTATATCATGCCATACATACATAGACACTACATAACATATAGTATTAAGATATTGAATCTAGGTTTGATGCATATTGATGCAATATGATGAGCTTAACCCTAAAGTCGTCCCTGCTGACTGAAGCTGCAGAGTCCAGCAATAGTCTAATGAATTTGCCCTCACAAAATAAACCAATGGAAATGTGTTCATTGGCTTTAATTCTGTGTCTGCCCACAGAACGCCTTCCGTTAATTCGCCACTTCCTACAGAGAAGTAGGTAATCGGTATAAATATATTTGACCAGGCGTGGTAAGTAATTCTGCAGTCGCGATTTCTTCATTCTCTCAACACGCGATTACACTTATTTTAGGTGATTATACACCCATACGTTGTATGTTACGTTTCTGTCAAGAGACGCTCGGACAACATAATTCAATGTTGCCCGTCCGACTGCAGACCTAGATAATACGTTTATTTTAACATATCCACTCATTGAAATATAGCTCCGTTGATAGGACGGACAAGTTAGAGATGTATTGTTGGAATTATTGTGATAGGACGTCCAGAAAAAGGAACATCGATTATTATATTTGAGCAGTACAATAGTTAATTAAAATCAGAAGTAGAAAGGTTGACGGTTACAACGTAAACTTTAATAATAATCTCGTTTTGTAGTGTGTTTAGTCAAACCTCTGTTTTTTCCACTTTATGTAACGGCATAACCCTATCGGTCTCAAGGTTTTCGCCTCATCATCAGGGAAGCACAAACAAGACTGAATTATATTCGAACTGCTACCGACATACACGCTTCTAATGGTAAAAATTCGGGTTGGGGATTGTAGGTGGAAGAAGACAGGAGACAACTTCAGCAAACAGCGGTGGGATCTTGAAAAGAATACATAGGGTGACAATGTATGACATAATGCGGAATGAGGTGATGAAAAAAGACTAACAAAAAAAAATACAGTGCAAATTTGAGCTGAAAACGAGGGAAAGGAAGACCAAGGAAAGTATCGTTGGATCAAGTGAATGATATTTTGAAAAAACGAAACATAAAAAGTCAGAGAAACGGTAGGGCCTGTATTACAAGGTGTATGGATTAAAAGAGGCGAAATATGTGTGTCGCGATAGACAAGTCTAGCACTTTCTCCTTTCTGTCTATCCCGATAGGGAGACGGCGTGATGGTATTATTATTATTAGTTAATTAAGTATTCCATCTTATAAAAAGGATTATTTGTGCCTATAACAATTTGAAGGAAGTATGAGAATATGTAATAACTCCTGTAGTTCTAAAGCGTGTTGATAAGTAAGTATCTGTAAAATAACACTCGAAACTAGAAATACATTTCTGAACAATAATTTAATTAAGTGAGAAAGAATAGCATTAAACTTCTTTTAACATTTTTATGTTTCTTATAGCCTACAAATTCCAACAAAAGCAATCAAGAGATGGACGAAAAGAAAAATGATGATAGTACATTGAGGAGCAGAGCAAGTAATTAGTTAGACAAGAAGTGAGAGACTTGAGAGACGTGTAATTATTTGATCGACCCGCTCCATCCATCGCATTGAAACCATCGACAAAAGGCGACTGTAAATCTCAATTTATCCACGTAATTATTTGTGACACAAAATAATTAGCGTCGATCAATTTTAAACCCATTCAGAGGGAGTTCATTAGAATGCTCTGCAAGTGCTGTATGCCTGGGCCCGCACGGCCGATGATTGTTCGTCAATCCGAATGTATTGTCTTTGCATTGCTTTGTAGCACGCGACAAATGATGTCACGTATTTTATTTGTCACCTTACTATGGCGGCTGATTTGTTACTTGTTCATTTTTCATAAGCTTTTTATTGTCTTTGTCAACGTTTTAAGATACAATACCAATTCAAAACGTATTTAAAAAATTTGCAGAACTTTCACAAACTGTATCAAATAAACAATTTACACTTCTTATGATTGTGTATTGGATTTAAAAACGACGATTAATATAGACATCACTCCTGGATAATATTTTAAAGAATCTCCGATTTTACTTCATGGAATAAGCACTTAACGCTTTATATTTAACAAATATTTGGTTAACTACAAAGGATAGCAAAAGGGTAAATAATTACATTTATTGCATCGTATTGCACTTTCGTTGCATACAGTAAACTTTGTGTACTAATTGCCATGTGGCAATCTAGCCGAGCAGAAAGATACCTTCAGTGAAAATAAGATATTTTTTATCATATAGGGGCTATATAAATTGTATTTTTATTATAATTATTCAATCCTGGGTTGGAAGACAAGGGTCTTACCAACCAGGCTAAGGAAGACGTCAAACATTGATTAAGGTTAAATAAGCATAATTAATTGTAAAACAATAATTATCAATGTTAGTGAGTAAAAGGGTTTTTGCAAAAATAAGGTATTTTTATTTCACATTTTTTATATTTTGATTCTCATAAATCTGATTTAGTTCATGCAAATTTACTTGCATCATTGTATTTATTATACGCAAAAACCATTCTTCTAGAAATAAGAGGGGATTATGAATGCAAATTGATTTTAATGGATGTTTGAAATTCCATACCACAAACCATAAACGGTCAAAATATAACCTCATGACAATGCGCGCCAACATCAACGCCCACCACACTTCGAGAGTTATTTCTTCCACAAGTTATTCTACCACAGCCGATAGAATGACTGTCGAAAATCATACAATATTCCCGGCAAGGACACAAAGCCCGATCCTTGGTTAAAAAAACATCATTTAGGAATCATTTTAGGATGGGCATTGTCATAGGCGCATTTTTTATTCATGTTCTCCCCTTATTGTATGTAAATTTACCATTGTGATGAGATTCATCTCTGCTGGGTGCCACGGATGGTAAGAAAACTAAAAGTGGTTTAAAGACACACTCTATATGTGGAAGACGTGAACTTGGAGGAACATAAAATCAAATCTTTAGTTTATCTCTCATTCCTTGCGATGTACTTTTTATAAATGTTTTAATTTTGAAAAATCTTTACATATCTGGAACATATCTGTGTATGAAGAAGAAAGTTAGATGGTATAGTAGATCAAACAGTAAAAAAATAAATTTCAAACAATTTAAATTTGCCACTGGAATAATAACAAAAAGAAAAATATATTTTTCGCCGATTATTAGAAAAGATTCGTAGAAATTAATCTATCAAGGTTAATTAATAGCATTAACATTCAACAAAAATAGAAAAAAATGTTGAAGGCAAAGGCGATGGAAGACCACAAAAAATATAAGATATTTTTTAGCGATAACGTAACAAGCAAAAAGGAGTATAAGCAAAATCATTATCGTGTAAATATAAGAGGAGGAATGCTTAAATCATTAGTTCTGAAATTAAGCAATTAATAAATCTTCTTCTTAAACTTTCTATAGACTCAAGAGTCTGCTACTGCAGGATTGTGATGCTGAGCTCCAGCTATCTCTCCATCGTTTCGGGGTCTCCCTGGTGGACGCCGTCTATCCGGCAGCCCATGCATAGCTACTTATGGAATTCTTGTGGAATTCATTCTATGTACATGTTGGTACCAGTATCGTCGACGCTGTCGTCCCCATCTGACCACATCTTGGACCTCACAGACCTCTCGGATTGTGGTGTTTCTTACACGATCACGCAAAGTCTTCCCAGCAATAGCACGCAGAGTTCTCATTTCCGTTGTCCTTAGCATACTTTTTGTCCTGACAGTGTCCACCCTCGCTTCGATGCCATATGTGAAGATAGGTCGCACACAGGTCTTATAAATGCGTACATTGCTATCCGTTCTCATTTCTTTATTCCTCCATATGACATCTCTCAGGCAGCCCGCCACAACTGCAGCTTTATCTACCTGAGGCCTTACTTCTCTGGGGAAGTCATGAGAGCTGAGCAGTTCACTGCCAAGAAATCTGAACTTGGTTGCTTGTTCAATTGGCTCATCACGTACTGAAATTCTGCACTCTAGTGAGTCTTTGGAAAATGTCATACACATGGTTTTTGCTACGGATATAATCATATTGTACTTTGAGCAGGATTCATCGAACTCTGTGAGCATTCTCTGTAAGTCATTTTTATTTTCAGCTATGAGTGTAGCGTCGTCAGCATAACAGAGAATTCCCACCTCTTTCTTACCAAGAGTGTACCCCAACTTGAGAGATGCAACCTCTGCAATGATATTATCCATTATGCAGTTAAAGAGAAATGGGTTTAGGCTATCGCCTTGTCTGATTCCAACCGATGTTTTTATGGCTTTAGTATATTTCCCATTTGCTCTGATTTTTGTGTTACTATTCAGGTTGATCTCTCTTATGACATTAATGAGTGATGGAGGTATCATTTTTGTGGATAAAGTGTTCAGAAGGTCCTTCAACCGAATCCTGTCGAAAGCTTTTGTAAGATCGACTAAACAGAGGTAGGCTAGTGTGTTGTATTCTAATGATTTTTCTTTAAGAGTGAATATAGCGTATCAATTAATAAATAGTTAATTTAAAATAATGATTTGAGTAAAAAGTAAGATGGTTTAAAAAATATATTCTGATTTCTCAGTATAGTATAGCATTGTCATCTCAAATTATAGATTTGTTTCATTGGTCTCCCTTTTTCATGCCCAAACCATCTCCGAGTGTTCTTCTTCATCTTACATCTTAATATATCACTTTTCACTTTTACAAATCAATGTTGGTACTAGAATACTATTGTGGGCAATTGTACGAGTATTAGTAGATTTTTGTAATGTCCGGTTCGAGTTAATATATTTTAGTGCCCCATTGACTATAAACATTTCTTTAAAGTATTGATTATTTGTTTTATTTTATTATTTCGTGTACATGGTTTATATGGCGAAAGTATTGTTATCAGAGAAATCGTAAGAGTTATATGACAAGGTGTGTGGATGTCGAAGAGATGAAATATGTGTACCGCGATAGAAAAGTCTGACACTTACTCCTCTCTGCCTAGCTCGACAAGGAAACAGAGAAAGGGCGTGATGGTTTGTATGTACAGTAAAAGATATATACGATAAATATTTTAAAGTTACTTATTTAAGAAATTAACAAAAAAAAATCTAAAAAATATTATATATATATATTGAGTTTTTCATATTGAGAGATTGTTTAAAATATTATAAACCTTTATATTAAAGTTAAAAGGCATATTGTATTATCGTTAACTACGAGAATGGCTTGACCGATACATTAATTACACTGTGCAATTAGGTAAATTGTAGATATTAAACGGATCTTATTGAATAAAAGATTTGAGGTGCGCCATTAATTTTTCCACGTTGAACCCTGAACATTTGAAATGTTACCGGATCTAATGGAGGCTCCAACTCCAGCACAGTGCAGAGTGAGGGCCTTGGGACCCAGACGTCGAAGGCTTTAGATGCGAGTCGCGTCCACAACGTGCGAGTATTGTTAACTTCTCAGCACGTGCTATTTTGTTATAAAACTGCAACTAATAAATATTATGGAAATTTATCTATAAATAAATCCTGAATGATATTTGAAAATAATTATAGTATTATTGAATTAGTATAGAATATATTTAAATTACTCGAACAACTTTGCGTATGTATTTTCCAATAACAAGTAAAAAATTATAGTTACTTTTTTTGGGCCAAGTTTTAGAGGACAGATTTCAATTTTGTTCAGCGTTCCAACTAATTTTGGCCAATATTTGGACGACACATTTAAATTTTGTTTAACGTTCCAACTAATTTTAGGCAAGATTTGGAATATATATGATACTTTAAAATTATTGACTTGATAAATTAAACATTCTTAATTTTAAAACTGCATATGTTTTGTGATAAATAATATAAATTATTGCATAGTATCTAATAACCTCCCTCTTCTAAAACAAAATGTATTCAAAATTTTGGTTCTAAAACAAAGTGTAACGGAAAAGACGACGTAAATGAAGTAATAAATTGAATAGAAATCTATTCATATTTTTTTGCATAAAATTACGATTATAAATCAACAAAGCAAGGACCTAAAATAAATACGAAGCATATATACTATTGTATTACACTTCTGTTGTACGAGTATACAGTACAACCTGCTAGGTGTATCACATTACCAACTTACAATATCTTCCAACTAACCAAAAATGAGTTAAAGAAGCATAGAGTGAACTCTTTATTAAAATACATTGGGTACCAACGAGAATAGAACTCACAACCTCCGAGCTACAAGACAGACATCTTACCAACTAGATCAAGGAAGACGTTTCAACATAGAAAATCTTAAAAAAAACGTAAATTGTATTTGCACTAAGCTCCCCATTTTCAAAGACAAAGTTTTCAAGACTTTCGAGATATTATACTTAACAAAACTATTATTGACGACCTCCGTTTAAAATATTTCTGGTGTGTTGGAATAGACTGATACATGGCATCTGGTTGGTTGGAAACGATTGCCGCATGCAATAAGACAGCGGCAATGTGTTACAATGAAATATTAAATAAATAAATAAACCCACCAGGTTGTACTGTAAAAAACGAGAGTGTTATAGAATAATTATTATATATTAAGATAATTTCAATTAAATTATTCGTATATTCGCAGATTTCATATAAAATACAGTTAATTAATTGTGTAACAAGAAGATAAATATTGTACAATAAAAGACAATGATAATGGTATTACAAGAATACATCAGACGATGGAAGGAGCATTCTGTTAAGTATTAATTTATTTTCCAATTTTCAATAATGCAACGACACGTGGCAAAAGCGACCCAACAATGCCTGCGAGACTATAAATGATATTATAAACCCCTATTTATTTATATTTTCAACTTTTATTCTGGAAAAAGACATCTTAAATTATAATAAGATGACCCTTATTTAGATCTGTAGGACGGTCGCCTTTTTAGGAATACAATAGAAAGTGGATTTGGGAGTCGTGGAGGACGTGGCACTAAATCACTCCTCACTGACATTTAACTTTTATTTTGAGCCAAAGATCGTGGCGCGCGTCATGGACGTGTCTGCAATATAAATCTCGCTCATTTTCTCTATCGAACTTAATTAATTACTTAAAACGATTAGAAAAAATTGATAAAAAAAAAATAAACAAAATTATTTAACACTTAGATTTGAATAAATTCTAGGCAATAAACATAAATTAAAATGATAGGCCTGTTTCGCTTTACAAAAACATGGTCAAATTATTTGACAATGCTATTTATTGTAAAGCAAAAAAAGCCTGTCATTTTAATTTAAGTTTATTGTTTAGAATTTGTTCACATTTAAGTGTTATCATTGTGTATAAAATGGAATACTACAATACAAATACAAAATCAATTAATAAAAATAAAATAATTCAATATCACACTATTAACCAAAGAGTTCCGCTTTAACTTTGTGGAACTCCATATATATTAGTGCTTGAACCAAAGACGGTATGGTTCAATCAAGTGTATGATATTTTAAAAGAAGGAAATGTAAATCAGATAAATCGTAGGAGTTGAATGAAAAGGCATATGGATGTAAAAGAAGCGAAATATTTCTGCCTACCCCGACAGGGAAATGGCGTTATGGTATGTACGAGTATGTATATTAATTAATTATTTTGACACATCACATGAAATAATGAAGATTAAATACAAAAACATTGCACATTAAGGGATAACTTCAATTGATGTAAAAACTAATTGAAGTTAAATATTATAATCAAGTTTATATTATCATATAAAAAATATTGTTATAGATTTAGATATGTTAATTTAAAAATATTAATATAAGTTGAGATATTGTAACACTCGTATTAAAACAGTCGAAAATGGTATTCATTAGCAATCACAAAAGGTTAAAATGGTTTAAAAGTAAGAAAATAAATAATTGAAATCATAACGGCATTCAAAACATAAACATACGTTTAAGCTAATTTAAAATTTACTCTCAGGGCCAATTAATTTAACTTCGAGGACATAGTTCGAAAATTTTTATTGGAGAACAGGTAACTCATTATTTCATAATTAAAACGTATACAAAATGTAAAACCTTATAATTCCTAAATCTTTAAACATTGATAAAAATAATATTTTCCGTTGAAAACGTGTGTCTATCAACATAATGAATCCATGATTTGTGACAAGGTTTTATTTGAAAATGTGTTAAAAGCCGCCGGTTCTGTCTCGACTCGGGTTTAAGATTATGTAAATATTACAATATAATAAAACACATAGACGCGTCCTCCGGTTGCTAAAATATTTCTGTTTGGATTGTTAATCGATGTTTACTTGTATAAAAGCAATTCTGTTGAGCGAACATAAGTTAGACTTTATCAAGTTGCGCAGTGACTAGTGTTTTCTTAACCCGTTGCTGGACAACGGTTTCCATAATACATACAATATTATTTACTGAGAATGGACAACGGTTTCCACAATACATACAATATTATCTACTGAGAATGATACAGTTTGAGACTATTTTACTATCGATACATATTTTGTAAAAATGTTTTCAATAATGTTTTTAAAAAGCCACACTTTCAAGGATATCTGTATTCCTTGTAATGTTCTATGGTGTTGAATCATAGACACTTACTCAGGCTACCACAAAGAAACTGGAATCATTAAAAATGTGATGATATCGAAAAATGCTTCGAGTCTCATGGTTGACAAAATCCAAAATGAATAGATATGGAAAATGATGAACAAAGAAAGAGAAGTATCCACTGACAAAAAGAGGGAAGTTCGAGTACTTAAAATATAAAATGCGAAGAGAAAAATATAAGATCCTTCAACCGATATTGTAAGGGAAAATTCAGGACAGAAAAAGTATAGGAAGAAGGCACTTTTCCTGATTGAAGAAATTACGACATTGCTTTCACTTTGGTACTATATCTTTGATCAGCGCTGCTGTCTCAAAAGTCAACAAAGCTGTGATGATCGTCAGCATTCGAAGATTGCTCTTAATCTTTAAAAAGACGAATCGTACTTAGAAACAAGCAAATAGGAATGTTTGATAATTGAAATTTGACGAAACTGTAAAATCATTGATAAATCAATAAAACAAAAGTAGTGGCTAGTGTAATGACCCATTTTACCGTTCGAACAAATTAAACCATCATTTAAGTGAGCGCAGGAAATAACACGATTGACTTTTTCAAGAGCCAAGTCCCGGATGACTGGGTGCGCTTTGATTTTAGCACTAATAAATAACTTGATTGCAGCAACTAGCGCTATAATTATGTCGCTCTTATTGATTGCTTTGAAGTATTATATTTATTTGTATTTTAAATCGTTTATATTTTTTTAGAGGTAGAAAAAAGAATATATGTTGAAGTATGTCCATTAAAATGTGTTAATTAAGTATATTATGTTGTATTTTTTTTAATCGGCGATATACATTTATTGCAAAAAAGGGTTTCAATCTGGTTTTCACTTGAGGCATATATAACATACCTTTTTGATTGGTTGAATGAGATAAACTTGCCAGGTTGTACTGTATACAACGAAAGTGCTATATACAGCATAACAATTCGGTGCTTGGTCTGCTGAGCCCTGGCCTGTTGTGTGAAGTATACGAATCTTGTTGATGTTTTGATATTTATGTATTTATTATAACATTGTGTATTTCTGTATTCACTCGCATTTTGAATTTTAATAGTATTTTGAAAAAAATGTTTATAGTCGAAAATGACCGCGAATAAATATGTAATTTTAATACATTAAACCAATCTTCATAAACGAATAGATAATTTCATTATACTCGTACATAGTAAAGGGAGAAAAAGTTTACTGAAGTGGTTTATCGAATTGAGGATGAAATTATTACTGTACGAATATATGAGCACAATGTAAATGTGAGTGGGGATCGTAGAAGAGGAAGACCGAGAAACGTATAGTTGGTTGTTGAATATTTTGAAACTATAGTTATAGAGTAAGAGAAACTGAAAGAACTGTATAACTGAAACTGAAAGAACTGTATAGAACTGTGTATGTGTGGAGGCAAAGGTCGTGATAGAAAAGTTTAATCCTACATCGATAGGGGAATGGGGTGATGATATTTATGTATGAACAAGCATTATTGAATGTTAAGTGCATTAAATGGGTTTCATACAATGAAAAACATCTATGACATTTATGTATGAATATACACGATTGAATGCAAATGCATTAAATGGGTGTTAATGCAATGAAAAACATCTATGACTTTTATGTATGAACATACATGATTGAATGTAAGTGCATTAAATGGGGTTTAATGCAATGGAAAACATATATGTATTAGCATGATTAAGCACACAAAGGGTTGAGATTCGTTTATTTATTCGATATTTGAAATCAACTAAAAAATCTGCTCTGAAGATTTTATCCTTGATGCATAAATACGTTCAGTTTGAAGAATATATCCTGAACAAAAGCTGAAATTCGATATTGTTTCGAATTTATAAGGAAAAAAACACAAAAATACGAATATATTATATACAAAATTCTTAGAAATATCTCGTAAAAACCTAAAAATAAGCTTAAACTGTAAGAAATTATTCTTAGCAAAATTGAGGATTAAGATCTTATATAATTTAATTAAATATTAACTCGAAACCCCTTCACAATCAATATTTAATCTAAATAGTTATTTAAGAATTTAAATATTAATATATCCCATAGATTATGTAAACATTTTTGAGTATGTATAGCTATAGAGCTAAGCTTCAACCACATTTTGACAAAGTTATTGCATGGCGAAACAGTTGTTACTGAGTAAGTAAATAAATATAACTATCAAAGCGTTTAATTTTCTTAGTTGACCAAAAGAAACATCAAAGAGGCATTAAGTGAAAACAAAGTTGAAAAATCGAACCAGCAACCCCCAGGTTGGAAGACAGACATCTTATCAACTAGGCCACAGAGATCGTCGGAGTATTTGCAATCAATCCATTGTAGCATCTCTTAAAGAATGTCATTTAACGGAGCTTCTTGAATTATCTTCGTTTTGTGTCTTCCATCTTACCAACTAGGCCAGGTATGGTCAAACTAAGACGCGCGCGAGGTCTATTTTTGTGGCCCACGTTGGGACGCAGCGTGATGTCACACGCCATAAACTACATTAATGAAATGAAACTAAGATTTCAATGGTTTTGAGACCCTGAAAGCATTTTATCAAACATTCGAAACACTTTTTCTTCAAATGTCTGCTCCAGTAAATATTTAACTACAATCGATTGATTTGCTGTGACGAAGTTCTGCATGAAATGTACTGTAACAAAAATAAATCTATTTTTTATAAAAAATGAAACATATAAATATTAATTAATTTGAAAAAATTGACAATGAAAATGCTTGTGATATTTGGTTCAACTTATGTATGCAAACAAAATTTCTCATTAATGAATACCCATAAAAGTCCATCAAGATTCACTTATTCCCATTTGAAAGCAATATTTAAGGGTCAACAACAAGCATGTAGCCTTAAAATCGATGCATTATGTAATAAAATGAATTGAAGACTTCAATGTTTTTGAAACATTTTTTATCAATCGTTAGCAACCTCTTTTAATCAAATGTTCATTCTGTTTCAGTTCATATTAAACCAAAATTGATCGATTTTCAATTAAACGAAATTATATGATAAGAAAGCTATAACATCAACAACAAGCATACAACCTGGCATGGAAAAAAATATGGATAATACAAAGCAACTTCATTACTATCACTGATAATTTATGAAATAATTTAAATAGTTTATATAATTGTAATTGGAAGTGTAATTATTAATTTATTCACTTTTTTTTTCTCCCTGACAACGGTATCTGTCAAACAGATTTAGGCCCGCCTATGTAAAAGTTTGGCCATGCCTGAACTATGGCGTAGAGGTCATCTATCTAACATATATTCTCCATATTTCTCTATAGTGTTAAGCCATGGACACTTACTCAGATACATAGTTAATTATGTTTACAATTAACTACGTACATGTGATATATTTCTATATTGACAATAATTAATTTAACCTTTAACTTACGATGGCACAAATGGGCAACAATTTATTTGTAATAAATAAAAAAACAGCTACGTGTGTCATTTGATTCTTTAAAATTCATTATCCTTTTAATATTCCGTGTAATAATTTTGATCAAGGTGACGCTAATGGCGACATTAAGCATTTATAATTTATGCTTATCGTCTTCTTAGTGCAGAAACATGGACAGATAATCGGCCAATTCTATAATCAGCTACTTCTATTCTGGCCAAGGTGCCCGTCTTCCGAGGATAGGAGACAATATGTGTGGTGTATGCATATTCAATATGCAGACATCATCCATCTACGGATATAACGCCGCGCCACTTTATTCAAAGATGAACGATTGGTGAATCCAGATATCTATTAGTCAAATCAATAGACAACTCGTATTGAAAGATTTATTAGGTACCAAAAAAATCTTCAACTTGTATTCGTCGGCGCCAATGCTTTGAAGGGAAACACATTCGCTACTTATTCTAACTTCATGCCTATATTATCGACGACTAAATAAAATCAACGATAAAAAATAATAAGTTTCAGATATAATACAGCAACACTTTATTCATTTATTTACATGACAAGTATATAGTATATAATATGTATGTTCTATAAGATGTAGAAAAGGCGAAGATCGTGTATCGAGATAGGAGAGTCTGGCGGTCTCTTATCTCTACCTACTCTGATAGGGAAATGATATGATGGTATTCATATATGTTCAAATATATGAAAAAACAAGACACAAAAACGAGTTATTTCAAGTGGATACATTTCAATTATAATAGTTTGTTATAAGCCATTTCTCGTGACATCAGTAAACTAGGATTTTGACTGTATCTTACTGGTGACATACTCGTATGAATATGAATAAGTAGGTTGATACATTGCACCTTGTATTGATTATTATTTGAGTTCTTTGTCAAAAATTCTCATTGACTTGATAAATTGTAACACCTAATTACGAGAATGTATATTAAATTTATCAAAAACATTTAAGAATAAATTTAATACTGAGATAAAAAATACGAAAACGTACGAAGAAGACAATTACTTGTGTCTTTAAGGCTAGAATTAAAAATTCCGGATTTTGGTTACGTTATAAGAGCTATACATATTCTTGTGTGATTAAACGAGATTGGTGCAAGATTTTTATTTTTATTTAATAATAAATTACTTTATTATTATATTATTTAAGGCATTAACATTGTGGAGGTTTAAAGACATTGTAATTTGTTTTATCAAACACTGTTTATTCCACTTTTTGTAACGGTATAACCCTATCGGTTTCAAGGCTTTCACCGTTTGATAAAACAAATTACAATACTTTATTATCCTTTCCTTCCATTGGATTCTTTCATCTTTTTGGTAGTCCTCCTAGGCGACGATAGCCAGCGGGTATTTCAAGCAATGATACGTCGGGAACTATTGTACTATCCGTACTTTCCACATGCTCTCGCCAGTCTCTTCAGCGTTTTCCACCCAATTTTAAAATCTTTTAATTCTTTTATTTCTCTTCTAAATTTATCTCAGTGTTATGCCTGCAATAGCTCTGAGGGTAACTGATTTCAAATTAGTGAGGCTGATTTCAAAATATTGATATACAAGCCAAATTTTACTTAATAGATGCATCTTTTCATGCATTTAAAAAATATATAAATGCTATACGGAGTTTACTGTATTACTATTTATTGTTTTGCTGTTATTTAATGGTCGACCTACCTAGATTGAGACACATAAATCTTGTCGTAATAACGAACAAAGATATTCGTTTTTATTAATCTGAATTCGAACACGAATGATATGATAGTTCTGTAACTAAAAAGGAGTAAAAACTAGTATATTGACCTTCTTGAGTCGAATCGAACAAAATAAATAACCAATAACCCGAAATAATACATTACGAGACGCGACAGGACGACAGAATAAAACTGTCCATGCGCAGGCAATAAAAGCTACGACCACTTAGGCCTTAAAAGGATTCGGTTATCAAAGGCTCCGATTATAATGATGCTTTTATGCTGAATCCATGTTGAGAGCTCGCCATACCGAACCGAGAGATGCACTATTCATTCATTACTCATACCATCGTATGATTTGAATTGCGCAACATGTTCACTTTTGTATCTGTGAAATATACTTCAATTTTGTACCTTTTACAAGAAAAATGCTAGTAAACTGTCATTATCAATGTAAATATTATAATTTTACAAATTATTTCGTTTCCAAATTTATTATTGAAAATGCATTAATACGACAGACAAGACATTGAGAATAATTCATTCGTATGGTGCCCCTCGACATATCGGCATTAAAGATGCAGACACACTGAAGAGCACAGCCGGGATACAACACTATCTTCGGGTTAAGAACCATTAGAGCAGGCAAATAACTATGAGTTCGGTATCATACCTGTAGGAAATAATACCGCCCACGAATAGACATCAGCACCCCCACACGTTTAGCGCGCGCGAGTATTATTGCTAGATGAACTCTTATCAAAATGAGACTCCTCTTTTTAAAGCACCTATGAGTGGAAGACTAGTGACTTACCAATTAAGCTACGAATGTGGTCATTAAGAATAATAATTATTATTTGAAGTATTGAACTAAAATAACAAACTTTAATGTTTTTGTATTGTACTGCATTGCATTACATTTTTATTGTATTGCATACGATTTTCTTTTTGTTAAAACAACTTTTTAAAATATACTTTGACTATCAAAATTTAATTTATTTGATGAAGAAAATGTCTCAAAATGTTAAAATTACAAATAAATTCAGAACGCGAATGGGATGTTGACATATATAATAGTAACATCCATTTCTTCATCATCAATATTCTTGGATGAAACAAAAGAAAAAACCAAAAACAAAATGTATTAAATTTAATTGATTTTAATTTTTCATGACATTTAGAGCTACTTAAGATAAGTGTTTTGTATAATGTCTAAATGTTGCTTTTTGATACACTAACATTTAAAATCAATTTAACAATCATTATTTTTACATTAACAATTTTCATTAGGAACTTTTGATGAAACCATGCAGCTAATGATTAAAAAAAATCTTGATACCTAAGTTAAGAATAAGACACCAGAAGCAAAGCTGATATATTAAGTCTAATGAAGAAGAGCTATCTGAGATGATTTGGATATATAGAACGAATTAATGAAGAAAAACTAACACAATAAAAATATACAGCGCAAATATGAGTGATGGACGTTGTAGAGGATACCAAAGTGATGGACGTTGTAGAGGAGACCAAAGAAAGGAGATTTTACTATAGCTTTTATTTGATAAGAGAAGTAAGAAAGTACAGAATCCATGTGAGCCGATTTTTACGAGAGTGCATTGATTGAGGTGCATAGAGTAACAGTGCCATCCATTCTGAGAAATCTTCCCAATTTAGAGAAGTATAAAGCTATAATTGAAATGGATTGATACACATATGAGAGATGGGGTGTGGAATACGTAGAACTGATATGTTTTATCTCATTTCATTATAAACTAAACTCCTATACATTTGGAGAACTGCTCTGAGTAGGATATCAAAGCAAGGTGGTTGACATTTGTGTAACGCTGTGATAATGTGGGTGTACACGCATATTTTAGAAGGTTCTATAGAATTATAATGACGCAAAGAGATCGAAATACGGAACTGTGTGAAATTACTAATTAAAAGCTGTAGTAACTGGAGATTTATTTGAAAAGATTTTTATATAAAACAAAAAAATTGAAAATCAAATTTAATACATTTAAATGGGTTTTTTTTTTCATGCAAAGGATTAACTAAAATTGTGTGTTTTAAGTTCCTTATTTTTGTGCATAAATAAGTCGAATTAAAAAGTTCAGAAAATGTAAATAGCATTAAAGATAGAGCAACTGAGCTTTATAAAATACAGAACATTAAAACAATTTAAAAATATTCCCACCCATAGTTATTAATAAAAAAAAATAAGTATCAAAACTAATGGAACAACTGTATTACAATATATTAATTTGTTCCAAGCAAAAAAATAAAAACGAGTTCATATTCACATAAAAAAATATATTATATATATAAAAGAAACGGATCAATAATTGTTATTTTGTTTCAAAAAGCTTTAAAAAGTATTATTCAAAAGAGGCACTTTTATTGATTTCCAATTTTAAAAGCAGCAAAGGTTAACGAATATTTTTATTACTCAAATATGGACCCCCTCATATAATGTTGATAATCCATAAAAAATTGACTTATCTCCTGTGCAAAGTTTATGTGACAACTTAACGCCTCCCATTACGAATTCGCTATAAAATTTAAATAAATCTAAAAGCTATAAAACGTAAAAAGCAGATTCTTTGTAAGTTTTTCAATAAATAACAAAAAAATCAAGAAAAATGACTTTTTAATGCCACGTGACATTTTTTGGTCAATTTACATAATCCATAGATTTTGAAATTCAGAAATATCTTTTAACAGGAAAACATTCGTGTTGACCTTGCCAGTATAATGCATTAGCATAATACATTTTCGCGGGCAATGTCTAAATCCATCGTTAAAATTATTATTATAGTCAAAATCTGAATTTCTGTCATAAATCTATGATGACACTTTATAATTCAATCTGTGAACAGGTCCGCTTTCGGAAGTCTTCGGCTTTCGAGTCTTCGACACGCGTGGAATAAATATGTTGAGTATTGTAACACCAAATGAAAATATTCTAAAGAAAGTGGCAAAAATTCTACAATACAATCGAAAATGTATCACAAATTCTAATCACGGTATGTATGTTATTTACTTACGAATTGAAAAGTTACTTACGAATTGAAAAAAAAAGAAAAATAAAAACAAATTGAAAAGATTTCACTGGTAAGTTTTATATACTCGTAGTTATTATTTCTTTTATTTTGTTTTGATAGTCTTTTTCGAGTTTCTTATTCTCTAAATTTTTATGAATGTTTTTGTGTATTGTATTTTTATACTTTTATATGTATAATATATACACTTCAAATTTGTGCCTTTTATCGCATTGCACTTCCCTGCACACCGACAGGAATAAAGGTTTTATTATTATTAAAAATTATCGAGCCTGACAAATGTAAAGAACAACAAATAGTTATAAATTCGTGTTAAATGTCAAAACGATAAAAAACAATGTCATACTCGTACATGTAGCGAAAACTTCTAAATATTTATTTCTTCAAGAATGCAATTTACTATAATACTTTCAATGTGTTAAAATAATCCAATCTTATATGTTAAAAACTGATATTTAAATATTGAAAGTAATTAAAATATTATATTATATTAAGTATAATAATATAAATTCCAAATTAAACATTACCATGCAAATAAATACCAAAAAATACTTAACTGATATATTCAGTTGAAGTTTAATTAATACGATGAATAAATGCTTTACACGAAAAAATGCAGAAATGCAATTAAATAATAAATAAAGAATCCAATTTAAAAGGACCATTTCCTTTCTTGTGGAATAAAAAAAATGGAGATGAAAAGATATGACGAAGGGACAATGGGCCAGAACAATTTATACGGGGGCAGTCATGATTCCTCGAGATATTGTGATGCAGATCAGTCAAGTTATCGTCGATCAAATCTGCATCTTGGACAGGACGATTGATTGGTCCGCTGGCCAGCATCCAGGGTCCACTGCTTCCCAAATTAACGGAAATCGATAAACAGGCAGCTGTTCGAAATGTATCTGAATTATTCTCCACAAATGCTTTTATATAAAGTAATTGGATCGATTTGCATATAAAAAAACGTTAGTTAATAAATGAAAAAAAAAAAACAAATTAAGCCACATGCAATTGTGTCGAATCGATTTACAGTCGAAAATTGTTTATACGTATAGGGACGGAAATCAAGTTCAAAAATAGTTTTACGAATTATATCCAAATGAAACATTTAACTATAACTATAAATTAGTTATCTTGAAATTAAAACTTAAATATATTTGACACAGCAATTGACCACAAACGTTGAAAGACAACAAATTTAAATGATTCAGTAAGTTGATATTAATTTATACAACGTATTTAACGATTTAGATTTTGCTCAGAAATAAAAAATAAAAAATCTCGTACGTTGTTTTCGGTTTGGTGAGGAAATGAAATCCTGAATATCATATTACAATCACTATGTGGTCACTTTATGTTCCTTGCATTTGTTTTATTATACATAAATTTATTTACAAACTAGGTTTGTGCTAAATATATTTTCAATGTATTTTTTAAAATTAATTTTATATTGCAATATAAAATATCTGAGTCCTGGGGCTTAATCCTGTTTATATTATTCATATTTTAAAAGTACTTTAAATTTTCAAATCATAACAGAGCGAGAAACGCAATTTATAAATATTTTGAAAAATGCGCGCTTGATACCAAATCGCTCATTGGTTTGAAAATAAATGAAAAGCACACTTACTTATGCATATTTGTGACAAATTGATGTCCCAACATAAATTATCGACAGATTTCTAACTAACAAAAATACCTTATTTTCAAAAGCATCATGACAAGGATTAATTAAAGGGCGGAGCTTAATACATCGTTCTATTCTATATCCCGATCAGCCTAGAAATGTGCTGTTATGATGGATCAGGACTTCCCTTCTGCAGACCTTACGAGCAGCTAACGGGTCACAGTGAGTAAACTATCAGACGCGACATTGATTGAATGTTGACATACGCCCATAATGGTGCATCCTTTGCGACAGTCCTCCATCTTTTTTTGAGCTACCCACATGAGTGTGTAGGTGATAAAGAGACTTCCATAAGACTCGCCGGTAGGCCCTCCGAAGGTTCTATCTATGTCCTCTAGGTATCAGTTTGTGCTCTCCAGGAATCGACACACTCACATTCCGGATAGCCTTCAAGGGGGTTATGGGAGGTCATATAAAACTCCTGCGTGACCTAAGTCTTGATTTTTTGTTGATATTTGGCCAAGCATAAGGTGTTAGGAATCATTAAGCTGTTTGTGTTAGTATACTGTAGTAACATCTACCAATAATGCCAAAATCTGTCCAAGGTATAGAAAGAGAATACTTTGAAATTATACATACACTATACGTTTAATGCCTTCGTTAATTTAAAGATACCATTGAAGGTTAAGTGGTAACAAATCATTTGAACTGGGACGAATCATCAAGATAATTAGATAGTCTTAAAAAATTCAAAGAAAAAATGATCATGATTGAAATGAGTAATAATTAAAAAAGTAGGTAATAAAATAACTTAATGATAATCAAATTGTCGTGATGTCAAATATACGTTTTGAAATATTTTCCCAGGAGCAAAGATTTGTAAAGCCCCACGTTAATAATATCAATTATATTTTTGACATACCAAAATTGAAGTGTGAATTGAAGATATTTATTACTTTTTTTGCAAAACAAAATAAATGTAATTTATTCATGAAGACTGTTTTGTTTTATGGAGAAAAACTGGTTATTTTTTTCTCAGCGAATCGAATGTATGTAGTTACTTAACCTAAGTCGACTTGCTTATTCATAGTATGAAAGACTTAAAAAAATAAATTATTTATTCTTTCAGTATATTTACAGTGAATTTTGTTAAATTAATATAAAAAAATTAAAAACCTTGGATTTGCATAAAAAACTTAATAATTCAACTCAAAGTCTTAAGTAATTTATTTAAATTAACAAAAAATATCCATTGCTTAATAAAAAGCTGTCTGCTACGAATTTATTTTAAAAAAATGTTACTTTTTATTAAATCGAGCACACGTGACTTTTTTTGATATTTTCAAATATCTGTTAAATGTTGATATGAAAATTAGATACCTTGGATTGGAAGTATTTTGTTTATTGGTTAAATGTCGTTTAACATAATACCATTGTATTATGAAGAAAAACTTTATTTTATGAGCTTTTCAATTTTAATTTATAATTTTGGCCCACGTTAGTAAATTTCTTAAAATTGATTAATTTATTTTTTGGTATTTGTTTTCATTGGTTTGCAAAATATTGACACGACAATGTTCTCTTGGCAAGTCTTCTACTTATTAAATATGTTTTTCTTAAAAAATATTGAATTCATCAAAAAGAAATATTTATCAACAGAATTATGTATACGCTAATTTTAAATTTTCTCTCAGCGCCAAAACATTCAACTTCACTCATTGGAAGATTTAAAACATTCAACTTCACTTATTGGAAGATTTAAAGCATTCAATTTCACTTATTGGAAGATTTAAAACATTCAACTTCAATTATTGGAAGATTTAAAAAGGTTTCATTGTAGTTCGTCTACTTTTGGTAAGATTTTGCGTTTTTTAACCAAATATATTTTTAAACATATGCGGGGAAGTGGACCCAATCGAATAGCTCCAGTCACTACCTTCGTATATATGCCAACTTATTATATATTTTTGATCTTTCAAAAATAAAGAGTTCGGTTCCGGAGATAGAGCGCCTTTGAAAATAACGTCTCGAAAAAATACTTTTATTATTAGTACTATTGAATGTTCATCGTCCAAAAACGATAAACTGAAAAGCATAAGAAACGGTAATTTGAATCTAAACCAATTTTAAAAATCAAAACCTAAATAACAAGGATGCCTAACGTATTATTGCCCTTCAGTTAGCTGCTACTCTTATAAAGAACAAAAAAAATTGATCGAATTTGAATCCTAAACAATAATATGTGCCGAGCCTACGTTTCCTCAGATTGAATCTCCATTGTAAAGGATCAAGGTGATTATATGGAATAATATGCATATGATGCATAAATCCCCGAGCCTCGGGCTAGACGCCGAATAATAAACCTTTCAACTCAACCTCATTGTGTGCTCCTATGAGGTCTAAAGGCCGTGCCGGATAGCGCTGCAGACTGCAGCCAATCTATTCGAGAGGTCTCGTGTTGAAGACAAAGCAGCGCTTAATTTTGCCTCCAAGGATGGGAGGGCTTTAACAACGTAATAAATTTTAATCGGATCATACATTTCGAAATAAATTGCATGCGCACAAACTAAGGTGACCTACGAGATGATCAGACAATGTTCAGAGTCATTTCAAGTACACAGATGCCTACGCATAAAGTATGATATTAAGCGCAATATTATATTTCGATTACTATCATCTGACATTTGTATGTGATAACTAAATAAAATTTAAGTAAATTAGATTTTCATTTTATATCAGTAGTATATGTTATATTAAAAAAATTTCGAACTTTTTATCACGTTTGATGGCTCTATATTTGTATTTAAGGCGTTCCAAAAGTATTTAAGGTGTTCTAAAAATATTAAAGGCGTTCCAAAAATGTCATAATCCAGGTTAAGATGATTCATACATAAACAGAATTTAAATAATTCAGTAAAATTATTCCGATTTACAAATTATATACTCGTATTTGACTAAAATTGGTTCAAAATTATGTAATAGAAAATCATTGCATGTGCAGTTTCGTTTTTTGATTAGATTGATTGTTAGATGTTTTTGTTTCTACAAATAAGTGAAAGACGCTTTCTACAAAGATCTATCAAAACTAATACGACATCATATTGCATTTAGTGCAAATAATGCACTCACAAGCAAGAATATATTTTTATAGCCTTAGAATTAATTCGGATCTGAAAAGGTCAAATACTCTTTGTTGATGTAATGTGATTATGGTGGGATTTTATTTGTCTTCGGTAGAAGTGCGATTTTTATTACTAAATATTTATTTCTTCATTTATTTGTTTAGCTTCTTGAAACTTACCTGCCTTAGGACAGGCATATGCCTAACATACTATAGTTAGGCAGAGGAGTGTTTATTCAAAAAATAAATAAAAACAATTGACGTAATAAAAAAAATATAAATGTAACCAAAAGAATCATATAATACATGCCGGTAAATCCTTAATTTATTTTATCGGTGCTAACATCAACGTTTTGAGTAATCACCAGGCGATTTTTTACTAATATTGAAAAATAAATAGCAATTTTAAAAGTACGTTTTAAAAGGTTTTTTTTGTAGACAAAAAAAAAACATTTTTAACTCCTTGCTTCTCAAAATAAAGTTAATGAAACAGCGTGCAATACATATTTCATAATTGTGGACGGTAGACAATTAACGAAATTAAAATGTCAGTTATATTTCAACGTTTCATTTTCTATAAATACTTCATTTTAAAGGCATTCACGCTGAGGTTATTAAAATGTCATTTGAAAGCGGAAAATTAATTTATTTCGGAACTTTTTTTTTAATGTTGACTAATTTAATTTTGGTCTGACAATTTTACAGATAATAAATAATAATTATTGTAATCTTTATATAGAGAAAAAAAAACGATTAGAAAATATTTTGTGTTAAAAGAGTCTGGTTCAATAAAGGGGAGCTGTAGATAGAAAACACATAAATATCTGGAATATTTACACGAACAATTCAATAAAAATTGTAATCAATACTAGAATTAATAAATTCTTTAAAACGTCATTTAAAATTTGCAAATACTTGCCAAAACTAATCGGTTACTTTAAAACAGATTTGTTGCCATTTTTTTATTAATTATATACTTTATCGTAAAAAACAATACAAATGCCGAGTTTATTGTCGAAAGGCAATCTTTTCCAACTTACCAGATAATAGTTATGCGGATTAGTTATGATTGCTGGGTTAAAGGTGACAACGTTATTTTGATTTTTTTTACTTAAACATACTTTTGGCATTAAAAAAAACAATAAAAAATAATTGCAAATGTAACCAGAGATTGGGAAATAAAAAAAAACGTTGATAGAAAAGGACAAGAGAATATGAGTTATGGAAAAACACATTTCGTCATTAAAGCAAGATGTAACATTTTTTTAAGTCCCTGTTTGAAGCGAGACAACGACATCTTTTAAAATCAGATGAGTAAAATAACCTTCAAACTTAATTTTTATGTATTATAATTATTATTTTGCTCATTTTCTGAAACGTCTGGTTGGTTGTTTTTTTACGGTATGGTTGAAGATATAAGATCCACTTAACTCCGAAAGAGACATTACATAAATGTACGAATTCGACATATTTAAGTGATGAATCAGATAAACAGCAGAGGGAGCACATAACAGGCGGTTGCCAACAGAATTGAAGCGCAAAGCGAAACTGAAAATGGAGAAGCAACATTCAAGAATATTTATAACAATTCCTCAGGTCACTGACGGCAATTTAATAATCCAGGAGTTCGGAAATTATGGTACGACAAACGAGTTATTTAAGTGACAAGTTAACTTAAGTTAGATAAAATGCTGTAGTAAAAAAATATCAATACATTAAAAATATGACACAATATATTATATGAATAGTAATATAAACTTTCTTCGAATAAAAATATAAATAATTAGTATTTAAAACTTTTTAGAACATAAGTTATAGATCTCAGTGCCACATTAATTTATTTAATGCACACAAGTTCAAATACTTGCGATTCGTAATGCTGGCAAGGTTCTTCAACTAAATGTACTACTCATACATAAAGGGTTTTACAAATTGAGCGGTTTTTTTATACTTGGATAAAACACAGATGGCGTCGCGAACTTACCTGAGTCTAGTGACATTTGAGAAGTGTAATGTGTGACATTTATAAAAATGGAGTCGTATAAAATACAACAACGCGTTCAAATTGTTGAATTATTTTATGTATTGTAATCTCCGGAAACGGTGATGTTAATTCGCCACCAAGATCATGTGATCTGACACCGTTGGACTATTTTCTCTGGGGTTACGTGAAAAGCCAGGTCTATAAGAATGACCCCCAATCGATTCCTGAGCTGAAGGACAAAACTATTCGCGTTATTGGTGAGTTAGAACCGCATTTATGCCAAAATGTCATCGAAAATTTTGACAAAAGAGTGGACATCTGTGGAGCTGCAAGAGGTGGACATTTGGCGGATATTGTTTTTAGTGTTTAAATGTCATACATTATACAATACTTCAATGACCAATAAAAAGTTTTTTGAAATAAAACCAAATTGTGTGTTTTATTCAAGAATTAAAAAAAACGCTCAATTTGAAAGCCCCATTATATCGGACACAGTAAATCGGTTAAAAGTTTGTTATCCCTGCAAGAAGCCAATAACAAAGGCCGACCGTTCGTGCCCTGTCATTATGATGATTATATTCTACAAAATGATATGTGAGGAACATTTAGATGATTTAAAAATATCGATGGGGTTTTAATACCGGAGCTGATTCCATACAATCACACCATCACATCGCCATGGGTCCCGGTTACGGCTCCGTCTCCCGCCAAACAATGGGGAAAGAGCACGCGTAAAAAAAAACGAATTAGCGTCGAAATTATTCAAGACGGAAATCATCGTAATGTTCTCCTGAAATAAATTGAAAACCTCTCCATACTCAAAACGAAGGCTTTGTAATTTAATTTTAAAATTGTAAATGAATGGAGCGAAATCAAAGGTTATGGTTATAGAACCTTTGATTTCGCTTGAAGTGGTAAACAGTGAAGAACACGCTACAGTATGGTAACAAGTGTGTGCGATGTATGGATTAACTCAGAAAAAATGGTGTCAATATTTGAAAGAATGTGAAATGAAGACATTCAGAAATTAATGCATGGACAAAAATTGATGTTCTAAATAAGATTACGAAAGGAGCTGTGAGATGGTTTGGATACGTGGAGCGAAAAAAATGACTAAGCGAATATACAAGTCAGAAGTGTAATGTGTACGTGGAAGAGGTAGACCGAGGAAAGCTTGGCTGGACTAAATGGACCAGATTTTGAAAGAAGGTAAAGTGAGAAGTATGAATAATAAAATATTGTGCAAGACAAGATGTATGAATATGGAGGAGGCGACCGTTTTGTGCTTGGATAGAAAAGCTTTGAGGTATTTTTCTCTGTCTAGCCCGCAAGGGACACGACGTGATGATATGTATTTATTTACGTAAAATTGTGGAAACGTGGATGAGAAAAACTGAGAAGAACATAATAAATGTTGTAGAAATGCATGGAGTAACAATGTATGGCAGAATACAGATCAAAGTGATTAGGGATAAATGTGAACTTAAAGCTAATGTGTTGAAGAAGAGCACACTGAGATGGTTTAGGCATGTGAAATGAATTAGTCAAGAAAGACTAACGAAACAGATATACATTGCAAATGCGAGTGGAAGGCGTGTGAGAGGAAGACCAAAGAAAGTATGGTTGGATCAAGTGAATGATATTCTGAAAGAACAAAACGTAGAAAGTCAGAGAAAACGTAGAAGTTGTATGAGAAGGTGAATGGACGTAGAAGAGACTAATGATGTATGTCGAGATAGGGTCTGGCGCTCTATTCTCACGGAAATAGAAATGGCGTGATGGTATGTACTCGTATGTATGTATAATAATATTTCATAGTTACCATCACGTTATTTCCATGTAGTTGTACATAGAGCACAGAGCACCATTTTTTCTAACACGTCATGCTTCTTTCCCCTCCTCCACATCCATAATAATAATAAAATAACGATTTATATAGCGCCGTTAAGAAAGCAGACTATCCTCAAGGGTGCTCCAACTCGGGACGCAATCCCACTATTATTGACAGATTGAAAATATTCTATAAATCTGATCATACAGTTCATTTTTCTCTTATTCCTTACCTTCTCTATTTTCAAAATTTATTTTTCTTAGTCCAACGGTATTTTTCTCAGCCGTCCTCTACCACGACTCCCACTTATGCTTGAATTATATTTTTTAGTCAATATTTTATTACTCATGTGTTCAACATGTTCAAACCACCTCAACGTGCTCTTTTCTCCCTACAACACATCAGATTTTAGCTAGCATTCATCCTAAATATTAAAATTACTAATTTTGTCATACATCGACATCACATATTCTTTTCAGTGCACGCATTTTCGCTGCATTTACTCAGCTCCTTAGATTAATTTTTAACATCCACGTTTTACTTTCACACATCAATGTTGAAACTAATACGCTGATGTAAATTTTCTTTCATTTAATTTCATATTAGTATATTTAAAAAAATATATATCTTAATCACACAATTACAGGAAGTAATTAAAGAGATTTCAATGTAAGATACACTATTATTAAAATTATTTTAATTGTTAACAAAAGCTGAAAACCACAAAACTTTAAAATTACCACCTAAAAGGCTATTTCATGTGATAAGTATAGTTTTTTTACACCAGAATTATATTTATACCCTATCATCACACAATCTAATACCACCTGGCTGGCATAACCCTTTAGCAATATTTTCCAACTAGACTACATCCTTAGCCTAGTTCGTGATATTCCTGTCTTCTAACTGGAGAGTTTCAGGTTCGATTCCCGTTGTTGGTTAATTTTTTAAGAACGGTTCAAGTTTGATTTTCTCTTCAAGTTTGTTTAGACACCTCTCCTGGATGGTTAGAAGACATTGGTTCGTGGCAAAAAATCTGCCAAGTTGTAATAATGTATACGTGTACGATAGTCGAATCAAATACAATAATACAAAGTTTTTTTAATGTCTTAATATAAAACAGAAACTGAGACATTTTTATTTGGTCATCAACGGAATCACACCCTAAAATCATATTTAACACGAATAAAAGACATTCAACCAAAAAGTTAAAACAAATTTTATTCTTCTTTAGTGCTCCTCTCCTCTTCGGAGGTAGGCGATCACTATGGCATCTTGACCCTTGAAGTAGCATCTCTGAACAAAGATATGGTACGAGTACCACAGTCAAATCACTCACGTAATGTCTTCAACACGGACGTGTGTTTCTTCCTATGCCCCTCTATGAATTTATCCCTGCAATATCAGTTGAAGGATCTTATATTTCTCTCCCCGCTTTATATCTCCAAGGTACTCTAAATTTCTCCATCTTTAGTCACCCGTCTCAAGTTATTATCATTACAGACTTTGTCAACCAATGAAATTCTCAGAATTTTCTATATCACCACATTTCAAAAGCTTCTAATTTATTTGCGGTAGGCTGAGTAAGTAAGTGTCCATGCTTCAGCACCATGGAGAATATGAAGCATACGTAATTCAATATTGAAATCCTTGATGCAGATGAGAACCCGCATTTTAAAGAAGCAGCTTCGTACCATCTCCACTCTTACATTCATCTAGTAAACTTTTCTCCTTCAAATTAATATACGAGTGACTCTATCCTACATTTTGAATGGGTATGCTTGAATATTACTCCTTAACCGTTAAAATAGATCTATGTACAAGTTTATGCATATACAAATTGCTAACGGGAAAAATAGCAAACCCTTAGAAGAGATCTACGCACCTGTATATTCATATACAAATTGCTAATAGGAAAAAATAGTAAACCCTTTGTTGATTCACCGACTTTTGTTTAATGTACCGGACAATTATTTATCCCATCGTGAATTAAAATTGTCTTTGGTGTCATGTTCACGAACTGAGATCTTAATAGCATGACAACTCGCACACGAAATAACCTCGTTGAATGAATTATCTGACATCGATAACTTCCACATCTCGGTGGATAAATTTAGAAATAAACTTTATTGGTATATCTGAATCACTTTTTACATGGAACTTCCTGTTGTAATTATGCTATATTTAGACTTTATATTTATGTCTTGCTTGTTATTCGATTTAATTATATAGGTTAAACCTGTATCAAATGTAAAATAAATAAATTTCACCAATTTCCATATCTCAAATGTGATCAAAACTAAAATGGTTCAAGTTTTTATGTCTTCTACAATATAAAGTGGGTTGACATATTAATTGCCGTACCTACCAGTAATAGCGGACTTATTAAAGATGTCACACAGTATTAATGGCAGATTTTATCATTTCCAAGACCCTTTCATTCTATTCCGAGTTAATGATTAATTGACCTATTTCGGAAAATAGTTCATCAAACTGCTTTTTGGAACAAAATAACATGTTCTAGTTCGTTATAAATTTTACGACATAAGACAAAATCAATCAGAATGAATACTGAAGAATTATATTACGACGAAAAAAAAACAACACTCGTTGACAAGGAGGACATTGCCTTTAATTATCTTAAATGCCGTATTTATTACTACATTTAATGAGTAACAATTGCATAAATTAGTTTGAGTCTCTTTCGAATGGCGTCTAATTGTAGCAAGGATGCAGAAAGCACTTAAGTATATAAATACTCGTATGGATGATTGCGTAAGTCGGAATAAATCAGAAGTCATTATGGTGTCATACAAAAATTGTACGCGTCCGTAATAAAGAAAAGAGAGAAAACTGTTTGCGCAATACAACACTTGTAATAAAATGTAAGGTGGGTTATCTTTCATCTCTTCAGATTTTTTATTAGACTTTTTAAATGTCGCTATAAATTGATAGGTGTAGATAACATTCAGATTGAGGTAATGATAAATTGATAGGTGTAGATAACATTCAGATTGAGGTAATGATAAATTGATAGGTGTAGATAACATTCAGATTGAGGTAATGATAAATTGATAGGTGTAGATAACATTCAGATTGAGGTAATGATAACGCGTGACTTGGTGTTGGAAAGCTTGTCATCTACTCGAACGTTTCGGTTTAGAATTCCTAATGATTTTGCGCATATAAAAACACATACATACATATCATCACGCCATTTCCGTGTCAGGGTAAGCATCGAGGACAGAGCGCCAGACTTTTGTATCTCGCCATACATCCTAAGACTCTTGTACATCCATACAACTTCCACTAATTATCTGACTTTCTATGTTTCCTTCTTTTAGAATATCGTTCACTTAATCCAGTCATACTTTCTTTGGTATTCTTCTCATATTAGCACTATATATCTGTTTTGTTAGTCGTTCTTCCATTCATTCGTTCTACATGTCCAAACTATCTCAGAGTACTCATATTCATCTTACTTAACACATCAGCCTAAGTTTACATTCATCCCTAGTCACTTCATTACGTATTCTGTAATACATTGTCAATTCATGTATTCGTCTCAAAGCACGCATATCCGTAGCATTTAATCAGCTTTTCTAAGTATTTTTCTAGGTCCACGTTTCACTCACATACAACAAATTTGGCACCGAAATACTATTGTGGAATATCATCTTAGCAGATTTTAATAATGTCTGGTTCAAATATATATGTTTTAGAGCCCATTGATTTTGTTTCCTATTGTATTATATTTAAATACTAAAGAATATTTTCTGTTTTTTGGTGGATATAAGAATGCCTACAATAAAAAAAATTATAAAATATTGGACGTGCCCTTTCGGAGTAGGCAGTGACAACAGATCTCCATACTTTTCAATCCAAGCATACAACTTTCTCTTCCTCCACGTTCAAACATCTCATTATGCAGAATATTATATTATGTCAGATGTGTTGTTTATAGTTAAGGCATTAACATTGTGGAGGTTTAAAGACATTGTAATTTATTTTTATCAAACACTGTTTATTCCACTTTTTTATGACGGTATAACCCTACCGGTTTCAAGGCTTTCACCTCATCTTCAGGGGAGCGCAAACAAGACTTGTCTTGTTTGCGCTCCTATTATTATGTCAGATGGTTGTAACGTGTGGATAATATAAATAATGAAATAATGACTAAGCGAATATAAATTTGATATTATTACTTATGTGTTTCAAGAGATATATATACACACGTGTTTTTTTTTAAACTTGGTAATAACACCATACGCACGTTTATAGATCAGGAGCGTCAAGTCCATTTTTGGTCGAACCGGACAAGCTTTGTTTTGATAACAAGGCAGGCTGAACTTGACGTATTTTGAGGCTAAGCAGCAGTTTGAATAGCTTATAAAGAAGAAACTGTGTCAATCTGATATTTTTTTTAAACCAAGACTACGTTTGAAACGTCATACACAATAATATTCAACCACTATCCTTGTCAGCACAAAAATGGGCATGCCTTGTTTTGATATTAAGCTCCTGAGATATACAAATTGCTAACGGAAAAAATATTATAGCAAACCCTTCGTTGATTCACAAACTTTTCTTTAATGTAAAAGACAATTATTTACGCCATCGTGAATTAAGATTGTTTTCGGTGTCGCATTCATGAACAGAGCTAAAAGGAACATCACCATTGCACACGAAATGACCTAGTGTTGATAAATTTTCTAATATCGACATCTTCCACTCGGTGGATAAATTAAGAATTAATCTCCTTAGTAGTAAACTTTTAAGGTGTAACAGTCACTTCAGAGGGATGCATGAGTAACATTATTCATGCTGTCAATATGTTATATTTATACTTAAAAAAAATCATTGTTATTTATCGTAATTGGGTTTAACCTTCATCAAATTTAAAATAAAATAAATTAAGAAGCGAGTGATGTATATGGAAAAGAAGAGACCGAAGGGAGTGTAGATCAAGTAGACAAGATTTTGAACAAATATCATGTGAAAAACATGAATATTTGATGATTTTGTAAGAATGTGAAGGAAGCGAAAAAAATTTAATGTTTGGATAGAAAAGTGTTGAGATTTGTTCTGGAGACACGGCGTGATATGTATGTTCATATATAAACCATAAATTAGAATAAAAAAATAACTCTAACACCAACAACCATAACGGTTCAAAAATACAGCAACAATATGAAAGAAGCAATAAAAAATAACATTATTTTTTATACAAATTACACTCGGTAACATGTTGAAACCCTTCGGGGCATGGCGAGAAGTGGCCCAGACTCCGACAGTGGACTAGAAAATTTCAATCACCAGACCAATATGCCCCAAAGTGAATCAACTCTCTGTGGAACTAATATCTGTTGTCTTCGATTGGCCATTGTGTAATTGGCTCCGATCAATCACAATGTATTATATTGACTTAAATTGGCCATGATAAATGGTTTACAGTGTAATCAGACTGAATATAAGTTTGGAAATGGTACAAATTGTTTGATTGGTATAAATGAAATTGTAAGTATTAAAAGTATATGTAATATTTCCGCTGTATGTCTGTAATAGAAACTAGCGATCTTATAAGTCAGGTCTGTTAAGTGAACTATTAATTTTCAACGGTAGTTTACACGTAAAGTTAACTCCTGAGAATAGTATCGCTGTAAAAGTACTCAACTCTTACCACACACGTCCATATAACATTATAACTTATGTTTTATATAAAATTAATAAATACTTCTTTACTGGAGTCACGTTTGTAAAATAAATGTACAAATACGTAAAAAAATATTCTCTCACGAAACATTTTTTTAATATTTATATGAAATTTCGAATAAAAGTACAGTACTCTAGATTAACAGGGGCAAAAAATCTGATTTTTTTACATTTTAAACAATATTTCGAATTTTTTTTACAAATTTGTTTACTGTCCTGATTGATTAATCCGCAACCCGATTAATGCGACCCCGGATAATCGAGAGTCTACTGTACTTCGATTATTTATCAATTTATTTCATAAAAGTCCACATAATGTACCGTAATGGCTCCTCTTCATCGTCGTCATCATCACAATAATGCAATGTCCCTATTGGTGTAGGAAAAGACAACAGATCTCCACTTCTTTGAAGGTACACTCATACGAGTATGTGTCAAACCTGCACACTCATACAACCTCGTCGTGCATATTCTCATATGATAAAGAATTTTCATTCTTCACTGTATTAGAATTTGATTAATTTGATTGTACGACATTTTTCCAGTTTACTCAAACTTCTCATACCTTCTATCATATACTATACTAATTTTATAGATTGTTTTTTTTTATAAATCTTTCATCAGTCCTTCTTTCTACGTGGCCGAGCCATCCCAATACACTTTTTTCATCTTAAACCCTGCACATTTTTACGATCGGCATTTTTTTCCTAATGTAACCTTATTTCGCATTATGTCATACATTGTTTATCCAAACATTTTACGCAACGCTCTCATATATAATGTTTTCCCAAATATCTCAAAAGAAACAGAATGTGGGTTAAATATTTTTTTAGATAAGTACGTCCAAATGTAGAATTGATATTTAATCATATGATAGAAGATTAATTTTACTGACTAGATATGATATTTAATCATATGATAGAAGATTAATTTTACTGACTAGATATGATATTTAATCATATGATAGAAGATTAATTTTACTGACTAGATATGATATTTAATCATATGATAGAAGATTAATTTTACTGACTAGATATGATATTTAATCATATGATAGAAGATTAATTTTACTGACTAGATATGATATTTAATCATATGATAGAAGATTAATTTTACTGACTAGATATGATATTTAATCATATGATAGAAGATTAAATTTACTGACTAGATATGATATTTTTTATAAATATTGAAATTTGTTTATTCAATATTTCAAATAAACCGAAAAAAGATATGTTACGATATGAGTTTTTTTGCGTATTTACCAGTCCAGATTATATATTTTTTCCATTCAATTTATTTTAACGATTTAATTTTTTTATTAGTGTCATAAACCCAAAACCAAATGGAAACAGTAAAAAGGTAACGAAGAAAAAAGGGCGACATGGTTTTCAAGTAAAACTGATAATACAGGAAATCAAAATGGCATTCGTGGAGTCGTAAAATAAATTGGAGCCAATAAGTAACGGCAAATTGCCAATTAAAAGAATACGAAAAAAAAGAAGAAAAATATTGAAGTCGAGTAATGAATTTCCAACGCAAGGAAAGACAAATTCTTTGGAAATATTGCCAATAATAATATATTTCCATTGATTATGAGCGTATCGAAATGTTTTCAAGAATTCAGTTTTACACAAAAACCATAAGTGAATTATCATAAATTTATGTCCACAAGTGAAGAATAACTGCAGAGATGACGGAAATTGGTAGAACCGTGCATCATTATACGCGATGGTCAGTTTGGGCATGTCACCGGCGATGTGGACAAACAAGAAATTGTTGGAAATAAATAACCTGAGTTCTAAAGCGTTTTTATTTCCCATTAAATCACCAATTTGTCAATGATATATAATAGTAGAAATCTAAATCACGAGAAATACGCTAAAAATTCACAATCTATGACATTAAAAATTTTTGTATCCTATTTCATTGGATCACAAAAAAAAGCGCTATACGTACACCATACTTTTTTTTCCTGCAAGAATAATTGTATGGGTCAAACCCCCATGGTGCATGGCCGCGCGGTAACGCACTGGACTTCCGATCGGAAGGTCGCCAGTCCGAGCCCCGCGCTATACTACTCCCCTCAAATGACACAGGCATTGTTTCCACTTAGTATTCGGGGGTATAAGGATACATATTGCTTCGGTCATATCCATTTAAAAAAAAAGAGGAAAAAGCATGCCGATGTGCTCCAATCCAGTACTGCTGCGTGCCTGGTAAGTTTGCTGGTGTGCCGCAGACCACTCACTTTAACAAAGAAAACTTCATAGCACAACTTTCTTTTCCAACTGAATTGACGTTGGAATGTCATGGGGTTCCTCGACTGCGAGGCCCAGCAAAGATGAGTCAAAAACCCCACAGGGCGGTTTTAAGTGAGCATTTTTATCTCTACCATTTCTAAGAGAGAGAAAGAACTTCATAAGCGCACTAACTCGCCCGTGGGGAGGCGGCTTATAAAAGCCAGATAATAAATATTACGTATAGTTGAAACAGGTTTAGTTTCTGCATTATGACTAGTTATTCTGAATGTGTTATTATCTGTTTATCAAAGAGTGACGTGAACTATTTTAGTTTTTTTTTAATATAAACATGTCTGAGAAATCCGAAAAGCATTCATAGGTCCGTTATTAAATGCAAGTAGGTTTATTGACATATTTTACGAAGTGGTTGAAATTGTACCAATCAAGTGTCCGTATTTTAGACAACTTCAATTTTATTGATTAAAATGTATGAAATGTGAAAAACATTATGAATTTGTACTATTTTTATGAGCGTGTATTAACAGTTTTAATCTATAATATTATGGCAATAGTTGGAAGACATAGAAATAGTGTGCGAATAATTTACATCATAGACAAACTAAATTACTCATTGAGTAAGAGTACATCAATCGTAAAAATTTGTAAGTAACAAAATATGAATTTTGAAGATTAAACCATAAATCTAAATCACTCAATAGAACAGGTATTTGATGTGTCTTGCTTTATAATTATCCAATCGAGTATCTTGTAAATAATAATTGAAGCAATAATAATATCCTTACGGCTATTTATTACTTCCAATGAGGAAGGACCTGGGGGGGGGAATGAATGGGAAGGCAAATAGGCACGTTCGTTATTTGTTGTAGTTCTTTTTCTTCTTTCGTATGGTACCGTTCAACATATCTGAATAGGTAACATGAACCTATTGAAGAGCGTTGCCTGGAGACAATATTGCCCTCTGCCCAAAAATCGAGTCTTCAGGTTTAGAACCACTGGAGTACGCACGGAATTTAAGGTTGGCAATATTACCGCACGGAACAGGCAACAAAACCAGCACACGTACTCAGCGTGTATGAGTATTGTTCCCAGGCGAATTATTTTACCTTTTATTTTGGGTGTCAGAAATCGGTTCCGAAACCTCCGAGTGGAAGTTAAGCGTCTTACCAGCGTTGTAATAAATGCCAGTATATGCAATAAGCGGTTATTCTATTTGTTTCTTTTTAATCTAAGATTGATTCATTGTGATAAGCGCTATAGTTCCATTGTGATAAGCGCTATAATTCCATTGTGATAAGCGCTATAATTCCATTGTGATAAGCGCTATAATTCCATTGTGATAAGCTCTATAATTCCATTGAATTATATTTAGACCCATGAGTAAGAGATAATTGTTTTGAATGTGTTTAAGTAATTCTGTTTAGTCTTTCAAATTAATAAAATAAAGTATTCAGAAGATCAGTGCCAGAAGAAGAAGAATTAGAAACGATTAAGAATGAATTATTAACATTTTCACCATTGATCGATGAAAATATATTTAGCGTCCGATGATAAAAAATTCTTCAAGAACAAAGACATTTCAAATGGCTAATTTGAGCGAATTTGAATTAAAATACTTGGATTAAATTTCAATATTATATTTGCTCGTTATTTTAAAAAGGATTTCCGGTATAAACAAAATATTTTTATCATAAATCATATTTGGAATTAACATGGGTTGACGACCTGTGTGTCAACAGACGTTGATAAGATGCATGTATTTCAACCTAAATGGTTCGATTTATCACTTGAAAATCAACCAGTTAGATTGTACTGTATACACCGAAAGTGTAATATTATACAATACAATACAATGGGTTTTTAAAATGCAGCATTATACTTGATATATGATATAAAATTATATTTTTTACAATTTGCTAACAACACATCCGAGTATTCTTTATTTGGTTCGGTTCTGCAGTATTGTAATTCTTTTAATTTCGTTTCCTTTTTCAGAGATGATTACTTCCAAATGTGGGCCGAGATGCGGTCAATTATAATGGACCACCTCATATTGTGCAGCCTTATTTATATATTTTCTTCTTTCTTCTCTTCATAATTGCAGTTTCTCATTGCCACATTTCAATAAATAAATAAAAATCAACAATCATACAATCATATGAAAAAATCAAAGCTCTTATAAACTATTCATCATTGATAATATGTTATACGACTTCGTTATGTTTTCTCCAATACTAACTTTAGTTAGTGTATGATTTTTATGAAGGAAAGTTTTCAGTTGCAAAATTCTGTGCTTAAAGCTCACCTGGAGGACTACTTCGATAAATCTATTTCGGAATCAGTTTGACATTTGAATTTTCTTTCATTGCGAATGTTTTTTAATGTTATCAACCTGTCTTCGGTCTGGTTTTTTTGCAGTCTAGTTATCCCATAAGGTATCTTTAACAACTGTCAGATTGATTGGAAGAGTTAAACACACTAGGCTGTACAACGATAGTGTAATACAATACAGTAAAATTGTATTCACCGTAAGAATTGACATTCATCTAAAATTAAACAAAAAAAATTAAGTATAGGATCTATAATTTTGTTAAATTTTTGTGTTCATAATTTATTTCAAAAAATAAATCAGGATATTTATCAAAAAGTAAATCAGGATATTTACCAAAAAATGCATTTTTGAATTTTTATTACAAATATTTTTCGGCATGAAAAAAAACATGAAAGCAATTTAAAAGATTGGTTTTTATATTGACGAATTCCATAGCAGTTGATGTGATACTTTACTTCCGACCCGGGGATAGGGATTTTGTTCAACGAATTTTAGTCTGGTTTTTACTAAACGCCTCTTGAACGTCTTTCTAGTTGGTAAGAGATTACCACGTGGCAATAAACGCGCCAGATTGTACTGTTTATAACGAAGATTAAGTATAATTTAAAACAACAATATAATCAAATGATTTTTAATTATATTGTTGTATTTACACTTTGATATATAGGAGGGAAACGTGGACGTGGAAAAAAACTGATAGGTGCCGAATAAATGCTGTAGAAATGCGTGCATTGAGAAGAATACATGGAGTAACAATGAATAACAAAATACAGAATGAAGTGATAAGGGATGAATGTGAACATAAGGCTGATGTGTTAAGTAAGATGAAGAAAAGCACGCTGAGGTGGTTTGGGCACGTGGATCGAATGAATGAAGAAAGACTAGCAAAACAGATATATAGTGCAAATTTGAGAGGAAGGCGTGTGAGAAAAATACCAAAGAAAGCATGGTTGTATCAAGTGAATGATATTCTGAAAGAAAGAAACTGTATAAGTTATATGAGATAAGTATGGATGTGGAAGAGGCGAAGGATATGTGTCAAGAAAGCCTAGAGCTCTGTTATCTCTCCCTACCCCGACAGGGAAATGGTGTGACGATTTTTATATATGTATTTAATAAACACATTTATGAGTTTCTAAACACTACTTTATTTCGAATCATATACTTACTAACTAGAAAAATACATTATCATGATCATTTTTATATTTTGACATTACGAAATTAATTCGTTGAAAAAACATCAATATCGAATTTATTTATTTTCAACCGAAACACTCGGTCACACTAGTTACAAAATGAACACCTTTTAATTATAGTTGAATAAGTAATTTTTTTATGTTGTTACATATTACAATAAAAAACATATGCGATGCCATCAGTAGTCTGGCCTGCAAGAAAGATGATCTAAGTATTAAAAACGAACATTTGAGTCAGTACAAATCAAACATGGTTAAATCCATCAGATGTCAGAGAATATTACTTTCAATGGATTCGACCCAGTTTGCAAGGAAGGTGTCTTATGGAAGATTATCGAAACATTTGTTGTTGTTGGCCGATTATATTTATTTCAATATTTTTTATATATTCTTGAAATTTAAAATACATCTAATGAATTTGGCATTTCCGTAAAATATTTATCTAATCGACTGAATTCGAAGAAAACGCAATAAACAGGAAATAGTGTAGCCAATTTTCAAGACAAAGAAAATGTCGAAAAAATACTAACAAATTATTTGAAAAGTTTTAACATCAAATATTTATTTATTTTATATTATACATGGGTTTAACCCAATTACATAAAATAAAATGCATATTATAAGAAAAACATTTAATATATAAAAATCGAAAAATAATATGATATAATACGAGCAATATTTACTCACGGTTCCCTGTGAAGTGGTCCAGTTACATTGTATATCTAGAAAGTTTGTTAAGGAGCTCAATTTTTCCACCGTGATATGGAAGATATCAACAACGACAAATAATATCAAAACGAGCAACATTTACTCACGGTTCCCTGTGAAGTGGTCCAGTTACATATATCTAGAAAGTTTGTTAAGGAGCTCAATTTTTCCACCGTGATATGGAAGATATCAACAACGAAGAATTCGTTCAAGAAAATCATTAACCCATCCACAATTCCCCCACAATTATACCATGTGCGAGTGGTGACGCTCTTAAGAGCTCATTTTGTGAATACAGCACATAAAACTATCTCAATATACGATGGCGTAAATAATTTAAATTTAAACCATTACCAAAGTGTCAAAATTAAAGTTTTTATAAAATTTGCGTCTGGCCATGTTTTATTTGCACCAACTCATTTACGTTGTGAAGCTACTCAGCTGAAGGCATTAGTAATTATTATAATTGAAATTTGCATTAGCCCCTGAGGTACACTGGCTGGATGCTGCATGAAGTATCCCGTTTGGCCGAGACTTACTCGCACTGCTCTCGGCGACAATCACTTGTAAATCATAGAAATTCTTTACACAACACACCCACAACATTAATCTTCGGTCCGAGTGAAAATAATAAATATTTAACATAGGTATAATCCACCATAATATGTTAAGTCACTTGAAAAATACACTTTGAGCTATATTTCTATCACAAAAATATTTGGGATGTATTATAAAATCAATTTTATTCAATAAAAAAATATATAAAAATATTTATACTTAGTGGTAAAATACGATCTCCGTGGCCTAGTTAATATAGTATTACATCTGTCCTCCTACCCGAAGGTTCCGGGTCAAATTCCCGTTGGTACCCTTTTTTGTAGAAAAAAAATAGATACCAACAAGTATATTTTATTATACAATAGATAAAATATTTTTTATAGATTTATATACGTAATCTTAAAAATGTTAATTTTAGTTTGGAGATTAGAATATTTAAACAGACTAGAAGATTCGTAATATTTATGAACAGTGGAATACCAAAATATGATAATGAAATATAAAAATTAGAAAAGGCTCACGTGATTCGAGCCTTCCTCCTCAGGCCACATTAATGTTAACATGATTTTTTAATAAGTGAGAGATACGAGTATAATAGAAGTGTCCAAGACAGTTAATTAACAACACAATTGAACTATTAAAATTGTCCAGAGTTAAATTATAAAACAAAGGATTACTTTGAAAAGATGATTCAATATTTTAATAAAATTTTCTTTTTAATTTTAAACACATATTCTATTCGAAAATATATTTTTTTTAAATATTATATGAATCCATGTTTTCTTATATATTTTAAAATTATCCTCAGCGACTTTTAAAACATCTGTAGAATTTTAAATGATTTAGGAATTTAAACTTTGTAAGTTTTTAGATCAAGAATGCCTTCTAATTATAAATGCTAGGCCTCAGTTTCGAAAGACTTGTCGAAAAACTAGTCATTCATGTAGCCAACCATGTCACAGAATTCGTCCAAACTGGTTCCTAACTATTGATCACGCATAGATACCCGTCAAGTAGACATCCACGGCAGCGCCACGGATCATGGGAACGCTCTGATGAGAAGGTGCTTCGACACCATCTCTCGACAGTCGTAGCTATTAGCCTATGATGATGTTGTCAAACGTAACAATTAAACTTCGAAGATGTCAACCGCTCTAAATTGACGGTGAGAAATTATCATGCGATAATGGACTGTGTACACGGCGCGTCGCTTATATTGCTCATGAATGCAACAATGTCTTCAGATATGCAACACTTGTATTGGAAATGCGATGGCGCAAACGAGTAAAGCAGATGAAATAAATCACGTAAGGTTGGTGAGTTTTTTGATACTGCTAATTAACATAAAGAGCGACCTGCATTTGCCACGATATTGAAAGTAACACTATCAAACAAGTTTTTTGGCAATGAAAATGTATTTTCTCAAAAGAGAGAAGATACTGCATTCTTCAAGACTATAACCCACCAGTCTCTTGGTACCAAATCGTCATGAAAAGGTCAATATTGATAAGCAATAAATTGCATGTACTTTTTTTTAACTAGTATTTCAGTATTTACACTTCTTACAGTTATAATTTTAGTATTCACGCACACTCGGAATTTTAATGAAATTATATTTTGTAAAAAATGTCTGAAGTCTAAATCTAGTGTAAATAAATAAAGTTTCTTCTAACGTTAACATTTACCGATTCGACTACTGACGATTACAGGACTGATTTTAATCAAGACTGATTAATAAAGGTCGTTTTTTTCGGGCGCTAAGTAGCTGCCTAAAATAGTGCACTTGGAGTAAATAAGGCTTCAAAATAGCGCTATATATTGTACAATTTTATGGTTTTGTTTAACAGAAAAAACAATAATTTCGTAAAAAGTATGATAAATAAATATTTATTTTTTATAGAAATAAAGAAAGACATGATCTTCTTTTTATTAAATGAAACAAAAAAAGTATTTACCCGAAAATGTCATGATATGTTCTTCGAGAACACGTATGTGGGAATTCTGAGTCTGGGTCCAACAAAACGCAACATTACTCTTTTCAGATATTTATTCAAGTTATCATAAGACGAATAACCTGATTCCTGATGAAAACACATATAACAGAATATCGAAAAAAAAATTATCTAACATTTTTTATGTTTATTGTCCATGGACAATTAACAGAAATGAAATAATAATAAAAAATCCTCAACAGAATGTGTAAACCATCATATCAACGCATGGTTGGGAATGCAGACAACTTCCTATGGAGGTAGGCGGCTTCCAGTACCTGCAATCATGTCCTGTTAAGTGGCTGCCAACAAATACTTCCTTCCTCCCCGAGCGGCCTGGGAACTGGACGCCCTCCGCATCGGGACCACTCCACACTCCGTCCCATCACGGGAGGGAGTTCCTCGCGGCCGGAGCGATCATTACCTCTCTAATATAGCTATGTTATTAATATTCATTTGACAAGTTCAAAGTGACAGTGTGATAAAAAATATTATGTTCCATGGGAAAACAGAGATTTAAAATGCACTTAAGGCATCTCAATGGTTTTTATTAAATTGGTATTAATGTTATAGAATTTCTTTTCACTAAAATTCAAACATTTACTCGTACTTTGTAGCACTAACGTACTTTGTGGCACTAACTCGTACTTTGTGACATTCAAACATTTACTCGTACTTTGTGGTACTAAAAAATAAAATAACTTTTTTTAATCCTTGTACTTTACTGATTGAAACCCCCGATTAGTTTCGAAAAGTTATCCTCTATTTCTAAAGGCACAACGTGCAGTTTATCAAATCTAAATAAATATATTTTTAAACCTCATTATAATTTTTTTCTAGAATTGCGTTTCCGTTATTGTGAATAAATCGAGGCGATAAACTTAAATAATAATAAATAATGAACCTATAATGGATCTGTTTCATTGTGAAAAACTTCTTCGAACAGATTTTTTTGTCACAATTTGGAGAAAATTGTGTTTTTTAATGTTTAGACTGAAAAGTGCACTGATACACTCGAAATTCTGCAATAATATTGAGGGAGAACTCTAAATTTTGATCCGTATAGCCACATATGAAGACCATTTGTTTATAAACGAAAATATATAGAAAAAAATACTTGAGCACGTAACATATTTATAGAAATGGTTTGTCTACTGAACTAAAAATTATATTTCTGCTCTAATTACATTTGATTACCGCAATACACGTTTTAATCTGAACGCTCTCTTCAAAAGGAATGACATTTTAGGTATTTGAACCAGTTCTATAATTTTTTAATAAAATAAATAAAACACTTTACAGCGCCATTTAGAGTGTACACTCTCCTCAAGGGCGCTCTAACTCTGAATTACCTATTAAATAATAAAAGGGCAAAGTATACAGCGCCATTTAGATTGTACACTCTCCTCAAGGGCGCTCTAACTCTGAAAATGACCGATTAAAAAAAATTATTGAAAAATAATCATTCATTTAAAATTTAAAAAAATCAATTTTATGTCATAATTGAAATTCCCTTTAGTAAAAAGTCGTAAAAATTAATTGAATCGCCCCAGTTATCTCGAATATGCATTTATTTAATACGCCCCAAATTCTGAGGGAAAGAGAAGGAGTATCAATTCGTAAAAGAAAAAAATATTTAATTGAAAGACTGGGCCGACTATTCATTCGCAATGCATTTTCAGTCATGAATTTCGTCGTAATACGGCGCTGCATAATAGCTTCATAGGACTCGGCCCGCATATCGGCTGTAATGGAATATGACACAAGACTGGGTGATTTATGAACTGCACGCTTTATTACCGGCTAAATAATTTAAATTTTAAATTCAAGCTTTATAATTTAAAATATAATTATGAGAAGTGAATGAAAAATAACTTATAGATGAACTTAGTTTATGATTTCTGTAATTATTACAGAGCTCAGGATTGAGACGCGCCTCTGGCTAATTATGTTGTATTGTATTATAGTTTTGTTATTTACGGTACAATCGGGTGGGGTTATTACCAAGTGGCAATCTCTTCTAATCAAACATAAATATGTTAAAATAAAAGCCAGACTTGAAACCTTTTTAAAAATCTTGGTACCAACGGGAATCAAACCCGCAAACCCCAGATCGGAAGACAGACGTCTTATCAACTAGGCCACGAAGGTAGTCACTGATCTTATCAAGTGTGTATCATGAATGGTTGCGATTTGATATATGTCGTACGCTTCAAATTATCTGTAAATAAAGCGATAGGAAAGAAGAACCGAGATCTTAGGAATCATTTTTGTCTGTGCTGTGTACAGAATAGATCTTGAGATGCTTAGATACATAGCGTGAGAGGGGAACGACAGGTTTCAGCTGTTGATTCTGGTAGGAAGTGTGAATAAATGGAAGAGGAAGCAGAGGCTGGGGACCCAATCGATGGAGTGACCAAGTGAAGAAGACAGCGTGGTTATATGTGGAAGGTGATGCACTGGAGAAGAAATTGCTTCACTGGAGAGGGATGGTTCATGATAAGCCAAGAACTGCAAGGATGAAAGAAGAATAAAGTGTGGATTCTTAAAATAAAACAATGTTTTATTGCAATAATATAACGGTCATTTGAATGATAAAACTAACCCAATGCGCATTCTACTTATTCTGAGATAAATGATAATTTTAATCTAGCTGATTTGTATGCTGGTATGAACAATTTTTTTCGAAGACAAAATTTATCCATAAAAATCCCATTAACCTGGCTTGATTTTATTGCTTATGCAAGACTTATATTTTTTGACACATTAAATCAACCAAAAATATTTCTTATGGGCTGGACCTTTTTTCATATAACATATAAGTTTGTTTGGTCCAATTATTTTCAAGTTAAAATATGTATTAAGAACAAATTCCTCTCAGCAGGGTTAATTGCTAAACCAAAAATATATAAATTCTCAACGTGGAAATTGTAAGTCATGTTAATAAAAATAAATAAACAGCATATGTTTTTATCGAATGGTTGTTTAAACTAAAGAAATAAACAATTTTCTGTATAATATTGATGGTGTTTATGTAAGGTAAAATTTACTGCAATAATAACAATAGTAATAAAGCAAATTTTACGTTGCGCTGTTAAGAGAGCAGACTCTACTCAAGGGTGCTCAGGCCCACAGCCTGTAAAATATACAGAAAAAATAGTTTTGTCGCTAAAGAACTTAAAATGGACGAAGATCAAAATGTGAAATAATAATTAAGAAATAAATTATCTTTTATTCATTTTGAAATGGCAGATTCAATCTACGAGTATTACCAATATGATAATATATCAACTCGTTAATGAAATTTTCAATTTTTTGAAAATAATATTTAAAAAACTATTCTAATGTGGCAGCATATTTATTAAAAATTCTGCGCTTCAAGAGAAATCAGCCTGAAATTAATACGTATGTAAGATGACATACATTACCATCACGTCGTCTCCCTATCTGGGTAGGCAGAAATGAGAGAGCGTCAGACTTTCCATTCCTTCTTTCAAAATATCATCCACTTGAGCCAACCATACTTTCCTTGGTCTTCCTCTACCACGAATTTCACTCAAATTTCCACGGTGTATTTGTTTTGTTAGTCATTTGTTACGCGTGCCCAAACCATCTCAGAATGGTATTTTCGTTTTGCTCAACACATCAGTTCACACTCATCACTTAACAGTTCATTGCATAATCATCCCATGTATTATTCTAAGTCCACGCATTTCTAATATATGTAAAAGGAACTAACTTAAAATCAAAGCGATTACGAAAGGTAACTTTAAACCTTTCTCTAATAGCCGAATTGTCATTTTTCAGTATTTTATATAAGACTAACGAATATTTCAAATTATTTATTGAATAGCTATCGCTAGGATAAGCCTCCAATATGGCACTTCCGGTGTAGACGGGGTGAAGAGCATTTAGTGAGAAAGCTAAAGCTAATTTGCGGTGTGGGAAGGAACTGTAATAGCAACGCATTGGCATTATTATCTGGTGATAACAGAGAGCACATGTGGGAGCTTGCGGTCGGTGGCTATGGTCGGCCGCCCGTGGGGACCGGAGACTGCGGACTGTGGAGTATAAAGCATCGCAAGATCTAGCTCAGCGATTCTAGAAATCATGGGGTATGAATTGGTGATGATATTTTGAAAAATTTATTATACCAAAAAATAATTCTATGCATTCACATCTAATGTAAAGTCGACTGCACGTGAGGCGCATTGCCGTGCGGTAACGCACTGAACTTCGATGCGGAAGGTCGCCAGTTCGAATACCACACTGTGCTTCTTCCCTCGAATGACACAGGCATTTTTCCGTCTAGTATTCGAGGATATAGAGATACCTATGACTTCGACCATAACGATTCTTGAAAAAAAAAGGAAAAGACATGCCGGTGTAACCCGATCGTTTCACTTCGGTGTGCCATCGGATCCAGTAGAGCGGTGTGGTCGGTAAGTTTGCTGGTGTGCAACGACTCACTCCCTTAAAGAAAAGTAAAGAAGAATGAAACAAAACTCCACGGCACAGCTTCCTCTTCCTCGAGGGATCCTCGACTACGAGGCCCAGCAACGACGACGAAAGTCGACTTCAGTCTGATGGAAGAGTAGTTAGAACGATCTGATTTAGTGTAACTTATAGCAAACGAATTAACGTAATGCATAATTAAAACGAAGACCTCAGTGGCCTCTTTGGTAAGAATTTTAGAAGTCTTTCAAGCTAGAGGTTGTGGATCCAATTCCCGTTTGCACCCAGATTTTTAAAAAGGGTTTCAGTCTAGTTTTCACTTAAAGCTTGTTTAGACACCTTTCTGACTGGTTGGAAAACATTGCCACATGGCAATAAGCCCTCCAGGTTGTACTGTATGCAATGAATGTGTAATAGAATACAATAAGAACACTAATATTCAAACATTGTCACATGGTAATAAACCAGTCAGGATATGTAATAAACCAGCCAGGATATGTAAAATGAATTAAAAAAATAGAGCGCATATATAGTATTTTTACTTGACACTACACATAATCAATTTTTTTTCTTCTAAAACTAAGATATTAAACAGATATATTCTCATCATTTTTAACCTTTTTATTACTTCACTGCTGAATATACCATAGATATCTCCACTACTTCTTCGAAATCGTCTGTCCTTTATCATTTGCTGCCACTTTATGTCTCCCATTTCGTTGATCTAATATACGAAGAGTTCTGGTTGCTTTCTAGAGCTTTTATTTCCTATCGGGATGAGTCTATCATATACGTTCAACGATGTCCGCCGTTATGGTTAACATATATGTCTTGCCCAATTCTATTAACAATTAAGACTTGGATCATTATTTGAGATCGACTCCATACATTACGTATTCGGTCTCTTTTTATTTTTAATAGATCGGAGCTTTCCCATGGCTTTAGACTATATTCTCCATATTTCATAACCTAATATGTATTTATTTTATCGTGAGTTGCAAATAGAAACTTAACATAACATTCTCTTAAAATTATATTATTCTACAATATATCATAGATAAACTATATAATATTATATTTGCTGTACAAAAATGAACACGCAATTGTTTAGAAACACTGAAACGAGATATTTCAGTAAAATGTTAACGTTTCGAAATTACCCCATTGTTAATTGTGAATAATTCGAATTATTTCTAGTTTCCCGCCTAGAAGCATAGATATCATATGTGATACCTCACTACAAACAAAAAATGTCGATTATTATATTGTATAGATAAACACGAATAACATCACCATCGCGCAATGTCCCTATTGGGGTAGGCAGCAAGAACCGATATCAATTTAATTCTATCCTGGCACATATGTGTATGCTCGTATTTTGCTTTTGCCACGTCCATACATCGTGCCATACTTTCCTATTATAAAGGCCTTTCACTCTTCCGTCTTTTATTTGGTAGGGCACGTTTTTCTTGTTTTGTTCAAACTTCTCGTACCTTCTATATACTACTTGTTAAGATTATTTTTGTATATCTTTTATCGTTCATTCATTCTACACAGCCGAACCATCTCAAATCTTTTCAACACGTTTAGCACTGCATATTCTTTAATTTCGCATTATTTGTACTGTCCTGATTAATTTTCCTGTTTTTCCACACATCTCCTATTTTAATTGCTTTAATTCATTCATGCATCTCGTCATGCATAATCGTCTGTTATTCACACATACAAAATAGATTTTAAAATAAAAAAAATTGGTGATGACTGCGGTCTAGTGATTATAACAATTACTAACCATCCATGCTAACTTCCAGGGTCGAATTGTGGTAGTTCCTGGAATTAATTTACTTAGAGGAATTTTCCCCTTTTTTCCTGGCGCTTAGTATTTTGTCGATCTAAGGGTATTTTTACCACTTTTAGAAAAGTGATATTTTCCTGGCGCTTAATATTTTGTCGATCTAAGGGTAATTTTACCACTTTTAGAAAAGTGATATTTTCCTGGCGCTTAGTATTGTGTCGATCTAAGGGTAATTTTACCACTTTTAGAAAAGTGATATTTTCCTGGCGCTTAGTATTGTGTCGATCTAAGGGTAATTTTACCACTTTTAGAAAAGTGATATTTTCCTGGCGCTTAGTATTGTGTCGATCTAAGGGTAATTTTACCACTTTTAGAAAAGTGATATTTTCCTGGCGCTTAGTATTGTGTCGATCTAAGGGTAATTTTACCACTTTTAGAAAAGTGATATTTTCCTGGCGCTTAGTATTTTGTCGATCTAAGAGTAATTTTACCACTTTTAGAAAAGTGATATTTTTATATACAATTCACAGATTTTTTAAACAATCTAAATGATATCGTGTAAAAATGTACAAGGCATTATACCTACAGTGGTTGGACTGCTCAAGTACTTTGTTAATTTTTGTTCGTCCTAAAACGAGCTAGAAATTTCTCAATATTTTATACAATTTATATTTTTGATGACTCGATTCATTAGAAACAGATTTCATACAAAAAACATATGTTATTAATTATTATTTTGGGGTCGGTATCAATCGTACATGAAATAAATAATTATACATTAACGCACTCGCTAAAATATTTACTATTGGACAAATTGCATGCCACTATTGGAACGTGTCTAACAGTCTTAAAGATGTTTAATTTTACTAATAAATTTAATTTTATACAACTTCATCGATTTATCCAAGTTTATGTATAGTATATAATAAATAGTATGCAAAACATTAGATCAATATGGGCACCGTGAGAAAGCTGTCGACTTACCGCAAATATTCCGTCTGGAACACCACACTACGTACTCCGGCGTACATGTGTGTGATTACTCCATGGGAAACGATAAGATAAAAATACATTTGCCATTTGGCGAAAAAATCATATGGATATACCAAAAAACATATTGTAGTTTTGTTATTTGAAAATTTGTATGTATCAAACAAACATTGAATATAAAATGTATTGAAGTGTGAGGGGTTTTATTCGCGTGACGTATACATATGTAATTGAGTGTCACTATTTGTCAGGTTGATGAGAATATGCAATGGGGTTTTATATAATCAAAAGTCGGAGATAAATGTCGATTTATTTTTCATGCTATATGTCCTCAGTGGGATACATGCAAAATCCTAGTTTACAGGGGGCACGACAAATGAAAGACAACAAACCCAGATCCATTAAAATTGTGTGTCCAAATTAAATTATCTGTTGTTTTTTCGCAAATTTTGTATATTGTTTGTCATGTGTAAATAAAATAAAATAAAATAAATAAATCAAATAAAAATAAGACATCGTACCAAAAACAAAATATGTAGAATGTAAATTCACTAAAAGTTTCCTTTCGACAATTTTAATATGTTTTGATAGACATCAATATATTACCTCTGTGACTTACGAGTATGTATTGAATAACACTTTCGTTGTATACGGTAGAACCTAGCAGACGACCTCTATGGCCTAATTGATAAAACGCCTGTCTCCCGACCCGAAGGTAGCGGGTTCAAATCCCGCTGGAACAGAGATTTTTTTTAAAAAGGATTCCAGTTTGGTTTTCACTTAAGGCCTTTTGAACATCTTTCTGGTAGGTTGGAAGCCCCCCAGGTTGTACTGCATATAACTAAAGTGTAATACAATACAATATAGGTTTATTGCTAAGTGGCAATCTCGTCCAACCAACCACAAACATGTTAAAGAGTTCTTAAGTGAAAAAAAATACTGTTTTAAAAAAGACGCTGGAGAGGAAAATAAAATCAGAAATGCTGACACGTTACATTACTGACGGGAAATTAAATGTGTTTTCAATGGCTTTTTAAAACATGCTAATGACAGAGCGAGTCTAACTAATTAGTTGATAACTGGTTCTAGTCTTATTGCATGGACACTTAAGTACGATGTAAAAAAGTACTTTACATACATAACACTGGTCTATAAAAAAACCTACAGTTAATTGTTGAAATCCTTAAAAACACTGGAAAAGTTAGTTAAGTAAAACGTTTCAATTTTTTAAATCCGGTAATTCAATTTAAATAAAATACACATACTCGTATATACAATAAATAGCAAAATGAGAACCAGTCATCAGATTAAAAAAAGTTAAAGCGGTCTAAGAAACTACAACATATTTCACACATCTAAAAAGATAACAACCGTGAAAAGGAGAAAAAATTGCTCGTAAACAGCTTGTGATATTTGATGCTGATGAAAAAAAAAACTTAAATCACAGAAATTATGCAAACAGCCTTATAGTTGTTTAAAATCCGTGATCTGTTAATGTGGCCTTGCCCGCAACCCTTTCTCTTCGCGTTAATTCTCTAGGATGCAGCAAAAATACATTTTAACCCTCAATGCATTACTAGGGGTCTAAAAGATACGTTGTTTATGTATAATTGATAAGCATAAAACTATCTGTATATATATATACATACGAGTATCAACACCAAAATTTCTTTGGAATGGAAACTTGGAGAAAAAAAGAGAAAAATATATACTGAATGTTTTCGAGATGGGTTGACGTCTAACGCTTTGCATCTCATGGACTGCAAAACGTATCAATAAGTTCATCCTCCAGGATTTATAGCTCAAAAAAATGGCTGTCAACGACATGCAAGAAAAGAATACTGCCGTACATCGGACATGTCGCTAGAAGAGATGAAGACAGTTTGGAAAAGCTGGTAGTGAATGGAAGTGTTGAGGTGCGGCAAGCAAGAGGACAGCCTCCAGCAAGGTGGATAGACCAAATCAAATAGATGACTAGTTCCTCATCGAGTGCTGCATTCACCGTAGCTCAGGACCGGGAGGAGTGGAGATTAATTATTCGCTCACGTCCAAATTCATCAGGGAGCCACGACGCAGAAGACACAACTAATAATATGTTACTATCTCAATAGGATTACTAAGACAAATTAGGACCCTGACTTAGTTGAAAGGGCAATCGAACTTAGCACCCTGACTTAGTTGGAAGGGCAATCGAACGTATATGTGCAAAAAGGAACCAACTCACAGTTGCGTGTTCGGACACATTCAGTCATAAGTATAGGCTTGTGTGAAACACGGTTTTCTCAAGGAATTTATCCACAAAAAAAATGAATTCTTGATTTACACAAGCTGGAATGATCCATGGTTTTTCGGTGCTTCAAATAAACAAAAAAATCTGGATTGGGTCCTTTTCCCGTATATGATATATGTTCAATCGTCTTCCACACCAGGTGTCAAGTTCAATTCCTGAAGTAATATAAAATGATAAAAGGATAACAATATGGTTTGGTTCATCAACAGTTATTATTAACAAGTCTATGTTATATTGCTATCATGTACTCTTACAATATCGAACTGTGTTACGTGCATTCTTCAATGATTCTAATCTCGATAAAAGGAACAAAAGACAATCTTCGAAACTGAGTATGTACCCTTTTATTTAGTCCAAAACACATTTGCTGGGTGCTCGTGTGAATGATAAATTAATCTTAAAACGCTAAAATTAAACAGTTTAATATATATTTCTTGAAAAAAACGAAAACTTGGTTATCACAGAAAAAAAATCAATCGCATTTTCAAGTATTTCGTTGCAAAAAGACGATATTCTAATGGGATACTTTGTTACAGTTTTCATAGTTCAGACTATGTATTACCTCTGATTCAGATTCTTTTGTATCCACTTTGCACGGATTTCTCTTGTAACGCAAAAAGGGTGTGCTTCTAGTTAACAATGTACTCGTAGTAAGAATATCCCAGGATTCTTCTCATACTGCTAGACGGTGCCGAGAATATATCCACAGTGTCACTCAGTTGGTTCTATATCTCTATATGCACGGCAATATTTATTAGGGGCACACAAACTTAATCCTTCTAGTATTGCAGGGCAGTTAAAGCAACCTTGAAAAACCTTCAGTTGGAATATCGCAATGGTTCGATTGAAGTACGTATAATAAATGGAACATATTTCATCTACGTCATATACTAGAACCAAAAATGAAGAGTTCGATCTAAGACTGCACTTTGATGTCCGTAATACAATTGCAAAACGTGAGCAGGAAAATTGCTCTATACGTCAACAACTTCGAATAATAATATTTATGACGTATGCACGTACTTATCATCACGTCGTGTCCGTTGAGAGGTAGGCAAAGACAATAGATCTCCAAACTTTTTGTCCAAACACACAACTTTCGACTTTGAAAGTGTAATGAATACTCTGAAGTCATCTGTGTAGAGGAAAAGCGCTTAAATTGCGATCTAGAACCTAGGTGTAAAAAAACTAGAAACAGGAATCGCTCAATCTTCGGGACATTGATATAAATCATAAAAGTCTTAGACCGGGTTGTTTTCCGATTCACCTCGGGACCGTTATCGATTCGAACGGTCCCTCGGCATAAACGGATCCATATTGATAAGTGAAACAACCGAATGTTAGAAGTTTTGCATCAATTTGAGAAAATGTGAAGTATAATTTATTAAAGAATCCGTAATTCTGGTTCAGTAATTTCCGTAATTTATTGAAGAATCTTGTATATAATAAGCAATTTTTATATTTAAAAATTTTTTGAACAAGGCAATTCACTATAAGGTCACACAAATCACCCTTATTTACCCATAAGGATGATTTATGTGACCTTATAAAGAGATTTGTTAACTCCCACTTCTGAAAAACTGAAATTCAACACGGAAACTATTGTAGAATTATTGTGAGAGTAATTATATAAGAATTTTTCCTAATGATCGTGTCCTTAAATCTTTAGATTCGTCCAAATATTTCAATATTCTTGATAGTGATATTTCAAGACTCTTGATAGTGATATTTCAAGACTCTTGATAGCGATGTTTCAAAATTCTTGCTAGTGATATTTCAAGATTCTTAATAACTGATCTATCTAAAAGTCATAAATGAAAATAAATTTTATGAACCATTAATAAAATGTAATAGTATATAATATATTATACTCGTATATATGTGCATGAAAAAGGTGATTTTTTTTCGGCATTTTTATGCCACATTCTTTTGTTTGTTTGTTTATTTGCTGTTTTCATTTGTATTTTGTTTTTTTTTTTTAGTTGAATACATACATACATGTCACCACGCCGTGTCCCTTGCGGGGTAGACAGAGAGAGCCAATCTCCAAACTTTTCCATCCAAGCGTACAACTGTCGCCTCATCCACATTCAATCATCTCGTCATGTGCAATCTTCTATTACTCTTATACTTCTCACTTCATATTCTTTCAAAATTTGGTACATTTGATCCAGCCACGTTTTCCTAGCTCTACCTCTTCCACACATACCTTGCAGTTATGATTTCTTCTTGCATACATTGACACTCCACACATGTCCTTAGTGCACGCATTTTCCACAGTATTAATCCTACTTTTATCCTTAGGCTACCAAGTCCAAGTCTGATTGGTAGGAAGAGATTGCCACCTGGCAACAAGCCCGCCAGATTGTTTTTGCAATGAAGTGTTAATAGGTTTTACTAACACGTATTGTCATTTTTGCTACTGTTAATATTGCATGGTTGTTGTATATTACATTAAGTGCTCAGTTTACCTTCTTTCCTGTCGTTTGTCAAGTTACGACCGTTAAAATTTAACAAATAAATGAACCTATCTCTAAAATAAAATTTGTGTTTTTTATTAAACAGCTTGACAATTTTTTATCAGCTTTTTGAAGATTATGTTAACAAAAAAACTATTTAAATAAACATTTAAGATATACGAGTAAATCGGCTTACCTCCCAGTCCAGTCGCATTCATCTCCCATAATCCCTGCGGTAGCCAAGGCGACATAGTAGAAGGCTGCTAGCAAAAATATATATCGGGATCCCATTCTGGTAATAATTTTCAAAACACAAAATGTTTCAAGTTTATCAACAATTATTTCCCAATAATTTTTCGTCCACTAACACAAATCCATCAATTATAATAATCATTTTAACTAATTTTACACACAAAAGATAACAATGACAACTAATTATATTGTCAGAAAATAAAATTCATCTTAAATGTCATTTATAAAATAATAAATTGTGGAAAGATGAAAAATCTCAAGAGCGCGAAAACATTATTTTTCAAGTTTTCAAACAGAATAACACAAGAATACACTTAAAAATTTATAATAAATCAATGCACTATAGTACTCAAAAATAATTTGCTTCAAACTGTTTGTATATAATTAAATTCAAAGTCAAAATAACACGATTGAACTGAAAAAGAACTGTAAAAATCAAAAGATTGTCGGGCAACAACTTCACTCTGGAGAATTCAAAATACAACTGAAGCACGATTGGTGTGTGCCGCTTCATCGGTTAACTTCACTCTTGTTATTAGTTCGAGATAACCACGGGCAAACATAAGCGATTTTGAACTGTATGTATACTTTGGATAAGGGTCTTTTTTATATTGGCACTTGTCTATTTGGGTTCATTTGACCTGCGTCGGATTGGTATGGCTGTCCCTTGTGCATAGAATATTACGTGAGTCGGAAAGGGACACAACATGAATCTGAGGCAGTGGTTGTAAGGTTGTAAATCACACGTGCATACAATAGAATAAAAAGGACATTAGAAAATACGGAAACACGGTTTCAATAGTCGAACATACCGAGTTATGAAATAATGCATATTGCAATTATTACATATATTTACTAACGTTACAATTATTTCAATTCACAATACAGGCTTAGCCCAATCATATTGGAATTTACAAAAATTGTTAATATATTTAAAAAATCTGTAGTCACTTGAATAAGTTGATGAACGCTTTCTAACGACAAAAGTCTTAGAAGAAAATTTTATATTACTCTGGTAATGAAATGTCAATATTCGAAAAGAGACGCAAAATAATACTCCAAGTTCATATTTTAACATAGCTAGAAAGACGTCTGTCTTCCAACCCGGAAATTGTGGGTTTGATCCTCGTTAGAACCAAGATTTTTTTTTTATTATTCTTATCTCGTTTTCACTTAAGGTCTATTTGAAATATTTCTTTTTGTTTGGATAATATTACTTGATGGCAATAAGCCCGCCAGGTTGTATACAACGAAAGTGTAAAACAATACTATAAGACCTATGCATTAACAATTTTGTACTAAATCATTGACATTTTTTCAAGCTTTAACATTTTTTTTCGTATTAATTAAATATAATATTTTATAAAATAAGTGTCCTTTGACAGCCTCTATGCCCAAGTTGTTAAGATGCTGGACGTCCACATCGTTCGTTTCCCGATGTTATCCTAAAAAAGAAGAAAAAAGGGTCGCGGTCTGGTTCGAGGTCGTTTGGTAGAAATACTCACACGCGCTAGAAGTGTGCGAGTATTGTAGCCTGTCCACGTGCGAGAGCACTATTTCAAACACTACAATGGCGAACTCTAAGTTACTTGACTTCTCAAGTGGCTCTTAACTTGAGGGCTCGGTTATTTAGGGCAAATACAATATTGTCTCTCAACTCTTCAACTTGTCCGTATGATAAATCCATGTATGATGAGGAGTACCATACGAATGAATGGATAAATGAATTGTCCTCTGAAACAGGTATTTTAATTATAATAACCAAGTTATACAGAATAACAGGAACATTACACGTCATGTTGAAAAAGATGTGACAAAGGGGGGCTTCTTCCACATCGTGGTCTCAATGCTAAGAAACATAACGCACGCTGAAACTGCTGTATGTTGCGCACATTATTTTCCAGTTCACCGGGCATTCAACTGTCCGCAGAGTCTGTGGCGAAGACAGTCCATAGCACACTTTGCCTGGTCACTCCAGCTCCGCTCCACATTGTCAGTCACCATGAGTCTTTCCTTGCCCTCCTTGCGCAAAATGTGAACGAATAATTGAAGAATACAGTGCATAATATTAAAAGCCTTTCTGAGGTGTTTAAGCTCTTCACATATAGAGGCATTTTTTCATCATCTGTCCACGACATACCCAGAAATCGTATCACTTACTTCCAATAGCACAAGAGAGTCTTGATCTTTCTCTAGCCTTAATTGTCCAAATTTCTAAAGCGTTCAGAAATATTGGGTTTTAACAAGACTTAGAATATTTTCACTCCTCAAAAGAAACGTCTGTTTCTCGAGATCAGACCCAGTCTCGAGATAACACTTTCTTCCCTATACCTATTATAATCCTGATTTTAGTTTCACATCCGCAATAAATAAATCCGTTGTCAGCAATTATAGACGCAAAATAAACAAAAATATGCACGATCTCTAAATCATTAATATTTTAAATTATATTTCGTTGTTTCAATCAATAATCATGTTCGTTTTTAATTTATCAATGTGGAGCCTCATTAAGTTAATTTCATCTTCTACACGGGGAAACAGAACATACATTTCATTGCCAAGCACTTTGCAAAAATGTAGAGGGGATCGATACAAGCAAACACTTCATTCTCACCCTTCATTGATTCAGATAACATTGAAAAAAAACAATAAACGAAATACTCTGCATTATGTTAAACATTGGTCACATTGATACGCACGGTTTAAGGAGAAGTGCTACATTATTACTTGATGGAAGACCTAGTGTAGAAGGTGCTTTTCAAGAATTTAAAACATAGATATTCCTTATACCGATTTGATATTTTGAATCGCAAATATATAACCGTTTAAATGCAAAAAGGATTCAATCCACATTTGGACATATTTATGCAAAAAGAGCCACATTTTATCGATTCTGAGATAATCAAGAATACATCACACCGCTTTGTAAGGGATAGTATGAAATTTTTAGGTGTTATTCAACCATAAATATCCATTTAACGGGCTTGATTCTATTTCACGTATAGGATTGACATATGCTTTTTCATAACCATCATCACAATCTCATATCCCTACTGGGGCAGACATAGAGAACAGATCTTTACTTCATTCTATACCGGCACAGATATTTCGCTCCTGTCACGCCCATACATCTCGTCATGTATATGATACATACTCTGCTATTATTAAAGGCTTTCCACTCTTTTCTCTTTCAGAATTTGAATAATTTAGTCGGCTGTGCTTTTTCGATATTTCATAACCCAAAAATATATTTTATGAGTTGCGTAACTATATTCATTAAACCTGTTTTCAAATACTTGAGAAAAAATAAGATTTAAGAAGAATTTTATGTATAAAATACAGATTTTGCCTGTTTGATATTTTTATACACATGGTTTTAAAGAGATTATGTGACAATCTCTCATGAAAGAGTATGATTATCGGCCATTCTGTGGATGGAAGACGCCTACGCGTATACTGTATTCAAACTGTTGCACTTAAGTAAGAAAAGTCCAAGGCAGATCAAACTCAAAGTTCGGCAGGTTTAATCTGCAGCAGCCTTTCGTGCAGATTTATATGGAGTTATTTATAGTGTTACTTTACAGTGCACAAAACCATTTCTGGAACGAATTCGCCAGGAATCGAAACCGGGGCGCCCGCTTGCTTGGCATTAATAGAAATATGTTTAAAAGTATAATATGAGCATCTCAATTTGCAAAACTAAGAGTTGAACAATATCCAAACAGCTGAGGAGGTGCAAACCAATAATCGATAATAAGCCTGTCAACAAAGTGATGCAATTCAAATAGGTACTTTGGTATCAACATATCTAACCACAGTGCTCTCTACAACGAAGTAAAGGGATAAACAAATACGGCAGCCGTAACGTCTGGAAGTCTAAGAAAAACAAACATATGTGAATCGATAGCAAAGTTCATGTAAGACCTGTGTCAGGCAGATCATTAATTATAATGTGGAAAAGAGCCGACACAACCAGAACAAAGAACCTGATTCTATCATCCGAGATGAGAATACTACTATTAGAGACGACATAGTCAGATGGAGCAGGAAGTAAGAAAGATCACATAATGAGTAAAGACCAGATGAAGCAGGAAGAAGTGAAGAAGGAAGGCGGTACTACCGTGACCATGTTGATATGATAGGCTTCAGGCTTCTACAGTCTTAGAGAACTAAAACTTGTGTAATGTATCTCTACTATCTTATCGTATACAATAAATATTAAGTAATCACCAAAACCAATGTTAAGCTTATCGACGTCGTAATGTATCCCTACCAATTTTATCTTATCATATACTCTTATCCACTTCCATTAATTATTATAAGTTATCGTTACGCTTATCGATGTCAACCATATCTCTGTACTATGCAATCTCTAGAACCTATAAATATTAGTGTTATCACATGTATGTCAACCTAACTCCATGTATTATGTTTAAATTTATTATCTTGTTGGCAGTTATCTACCCAAATTCAATAAAGATTTGGTATCACTAAATGGAAGGAAACTGCGAACGAGATAAATCGCCTAATATCGATTTGACCTTAAGGGCAAAGATAACATACCCGAAACATTCCTCTCTTATCTATTAAGGGTCGCGCGTATGGTTATCTTTGCTTTAAATAGCACGTCATATCTGAGGAAGCAGCATTATTCTTAAAGCCACTAAGATATTAACATCATCGTTATTATAATACTGTTAATATTATACTTCAATGTAATTCAACCTCCATACAAATAAAACTACACAGTTGAAATTCTAAAAGTGTTTTCGTTGCAAAAGGCCATAACACTTGTACGTCGATGTCTTCCAATAAAGGAAGTAAAAACTTTTATTAATTTGTGTATCGTATTTGGATTATTGTAATTCTATTTAGTCTGGTCTACTTGATTCTCAATGTTTTCGTCTCCAGTCAGTTTTCAATGCAGGTGCTTAACTGATAGTATATGGTAGTCATAAATATTGTTATATTAGTTCGCCTCTAATATGTCTACATTGGCTTAAGTATCACGAATGAATTGATTTCCATTTTCGTTTCTATGTATTTAAGTCCCTTAATGGGAAATCTCCATTATATCTTTCGAGTCTGTGTCGGAGAGATGTTCTTTCGGAGAGGAGTGGAACTTTGAGGTCGGTTTCTTCTTTATCTAATAAATTGATTGTTCCAAATCAATCCAATAGGGCGGGGCATTATGATAGAGCTTTAACAATTGCTAGTTCTGTAGCATGGAATGGTTTACCTCTTAGTGTTAGAAATATGGGTGGTGTGTGCAGTTTAAGGAACCACTTTAAGACCCTTCTTGGTAAGTCTTATCAAAATTAAAATTATATATGAACACTGCACATAGGTATACACTACACATAAGACTAAATGTTTTACTATGACAAGTCGGATGATCTATAATACAAAAGTTTCTTTGTAGTTCACCTTCCCTTAAAAAGTTTGTGCAGTTTTCTTGCTCGCATCTGTATAACATATGTTTTTTCTGCCCCGCATCTGTATGTGTTTTTCTAAACATATATAGATGCGGGAAAAAACCTAACCTATTGGCCGCACCCACTACCTTCCTATCCTTATAATTAACTTAGACATATTTATTTTGTAGTATTTTCAATATGTTAATAATAGTCGGTTAGAATTCCGAGATAGAGCAGTCTTAAAGAAAGTCTGCTCTATAAACGGCGCAATATAAATTTTCCCTTTTTTTTTTTAACAAAACAGATCCAAGATCTATATCAAGAAGCAGAAGAATATCACAGCTCCACTTCAATTGCTATTTTTCATACTAAACTTGCATAATGATTTTAAAATTGTCTTTTGTAGACCACATTATTGCCCCGCCATTGTATAGTGTCTACAAAAAAACAAAAGATTTGCATTTTCTAGCGTCTAGCGTGAAAATATTTGAATAGTGATGAAAAACTAAACAAATCGTTCTGTGATGTGAGATTTTTCATCGCTTGTATTTAAATCAGTTTGAAACGTAGCATTAATAATTGTTTTACGTCATAGAATTGAATTATGGACTTGTTCTTAAAAATAATTAGTTGTAAAAATTGTTATCTAGTTATAAGTAACATGTAGGTATTAACTAGTTGAATCGTATCTTGAAAATATTGTTTTCTATAAAAGCTGTTATTCTTTACATTTTTTTTTCATAAGAGATTTAATGAACGTCATTATGTTTAAAATGACCCAACCCTCACAACGTATACAAGTAAAGGTTTAACGACACTTATAAGCATATCTATAAATGGAACAAAGTTCTTTTTATAAAAAATATAACATACGAAATAACAAAAAATCCAAGTCGTGTTAAGCCAGCCTTTTACACTAATTTCAATCGCCGGAAACTCCTATTTAACGGGAAACACAATGGAATACTTAGCAATAGAGGTATGTATAAACTTTTACGTACTGACTGCAATAATTTCTATATAGGAAAGACAGGAAGGTTTTTTGAAAAGAGACTTTGTGAGCACAAATCCGCTGTAATGAATCCTCTAATTTATTCTGAAATAGTTACTCATTGTCACCGAGAAAATCTCACATTTTCTATCGATGATGCCAAATTCTTGCTTATCAGTAGTAACGGAAATAAATTCAACAACGGGCAACGGACTTGAGGGTGAAGTTGATGGTAACCAATCCGTCGGGGAATCCCAAAAGTTCGGCTAAAGGGAGAAACAGTGAGCGTCTGTCCGCATGTTAGCGGCGGCTCACAAATGGTGGGTGTGGCAACTCGACATATTCGGGTACTAGTCACATACACCATCACTAATGGGTATCCAGGCTCATTAGATTAATCCGATAATGGGTCATTACATGACCAATGACAGCGGATACAGCCCTAGTTAGCTGGGCCACTCTGGTTCCACGTCCGATGACAATCGGTGGATAAAAACTCAGTCAAACAAACCGAAACTTTATGGAAGCTGACCCCAATAGTCTTCGCAGACAATGAGTTGGGATGTCTGAATGGGATGGGTGAAGTTGTTTCATGTCTCCCTTCACCCACAATCCCCTACCCGAATTTTCACATTTAGAAGCGTGTATGTTAATACCAGTTTGAACATAACTGAGTATTTTATGTACTCCCTTGATGATAAGATGAAACCTTAAAACCGGTAGGGTTATACCCTTAACATATATAAAGTGGAATAAACAGTGTTTGACTAAACAAATAACAATGTCTTTAAACCACCATAGTGTTAATGCCTTAACTATAAATAATATACACAAGCATTTATGATTTATTTTATATGTAAAAAAAGCGTGTATTCATCCAGTATCTGCAAAAATATCTTTTCCGTTGTTTTTTTATGTTGATTTTGGATTTGTTTATTACTCAAACTATTCGTGTGAGGGTGAGCACCAGCGGTCTATTCACCTTTTAGGTGACCTTCCTGGCATGTGGTGTCCTGCGGTAATCCATGTGCCGCAATGTATGAAATTCTGTCACTGCACAATATATCACATGGTCCCGACGGTACCGCCTTCATCCGCTGCTCCGTTTGACGACATTATCTGTGTTGCAGCCCAAATACAACGCCCTACTACAAAACATTAAGTAGTAATGAGAATTTTATATTAAATTACGTCTTAAAGTATCAAGAAAGTAGCGAGATATTTTCTCAATTATCTCAGAACAGATTAAATGTGGATTGGATATTTTTAAGCGTATCGAATTAATTTTATATTATGAGTGCTAATTCATATTGTTCAAAATGTAAGAAAAATACTTAATGATGTTAGTGTCAATATGTTTCGTATTGCAGATAAGTAACAAAATAGGCGTGGCTATTAAAATCTATTTACTTTTCAACGTTTTTTGCCACATTCGAAGGTATTGTTAGTTTGGAGAGTAGTTAAAATATAACGGTTGTCGGTATTGTCGCCCAGTCGAGGCCAGCAACAATAGATGGAAGGAAGTGCCACTCGCGACACACAGATACCTGCTGAATGTGGATTTAGTGCAACAGGTAATCGACACGAGCCAACTGCGTGAGACGCGCTGATTGACCGTGGAAGATTTAGACGGTTGGGAAGGCTAAAAATAGGTATTTAAAGATATTGAATACATTTTAAGTATAGATATTACAAGAGTACAACGAAATATTCATTTTAAATCAAATCAGGAACGAACCAAGATAAATCTAATTTCACCAATTTTGATAGGTATATTTTTTTAATTAAGGTTTTGATTCATATTATTGTGACGACGGGTTTATTTATAAACAGCTTATTGTGATAGGAAACAAAGTTAATGAGGCATTTAAACATATATTTATAGTTGAACCAAACTATATCAAAATCTGCTAAGATTATAGTCCACAATAGTATTTTGGTGCCAGCTTTGTTGTATGGGAGTGAAACGTGGACCTGAAAATGGTTGAGAAGAGCTGAATAAACATTAGAAATGCATGCATTGAGAAGAATACATTGAGGGACAGTGTATGACAGAATACGGAATAAAGTGATGAGGGATGAATGTGAACTGAAACAGCACGCTGAGATGGTTTGGGCATGTGGAACGAATGAATGAAAAAAGACTGACAAAACAGATATATAATGCAAACGCCATTGAATCAAATATTTCATGGAATTAAACTGATGTATAGTAAATATTGAAATTGATATTCATATATCAATAAGCCCACCGGATTTTGAATGATATATAGCAATACCATAAGCCCGTAATTAAGATTCATAAGCTTTTTGCTTCAAAATATATTTAAATTATTTAATACTAATGTACGTTAGAATAATTAATATATTTTTTTTAATCAAAAGTTTTGATTAACGCATTGATGGGACAATTAAATCGATCATACAAGTTTTTTTTCCTCCATAAAATTTTAAATATATGTTCCACTGTTACATAAGTGTATTTGACAAAATTTCGGTAATATTTTGAACAACAATATACATATGTATATCGAACTTAAATATACATTCTTTATAAATATAACATTAATATACACCATACATATGTATATCGAACTTAAATATACGTTCTTTATAAATATAATATTAATATACACCATACATATGTATATCGAACTTAAATATACATTCTTTATAAATATAATATTAATATACACCATACATATGTATATCGAACTTAAATATACATTCTTTATAAATATAATATTAATTTTTAAAAAAATATTTCTACTTAGGTTTTATTATATCTTCAGATCAGTCTAATATCAATTTTATATAATTTTATCAATAATTTTAAGTATTTATATTAACTTATCTTATGTTATATTAAAAACAATGTTGTATCATGAATCCAAAAAATAAGATGTAACATATGTAACAATGTTCCTAAAAGAATAAATAACTAAAATACATGCATCGATATTTTTCACGGAACAGCCCCAGTCTCTTGTCAGTCAGCCCCCTCAACTGCCTTTCAGTAGTGTGTTACGGTACTTTATTTATAGACTATGAATGCAATTGTGGTAACGTACCCATAACATATATCGTAATTGCTACCAGATATAATAGCTGGTTGCTAACCATCCAATCTTTAAAGTTTTCACGGGAATCGAACACCCTCTATGTAAATGAACAGCACATTTTTTGCATAATCTAGCGTAACACGAATGTCAGTAATCTGTCTGCCGTCAAAGATATGTACCGATAAATAATTTTCGTTTGAATCATCCATGGCAGAACAATATAAAATAGGCTTCATTTCACTGATATAGATTATGTACCTGAATATCGAGTATGGCAAGGGACGAAGCACCAGCAATTCAAAACACTTCCAATTATCGAGAGTTTATGGGCCTCGAATATTATTTACTGGCAGCCAATTAAATTTAAAACACGGAGACCCGCCAGTGGCGACTCTACTCTTCAACACACTGAGCCTGTTTTAAGAGTGATATTTTCTTAGATCTGCCGAAATGACGTACAACTCTACTAATAAATTACCAAATATTTTGACGACCTCTGGGGCCTAGTTGATAAGTCAATAGTCTTTCACCCAGGGGTATCGGCTTCGATTCCCCATGGTATTCAAAAAATAATAAGAAAGAGTATAAATCTAGTTAAAAAGTAACGCACACACTAGGCGTATTGGTGCCTGTCCACGTGTGATAGTATTTCAAACACGAACAATCGCAAATTATGAGCTACTTGCCTTCTCTAATGTGAACTACTTGTCTTCTCCAATGTGAACTACTTGCCTTCTTCAATGTGAACTACTTGCCTTCTTCAATGTGAACTACTTGCCTTCTCCAATGTGAACTACTTGCCTTATCCAATGATTCTTAACCCAATGGCTAGATTATTAGGACCGACGAAAATGTTGCATCCCAGTTATGCTCTTCAACATGTCCACATCACCAATTCAGAGATATTGTAAGGTACCGTATTAATGAATGAAAAGCCGGGGATATAATAGAGAAAGACGCCGCAGTGAAACTGCAAATTCTCAAGTTCCACAAATTCAATGAAACGAGATATGACTATCACAATTAGCTTGCACAGTTTTCTCCGGTGGCACCAACGACAAATACCCCGATCTCTCATTTTGTCGTGCACTTTTTTAATATACACGTTTTCTTGTAACATACAATCATTATCTTTTAAGAGAGTACTCACATTCACATTATATATGTTGTCTGTCTCGTCATTTATTCGAGCTACATAACGAAAACATCTCAAATTATACATATTACATCAATTCTCAGTTCGTAGTATGACATTTTGTCAAACATAATCAACCCATGCATTCTTCGCAGTGCATTAAAAAGTTTATTAAAATAGTTTATTTAACTTGTACCCAAAATAATCTCTTCATTATGCATATGGATTAGAAAAAAAATACGAGTCGTTATGTATTGAAGTCTTAAAAGTTTTTTTAACTTAAAAGTTTATTTAACTTAAAAGTTAACTAAATCTGTTAGACGCCAAGTAAAACTCCCAAGTTCACAAGTCACTAATCCACTTCAAAATTATGTCACGTTCTTAAAGTCATATTCTTAAATTTATTAAATTGCATTGTATTACTCTTTCGTTGTATACTCTACCAACCAACCAGAAAGATATCAAGAACTTACTTAAAAACCAAACTCAAAAATATATTTTTAAATTTGGTACCAACATTTTGGATCGTACATCTCAATTTCGGGTTGGGAAGCATTTTAGCAACTAGACTATGGAGGTCGTTGATTTAAATAAATATTCAAAAATGTTTTTCCTTATAAAAACCAAATTATTCACAATTATATAAACCAGAATATAAGATATTGGGTGACAAAACTACCATATTTTTTTAAACTCCGGTGCGATATCAACGTTTCTAGATGATTATTATTTGAAACAAGTAAAACACTTTTCTTCCGATGAAGAGTATTTTAAAGACCAGCCCAACAAATTTGCTACTATATTCGATTGTCCGAAATACGTAATATAAAACAATCGCCAGACACATAAGGATGTGAAAATATACAAAGCATGTAATATACCAATATGGGTTCGAAGCAAAAGCAAAAACAACCAGCATGTTGCAAACTTTCGAGACGAATAACCGCAGGACCGTAAAAGGGAAGAAAAATTCACATTCGAGAAATATGTGAAACTCACACACGAGAAATATGTGAGTCACAGAACTTTGTAAAATTGGAATTGCAACGGAATCAACAATGTACACATGTGAAATGTATAAAAATCTTCAGAAAACCGCATATTAACGCAAATATTAAATATTTCCAATATGTAACACTATATCTACGTACGGGACTGAGGTATGCTTATTCGATATAAAAAAAATCTGCTGTAAGTTGGTTCGTTTTAGAAAAGATACATCCAATAGTTTTCAATTAATTGACAAAACATCCAGCTACTTTGTGTGAAACTTTTTTTTCAAGACGGAATTTAACCACGAAATTAACAGTCTTGATATTTTTGTGTATACAAGATTGATCTACGGTCGTTCAATATTTTAAATAAACCAAAAAATGTGTTTTTGGGTAGGATTTTTTTTATTATATATACGTCCATATTATTATGCACAGCAAACCGATTGGAAGCTGACATCCAGGTAGACCACTGAAGAGAGGAAGGATAGCAACAGGAAAGACCAATGATCTAGTAAATATGTTGTTTATAGTTAAGGCATTAACGTTGTGGAGGTTTAAATACATTGTAATTTATTTTTAACAAACACTGTTTATTTCACTTTTTTGTGACGGTATAACCCTACCGGTTTCAAGGCTTTCACCTCATCTTCAGGGGAGCGCAAACAAGACTAAATGCTGTTCGAACTGGTACCGATATAGACGCTTCAACGGTTGGAAGCTGGGGGGTGAGGAAGGCTAGGGATAATTTCGGCCAAGAGCGGGGAGATTTTGGGGAAATAACTGTTCAACAGATATTCCGATCGGTATACTGACTTAGAAATTTCTAGGGCCTCTAATCTGTCCAATTTATTTCCGTTGCCACTAATATGTAAGAATTTGGCATCATCGATAGAAAAAGTATGATTCTCACGGTGACAATGATTAGCCATTTCAGAATAAATTAGAGGATTTGTTAAGGCGGATTTGTGTTCACGAAATCTCTTTTCAAAAGATCTTCCTGTCTTTCCTATATAGAAATTCCTTCCTGTCTTTCCTATATAGAAATTCCTATATAGATCTAGTAAAGAAGAAAAGATCTAGGAAAGATGAAATGTACAAAATCCATATTTGACATAGCTAACAGGACCCGGTCCCTGATGGGCTACTGAAACTTACAGAATTGCTCAAATCAACTCATCAATAACGCGAATAATTTCGTCCTTCAGCTCAGGAATTGATTTAGCGTCATTCTTATAGACCTGGCTTTTCACGCAACCCCAGAGCAAATAGTCCAGCGGTGTCAGATCACATGGTTTTGGTGGCCAATTAACATCACCGTTTCCGGAGATTACAATACATAAAATAATTCAACTATTTGAACGCGTTGTTGTATTGTATACGACTCCATTTTTATAAATGTCATACATTATACTTCTCAAATATCACAAGACCCAGGCAAGTTGGCGACGCCATCTATGTTTTTTCCAAGAATTAAAAAAAACCGCCCAATTTGAAAGACCCTTTATAGGATTGAAGTCATAGGTCATAGGATTTAAGTCATATCCTTATACCCCCGAGTACTAGGCGGAAAAACACTTGTGTCATTCGAAAAATGCAGCACAAAGCGGGGCTCGAACCACCGGCGACCTTCAGTACGAAAGTCCAGTTTGTTACCGTGCAGCAATACTACCCACTATTACTGACATCAAAAGCATGACAAAATAAATATAGATAAATTGAGTCTAGGGATACAAAGATATTGACTGCGTCTGTCAGATTAGGTACGGCCCCGCATCAGCATATGTTCAGAAAAACATATTTGATAAGAAATCCACAGAAAGCTTACCAAGTGAAGACGAGCTACAAAGAAACCTTTGTAAATCTTTCGATATGATAGAAACGCAGTCGGCTTTAGGTGTATTATAGTGTTTGTATGTAATATTCATATACAATCATAAATTTTGAGAAAAACCTCCCAAAAAGGGCTGTCATTAAGTGCTTTTTTGACGGTTTATTTATTTTATTTTACATTTGAAACAGGTTTAACGTAATCAAATAACTTCTTATACCTATGTACTTTTAGTTAGTTAGAATATTAGTTGTTTCGAGTGGTTCCGTGGTTTGTGAAACACTAAGACAGGCTCTGGTTCAACGTATATTGCGTAGTAAGACAAAACCAAACGTGAGACGGTAATGGCTCCTTTTAGTTGGGCATGTAATTATCCGAAAAAGAATGAATTTGAATCCAGGGGTCACACCAAGTTCCAACCTCAGTCCACCGATTCAGCGCCTCATAGGACCAGAGCCACCTGCCATGAACCTCTGCCCCTCTGTCCGTGGAACGGCAAAAGGTCAGCACGAATTTTCACGAAATTTTGTTTAACCCCATTATTACTAGATAAAATATAAAATGTCATATTGTACACATGTCTCAGAAATAGGTGTTTATTTTTTAAATTAAGAATTAATTTTTTACAAATAGTAAGTATTGTTCTTAGTTATAAAAAAAATACCATAGTCATTGAAACATGTTTAAGATGGTATAACCATTTTTAAACACAGTTTTTGAGTAGGTTATTTTTTCAATCGTATGGTAACTCTTCAACACATCTTAATTGATGTGGCAATGTGACAACATTTTATTTAGCCCAACTTAATTAATCAAGCTTCCGGGTTTAGAGCCTCTGGAGTAGGCACGGAACCGTGGTTCGTCATCGCATGTGTTAAAAATACTACCCCGCATTTGAAGAGACAACAACATTCGTACAAATCTAGCGCGTGTTAGTATTGTTACCAGGCGAACTCTTTTATCAGACTGTAACCCTTTTTTTTATTTTCGACTGCTATCGAGAATCGAATCCATAACCCTCAGATGGAATTCAAGCGCCTAAACATCTAGGCTACGAAGATCGTCTATATAACGATTTAAAACTATTCGAGGATTAATAAGACTTTTGAATAATTCGCTAGAATTTATATATGAAAATCGTTCGAAGTCAGTCAGTGGCTATGCCCAGTAATTTAAAAGAAATGTAATTCTAAACGACTTTTTGTATAACATATTTCAAACAATTTTTAAATGTTTGGATGCTAAATGATAAAATTCAGTGAAATCTTATATGGTTAAAACCAATCATTTACAAATATTTGTCATCAATGATAATGTATTGTATTACACTTTCGTTGTATACAGTACAATCCAATGAATGTATTGCCATGAAGCTATATATTCCAACCAATCAGAAAAGTGTTAAACAAGCTTTAAGTGAAAATCAAACAACACTTTTTTAAACAATCTAAGTACCAACTTGAATCGAACCCACGAAGTCCGTGTAGGAAGACATTTGTATTTAAACTAAGCCACAGAAGTCGTCCATGACCTAGTTAATTAGTGACATATCTTCCAGCTTCACAATGCCACATAATCCATGAACATTATCCCCATATCATCAATTTTAAGGAAGTAAATGCTGAAATAATTCGACAGTTAATAATTTTTTTTACACCAAATAAAAAAAAGTTAAGTTGATTTTGTCTGAGGCTGAACGGGTTAGGTGGGAGGGAGAAACATCAGTAAGTAAAGGTAGTGTGGACTAGGCAGGTAGGCGTACCTCACCTACTATTTGGGAAAATCATGACTTCTCATCCCACAGTGCGGGATACCTACGTAGCCAAGGGCCCATGGGAATTCAAGGGAACCTGGACTTGTGAAACTAAGAAATTATAATAAATCACGATTTGATGGACTTACTAATTAGGCATTTTTCAGAAATAATCAGGTATTTTTAAGAAATTATTTTGCTCAATTATAATTTTATTTTATATAGCTTGATAAAGATTTCGACATTTATTTCCAATAGTGAATAAAAGGGAATTTATTCTCACTCAGACCTCTGAACGTATTTTTGAAAGATTTAGTTATATGTTTTTCACAAAGTTGTTACAAAGTAACATTGCAGTATTTTATGATTTCATAACTGCAAAATATGAACCGGTATAAGATGCGTCCTCCCATCCTAGGTATATTTATTTGCACTTTATTGTAAAATATGCAAATGACAAGCGTATTGCCATATGGCAATCTCTTTCAATCAACCAGACAAGAGTTACGCAGATAAGTGCCAATTGATAAGTGAAAGGCTACAACATTATTTAAAAAAAAACTTTAATATATACTTAAAGCATTAAAAAAACCAAATATTTGTAAATATTACCAAATACTGGGAAAGGAAAAGGAAGATGAGAAAGGACGAGAAAATAAGATTAATGGAGAAACATATTTCGTCGTTGAAGAGAAATGTGAAATGTGAAGTCGCAGTTTAAAACGTCAACGAGGATGAGATTTTACGTAGTCTATAACTAATTTCAGTGTCTAGCGGCATGGATAGAAAAGAACGACGTGAATACGGAGTGATGAATTCAAAATTCCAGATATGGGCCTTATATTCAGCAGCCAGATTTAGCCAAGATATTTCATACAAGTCCCAAGGCGTTATGGTATATTTTCGATATCCAGTAATTTTAACTTGACGTAAGTGTCGTGACATTCAGTTCAGATGTTCTACCTTGGCGTAACATTTAAAAATTTATATTAATTACAAGTTGTTTCATTTAGATGTTATATTTTGAGATGAATCTCATCTTTAAAGAATAAATTTAGTATTCCCAATCGGTCCAATAAGGCGGGATATTATAATGTGGCCACTATTGTGAATAGAACTATAGCCTTGAAGGCTTCCCATAAATATTGAAGAAGTGAGCAGCATATAACATTTCAGGAAGTATTTAAAAAACATCCTTTTTGGGAGAGATTATTTTCAAATTTATAAAATAAATATGAAAATTACACTCTTTTCTAAAAGCCGATATGTTAATTTCACATATCAGAAGGTCTACAAAGCTTTTCTTTATAGTTCGTCTTACTGAAAAAAACTTTCTGCGGTGTTCTTACCAAAAATGTTTTTATACACATGCAAATGCACGGATAAGCTAAATTTATCTTCCGCAACGGCTACATTTTTATTTTTACAGTCGATAAGTATTTTTTTTATTCTATATTATATAATTATCTGTGTCTATACTCGAAAAACTTTTTTATATTCTCTTCTCTGTGACAGACTGTGACCATAAAAAGTTAAACTATACATATTAAATACCCATTAGTATAGTTTTCTCCCTTAACGACACATAATCTTTTTTTGTTTTTTAATATTATAGTCAAATTCTAAATTCAGCGAAATACACAGCAAACTTTAAGGTTCAGGGGATTTGTAATACCTTAGACCAGTGTATTGAACACGTTTGAATGTTTAAAATGTAATTTTAACACTTCATTGTATAACAATTTGACAAGCTTATTACCAGGTGGCAACCTCGTCCGACCATACAGACAAAAGTAAATTAAAGAAGTTACATGGTCGAAAAAAATATTTAAATCATTTTAATTAATACAGAATTCATGAACAATATAAATAATAAAAAATATGTAATATATGAGATATCATCAATCAAAGGAAAAAGGAAGAGATGATGGAAAGGAAAGGAAAATCAATAATAATTATTATTAATAATAATAAACTACAATTCCTACAGTTCTAAGCGCAAGGAACCATATACCTACATGTCAAATCATCCAAATGTCTTCCAAACCATAAACCTAGACACCGACCAAAATAATTACCATGACATTTAATATATCATGAGCTATCAAATATCTAGATTTGTATTATTTAAGTTTCTCGATCAAGAAAAACTGCCAAAACAAGCTGTGTCGTTTCAGGCGTTTTTCAGTCTACAGCCTACACCATCATAGTTTAACGGAAGTGTTGTAACATATTGTAATAGATTAATAAATATCTAAACATTCAATTTAAATTAAATTGAAATATATTCAAACATAAAGTAAAAAATGACATATTTTTTATTTTCGGGAAAACCTCAAAAGCTGTGTTTATGACACAATCCTTAAAATTTAAGTACCAACCTTAGGAATGACGCCATTCCGCAATCGTGTGTTATTGTCGTTTTGCGTTCATTCCGAGAAGCAATTCAAAATGTTTTCGATGAAAGGATTGTTGGAAAACATCAAGTCACAAAAATGTCAATCGAACAATGACTGACTTTGTGCAGGAATTATACGACAGGCAGGATAACTTCACAGCAAAAATGACTGCCTTGTTGTAAATGTCAACGGTTGTAAATATTCCGACTTCCAAATTCAAATCAACAATAGAAGCAATATCCGGTTGTGTCTATGAAGGTATTTTTCAATAGATCAATGGTGACCATATGTTTTCATTTGTTACTTTGTTAATGGAGGTCTGTGTCATCGACGAAATGTTGGATGCAAGAATTTGTACTTACTATACATCCCATGTTGAATTAACTTTCATATAATTCACTTATCATACCCTGTAGTTCATTTTCATTATCCGCTAATACTGCCGTGTCATCAGCATGCTACAGTTCACATGCATTCTCTTTCGACATTTTTGTGCCACATTTATTTTTATTTACTATTTTTGTTTTTATTTTGATTAATCGTGATGATTTTAAAACGGTGTTTAATTCAAAAGTCGATTATAATTTTTATTTTAGATGAACTTGTGACATAGTTTTTTTCAAATTTGTATGTATTTATATAAATGTTTTTTTTTTCCGTTTTGATTGTGTATTCAAGTTTTGATGTTTTCCAGCTTATTTGTTAATTTAATTTTTGTTATGTGATATGTTTTGAGGCTTGTTTGATTGATGTTTTCAAATGTATTTTGTTTCTTTTTATTTTTTTCGTATAATTGAAATTAGATTTTTTTATAAAAGCTTAATAAAAAATAATAAATAATCTTAAGGACATAATTAGAACAAAAAATGAAATTGTGCCACGTTTTTAAGGTCTTCCCAAACGTCTTGTACTTTGTATACTACTCGTGTATCCTATTTTTGTAACTTTTATCATTCATTCTTTCTATGTGGTCAAACCATATCAATGATCCTTAGTAATCCTGTTTAAAATAAAAACTTTTGTAATTTTTTCAATAAGTATTTGAATTAACTTTTCTTATGTGAATTTGTCTCCATGTTATATGTAAAAGACACTTGTGTCGTGAATTCACAAAATAAATAAAATAAAAATAACGTTTGAAAAATATATTGAAACAAGTCATAATGTCACGATTTTCATTCCCGATTATTATTTTCTCTCAGCATTCCATAATTTCTTTATTGATGATATCTCACTCTTATATTTATTTTGTATATTATTCATGAGTTGTTGTATAAATTTATAAAAATTGGATAATTCTTACAATCGTGTAACTTTGAAAAAGATTAGCTGAAAGAGATTGTCACCTGGTAATACACCTAGCAGATTGTTGTACAATGAAGTGTTAAATAAATAAAGGTGTTAATTATTGCTATTTACAATGAATGGGTGTAATTTTCATTCAAAAGTTAGACTGCGATTACTTGGACACTTCCGCAGGTAAGATACTGACCCTGCAAAGAAGGCCAGCGGTCCGATGGGGCGCAAAAGAGAGAGAGTGGGGAGATCAAAGCTGAAATGGCTAGGTGGTGTGACAGAGAACTGTTGCACTCTGGGTAGGTATAACGAATTGGAGGAGGAATGCTGCTGAGAGAGATAGATGGCAGAGAATCCAGCAGGCAGCCAAGAGCATCTTTAGTTATTGGGCTGGTGGAAAAGACGATAATGCAAAAAGTTATGAAAATAATATAAATCCGCTAAAAAGATGAGCGTAACTTAGAATGTTTGAAAAACAATACGAGTATATGACAGAATAAGCAATGAGAACATTGGCAAAGAATACGGATTAAAAGAAAATACCAGGGCTGTGGAGTCGGAGTCGCGGAGTCGCGGTGTTTGGGCCGGAGTCGGAGTCGGAGTAGGAGTCGTAAAAAACGAGCGACTCCGACTAATTTTTCGTTAAAATTTAAAATACATTTTTTTTTTAATTATTATAATGAATGTGTATTGTGCACGAATATTAAACTTGCAGGCGCAAGTCGCGCCGATATGGTGAATCACCGAGATCCATTTAATGCATAAAGTCTACGAAAATGTGTTTGTCTCCTTCTTTCTCACGTCGAAAGAAAATTCTGTTGGCTGGGATCTATGTTAACCCCATGGTTCGATCCATATTGACGGAAGAACAAATAAATAGAGCGAAAAACGCTATGTTTGAATTAACCGTTCGTATGAAAGGCCTTCGACTAGAAAAAGAGACGACAGCAGGCAGCGTACACGAAGTATCATCATCTTCATCCGACACCGCTGAATCTGAAGACGATTTTGAAAAATATCTCAATGAACAAAATAAACTAAAACGTCCTCGTTTGAATCACAGTCCCAATATAGATGAAGGAGACTCTATTTCAAAATTTAAAATTGAATTTTATGATGCATTGAAAATAATGGAAAAAATTGACCGAACTTATAAGTTAAATGTTGAAATGGCAATACAGCGGTATCTAGAAATCGTAAAAGATTCAGCATTGATCGTTACAGCATTGCCCCCAACCCAAGTATCCGTAGAGCGGTTATTTTCCGCTCTTAAAATTCTCAATTCTGATTTGAGAGCCTCTACGAATACAGATTTAATAGAAGCAATGTTGTTTTTAAGAATAAATTCTAATAAATAATTATTAAAGTTTGATCTTGTTTTATTTTTATCCCTATAACATGAAAAAAATGACTATATGCAAAGGTAGGAAACAACCTGCTAAAATTGAGCTTTTTTGAGTCGGAGTTGTGGAGTCGGAGTTGTGGAGTCGGAGTCGTGGAGTCGGAATTGTGGAGTCGGAGTCGTATTTTTGGTAAATATAGGAATCGGAGTCGGAGTCGTGTTTTTTTTTAAGCGACTCCACAGCCCTGGAAAATACAGTGCTTAAGAGGAACTAAGGAGCTTTGACATGGTTCGGCCACGTAGAAAGAATGAATGATGAAATATTTACCAAAATAATATATACGAGTAGTATACGAGGTAAGGGATGTTTGAAAAGACCTAGAAAATCGTGGTACAATCAAATTATGAAAGAGTAAACAGTTTTTATAATAGGAGAGTATACATTGTGAGGTGTATGGACATGGCAGAGGAAAAATATGTGTGCCAGGATAGAATGAAATGAAGGTCTGTTATCTCTGCCTATCCCGTAGGGAATGAGACGTGATGATGATGATGAAGATTTTAAAACTGTTCTAAATTTCAGGGTATTGAATATAAGTTAAAATTTAAAAGGAAAACAAAAAAGGATCTTTCTCACAATAAAAGGACAATTAGCAACTATTTGGTGGGCCGCTGTCCTTTTGACTTCACCGAAATTTGAAAAAAAAATAATGTAAAAGGCAAAAAGGGCGGGACAATTTTTTTCTTTCTTTATTGTATCGGCGCCATACTTTCAAAGAACTTTGTGCAAAAGATCTGTGATAAATGATAGAGCACACTTGTTGAAATTAAAAGATTTTTTTGATTTATGAGTGTATTTTTGCTATGTAATCATGCGAAATAAAATACGCTAATATTACTTTATTTTTTAAATGATTTTTTGACAGGGCGAATATAATGAAGTTAAAGGAATTATGATATTTTAAAGAAATGGCAAATGACAAGCACATTTTACAATAGAAAATCTATAAAGCTTTCAAAAATACATGGAAGAAGTTTCTGGTCCAGCGACGATCTCTGTCTCCCAATCCGGTGGTTGCGAGTTCAAATCCGGCTGAAACCCAGATTTTAAAAAAGAGGATATCAGTCTGGTTTTCACTAAAGGCCTATTAAACATATTTTTTGTTGGTTGGAAGAGATTACCACATGGTAATAAGCTCGCCAAGTTGAACTGTATACAACGAAAGTGTAATGAATAATAATGAATACAGAATTGTTTGCCATGCTTTGAGTTCGATTTCCGTTTATTTGATATTTTAAGACGAAATTTAGCAATGAAATATATGATACAATACATGTTACTAACTTGGTACGAGTATGTGTGACGATTCAATATTAAGTACAAGTAAGAAGGGTTATCTGGTGTTTCTAAAAAACGTTAAAAATGAAATTAAATGCTACATATCAATGAGTTTGTGTGTATGAACTAAATTTATACCCGGTAATAAAATAAAATATCTGTTCATCTCACTCAACGCGGCTTTGGAAATCAGTTTATATAAGGTGTTTTTAAAGGGATGAGGTCATAACTTAAGAGTACATGTTAAAAGAAGACGTAATGCTTATAATAAAGCATTAATATTTAATAATATGAAATTAAATGCTACATATCAATGAGCTTGTGTGTATGAACTAAATTTATACCCGGTAATAAAATAAAATATCTGTTCATCTCACTCAACGCGGCTTTGGAAATCAGTTTATATAAGGTGTTTTTAAAGGGATGAGGTCATAACTTAAGAGTGCATGTTAAAAGAAGACGTAATGCTTATAATAAAGCATTAATATTTAATAATATGAAATTAAATGCTACATATCAATGAGCTTGTGTGTATGAACTAAATTTATACCCGATAATAAAATAAAATATCTGTTCATCTCACTCAACGCGGCTTTGGAAATCAGTTTATATAAGGTGTTTTTAAAGGGATGAGGTCATAACTTAAGAGTGCATGTTAAAAGAAGACGTAATGCTTATAATGAAGCAAGAAGCATTAATATTTCTGGGCTGCGTTAAAGGAATGAATGATTACATTAAAATCTTTACAAGTACATATATAGGTGGTAAAATATGTTTGGGAATACATAGAAAACATGGCACAATCAAATGTTGAAAGAGTGAAAAGCTTTTATATTAAGAGAGTGTCTTTACGTGCAAAAGCGAAAGGTGTTTGTTTGTTTTTTTATTTATATAATTTGAAAATAATTATAAACTATTTTTAACATAATTAACTTACATGCGTCATTTTATATTTTAACACTACTTAAATCCACCCTTAACACATAAAACATGAAGATAAATAAATATTTTCACTTGAACATCGATCACAGTATAAAAACCAAACACTCCAAAAATAATCAAGGTGACGACAGTTGTCATATTGGAAATATTAACATTCTCTAAAACATGTTTTGAATAAAGATTATTTTGCATTTTTGATTGATTTGAGTTTCAGAACATCATTTTAAGTAAGATACTTTTTTTTAAATAGGCAATCCACCCAAACTAGTATGATTTGTGGAGTACGATACTTAATTGCATAAATAATAAATAATACTAGGAATTCTATATTCAAAACATATTTCACATCTTTATTTTTCGAATATCATTTGACAGCTGTCACTTCTTGATATGACTATCTTAGTCAACACTTTTTGTCATGGAACATTTTTAAAAAAATCCCCGTCCCTTCACAAAAAATATTGTCAGCAAAAAACTTTTAATTTGATTTTTTTTTAATAATTCAAATTATATAGGTATTAAAGTTTTTGATTCACTTCCGTCATTATTGATGGGTTATTGCAACTATATTGAAATAATATAGACAACGAAAAGTCCGAATGTTCTCGGCTTATTTAATACATTTTGTCATTTCGTTAAAAATGTTGAAACTTTTGTAGTTTGACTTCTGTGATTTTGAGTTTTTTAAAGCTGCAAGTCATCGCGATTTCTCCTAGGGTAATCATGGACCTCCTCACTATACATCAAACCTTTTCGAGTATATTTTGACAGGTAAATTATAATGTTACTTAAAATATAGACTAAGAAATTAAAAATTATAGATTGTTTTATCGTGCACATGTCAACTTTACATATACATATATGTTTAATTCTAGGTTATTTTACTCGTAATTTTAAAATAGTTCTCATATCTTTATTTTGCACAATTTGAAGTTTCCACAAGAGAGTTTCATTGCTCAAAAAAAAATACTTATGCAATAATTAATATGTGGTGATAAAATTATGTCACATACCAATTGGGTTGAATTTTAACATTATTTATTTCTCACCCTGATGAGAAATAAAAACTTTTGCCACCTTTTTAGTTATAAATTAACCCGACTTTTGTGCCAGGATAGAATGAAGGAGAAATCTATGGCATAATTGTGGTAGCATTCTTATTCTACAGTAATGAAGGTAATTCATATTCAACAATAATGAAGACGAGATCTATGGCATGATTGTGATAGCGTTCTTTTTCTGCGATAATGAAGGAGAGATCTATGGCATGATTGTGGTAGAATTCTGATTCTACAATAATGAAGGAGAGATCTATAGCATGATTGTAGTAACATTTTTATTCTACAATAATGAAGCAGAGATCTATGGCATGATTGTGATAGCATTCTTATTCTACAATAATGAATTAACGTATATATGAAAAAAATTAACTAACCCAAGAAACACATTGTTTTGTTTATTTTAATAATCTAATAATCAATCCTGCCTGCATTACAAAAATATCGAGCCAATACAATGGATATTACGAGTGCATAGCTAAAATCCGTCTTGAAAAAAAGTTTACTAAACGACGTAATATTTTCTCAATTATCTCAAACCAGATACAATATTGGTTTGTCCCTTTACGCATTGTATAGTTTGAGTAAAAGTTTAAACAAAAAATAAGATTTAATTCAACTGTTTACTCTTCCCCCCATCAGAAAATACCAAGGTCTAACATAAGACTAGTCCGCTCCTGGCTCCGAGTTCCTGCACCCCTAATAACTTCTAATAAGACATCTGAAAATGACATATCGCTACAAGTCTCCCACGTGTATAACTTCCTCGAGAGATAAATATCTTCACAAGTGTCGTTCAGACACTTGATTAACTTATTAAAAAACAAACTGTTGTGTCGCGTAAGACTCCCGTTCTCATGAAAGTATTAAGAAGGGGTCCTTCTGGATGATTTAAATATACAATTATTCACTGTGGTGATATATTCATGTCGACAAACTTTCTAAATGAAATTCCTTAATGCTGCTTCCTAAAAAATATGAACATCAATCGGAAGTTTTTTTTCATAGTAAATTTATAACAGGAACAATTTAAAACAGTTGAGTAGTTGAGTCATGGAATTATTTTCTACAAAAATTTGAGAATTTAATTTAATTGGTTAAGTATAACTATATTTTTAATTAACTTACTATTTTGTATAAAATAAAAAAAGCTTTAACTTAAAACTCATCATATAGTTTGAATATAACATATGCTCGAACTACACAGTATCAAAATCTGTTAAAATGAGAATCCACAACAGTAATCTAGTACCATATTTGATGTACATGTATGTAGAAGTAAAACATAAAGATATACGTGAAAGAAAATTGAAAAGAGCCGAATAAATGCTGTAAAAATGCGTGCTCTAAGAAGAATACATGTGGCGACACTGTATAACAGAATACAGAATGGAGTGATCGGGGATGAATGTGAACTTAAGGCTCATGTGTTAAAGTAAGATGAAGAAGATCATTTTAAGTTTATCTGGGTACGTGGAACGAGTTAATGAAGAAATACTAATAAAACAAATATGCTGTGCAAAAGTGAATAGAAGGCGTGATAGAGGAAGTCCAACGAAAGTATGGTGAGATCAAGTGAATGATATTTTGAAAGAAGGAAATGTAAAAGTCAAACAAATCGTAAGAAAATATGCGTTAATTTAGAAAAGACGAAAGATGAGTCTCACGATAGGATAATAGATCTCTTCTCTCTGCCTACCCTGGCAGAGAAACGACATAATGATATATATGGTTTGAAACACTTACATATTTCAATACTACAAATTTCTTTTCCACACTAGTTAGTTAGCTGCCTGTTTACTTTTAACAAATACACCCCTTTTGTATACTAAGCCTTTCTTATACAATACCCATCGTTATTTACCAACCATGAATCTACAACTTAAACAATACATTTTTTACACACCATTAAAATATTGGTTTGCTTCGTCACTCAACAATAGACCGGCGTAATCTTCTAAATCTGTATTCGTCTAATCCTTTGCAGTTTGCACTTGAAGACCTCGGCGCTTCTAGGATTTCGTCCTTTTTACGCATCGCTAGACATATTTAATTACAACATAACGGATAACGTGTATAGTATGTCTTCCTCTCAGCCAAATGGTTTCATATAATATCACGCAAGATTGCAAGACAGATAAGATAAATTCCAATTACCTATTTCTTGGTTCCAATTAAGCATTATATTCTTTCTAACGCAACCATGCACAAATTATGCGAAAATATTTTTGGTATTTTTCAATTATTTTTTAAATTTTACGAGAGAAATTCACTTTAGTTGAAAAATGCATAGCTCGTTGAAAATATATATATATATGAATTTATTATGATATTCAAAATTATGTATAAATATTTTTCAGAAGATATGTAGATCGATGCACTTTGTGATACATATTCTCAAACTGCTTTGAGACCAAAAACCTCCACATCAGACGTCGTATGTTATATGATTCGGTGGATATCTCGCCAACAACGGAAAAACGCTTATTGATATAAATTTGCAATTTCGGTAAATATATAAATAAATGCGAAGTGCGTATACAAAAAAAATACTTTTCCATAGTTTAAGTCCAGGAACAAGATGCAGACATTAATGTCACGTATGAACTATATTTAGACGATGTATGCAAATTCCACATTCTAACTGTTTTGAAATATTTGAGGAAACACTGACAGCTTGTATGGGCTTGTTCAGAATGAAAAAGGTTTAAAACCGAATATTACCATGAAAAACTATTAACTTGTTATTTTTTTGCGCACAAAGGAGTGAAGTATGTATGCTAATTGACTTGGATGTAATTATGCAAAAATTACCCAAACCACATTTTACCAATTCTGAGATAATTGAAGAAATATCTCGCTGTTTTGTAGGGGATTGAATGGAACAAAAAGCTTTAGAACGTAATTTAACCATTAAGTACCCATTAAACGGGGTTAATATTTGTACAGATACAGGGTTGATCCATGATATTTCAATATTTAAAAATCAACAAAACAAAACACGATTTGTACGTCTGGTCTTTTTTTACATTCCAAAAATGTGTATTTTGTAGGTTGGATCTTTTTTGTATATACTCGTATATAAAAAATATTTAACGTATATGATATTTGCAAAAAAGTCAGGTCTTTTTTACAAATATACGTCAATATATCAAATAAACCAAAAATATATATTTTGTAGGTTGGATTTTGTCTGCATACAATAAATTTATAATAGTTATATGAAAAAAATTCAGGTATTTTTTACATATATATTATATGTCCATATATCACACAAACCAAATTATGTATTTTCTAGATTAGATCTTTCTTGTATTCATACAAAAAATATCTAACGTAAATATGCAAAAAGGTCAGGTCCTTTTTACATACATACATACCGTCTATATAACAAATAAACCATAAACATGTGTTTTTCTAGATTGGATCTGTTTTGTACATATACGTTATTGTAAAAACTGACTCATGATGCTTTCCAAGCTCAAGTGACTCGCAGAATGGTGATTATTGTCTTCTATTGTATTTAAAAAAGATGTGTTTAAGCTGACGTTACCTGTTATTCAGCAACTCAGCGACTTCCAACACAAAAACTCGAGTCCCTCTTTTGCGCTTGAAACAATGCAATCGAATGAATATTTCACATGTGATACGTTTTGAAATTATATATACCTTGACTTAAAGTGACTTAGTTTAAATATATATAAACTTTGATATTGCATAAAAAATGTAAATAGGTTCTATATCTTAAAACTAGTATTTATTTCAAAAAAGTTTAAATTTTAATCAAATTGGAAACAGTAACATACGAGTACATTGTACACAATTGTTCACTTGTGGTTGGTTATCTTACTGTATTGTATTACATTTTCGATGCATACAGTTCAATCTGGAGGTTTTATTACCATGTAGGAATCTCTTCCAACCAATCAGGAAAGTGTTAACGATGCCTTAAGCGAAAACCAGTCTGATACTCTGTTTATAAAATGGGTACTAACAGGAATCGAACCCGCAACCTGAAATACAATACTTTCCCCTTAGTCATGTTACTTAGGGCTAAGCGTCCACTCGTCCTCATCCTGAGCCATGTTGAGTGTAGCACTCAATGAGGAACCAGTCATTTCTTTGATTTCATATATCCACCTTTTTTTTTTTTTTAACCTGGCGAGTTTATTGCCATGTGGCAATCTCTTCCAACCAACCAGAAAGATGTTTTTATAGGCCCTAAGTGTTAACCAGACTAGAATCCTATTTTAAAAAATCTGGGTTCCAGCAGGGATCGAACCCGCAACCTCCGGATCGGCAGACAAGTGTCTTACCACCAGGCCACGGAGGTCGTCCACCTTGCTGGGGACCGTCTTCTTGCTAGCAGCCCCTCAATACTTCCAATCACCACCAGCTTCTCCAAACTGCCTTCTTCTCTTTTAGCAGCATGCTCGAAATATTATCTTCTTGCTTGTCGGTAATTTTAAAAATGAATACTTTGAAGCAGTTTAAATGTATGTTATACGAAATCTAAGAAATAGTTTATTATATTGGTTTATACTTTTATTGTATACAATAAATACAATCTAACTAATTTATTGTCATATAGCAATCTCTTGAAACCAATCAGAAAGATTTTAAAGAAGTCTTAAGTAAAAACAAGATTACAATAATTAAAAAAAAAACTGGGGTCAAACGGAAATCGAATCCACAACCCCCAGATTGGGAGAGTGGCATCTTACCAACTAGGTCACGGAGATCATCAAATAATAAAAGTATTACGTAAAAATATCATTAAACGTCAATTCCATTTGTTCACGTTCTTTGGGTTTACCATATCTGAATGGATTTAGTCCACTCAGTAAGTTTCCAAAGGTTCTAGAATACGCCCCCCAATGAGCAAGCGTTTATGCTGTTCATCTTAAATAAGGGTATAATTTTATTTTAAAAGCCAATTACCTGTAATGGCACGTTTCCCAAAAGACATCTATTATCTATGGCTATTTTTTCGTAAAACTATATTTAATAATTTATCTTTGCCTTGAATTTTCTCAAATTATGTAGTTGCTTAAACCAAATGCACGATTTACACCGTCTCTCCGTTTAAGGGAAATGATAGTCGAGATAAAACGGTATATCAATTCAGTGAACTGTGTGATTAACTGAGTTAGCAGTTCTACAATATAAAATTTAATTTAAACTGATTTTTAACTCAACCAGTTTTCGAGAATATATTATATCTATACAAGTAATGAAGTGGAAACCACAAGTTGAAATAATCGCCTACGTTTGTGCAAGAAAATTAGTGCATCTTTCCGGACAGAATACGGTTGTTGAATATCACCCCATCTTTTTTTAAATTTATTAAAGTAGTCTGTAATTATATACGTTTGCTAAAGCCTTTACTAATTTATTACTTATTCCTACGTGTATAATATTTTTTTAATTTTTAATTATCTTAATGTTTCATTTCTTAGAAATAGTAAATACCTTCAGACTAACTTATAACTAGATAACAATTCTGAAAACGAATTATTTTGATGTTAATATAAACTCCATCTGCAGAAACGCTTTATTTCTTCGTCTTTTTGAAGCGACGCGCTTGACATTCCTAGTATTTTTCAATGGGCTCAATATGAATTCATCGTTCGAGGAAGGTGAATTTGACGTATACATATAAAAAGAACTCAATCCATATTTTACTGTTTTGCGATATTTAAGGAAACATGCCGTCGGTTTGTATACATCGAAAAAAATCTCATTTGAATGACTTCATATTTTCGTGCATAAGTATTGAACGAAGACAAAAGATTGTGTTTCGAATTATGTATGGTATTTACAAATGGTGTTACACGTAGGAAATTAAAATTAAGTTAACTTATAGTTATAATATAAAAAATAGATAAGTCTTTTAGTTATTAAGTGTATAGCCTTTGGCTAATGTGTGTATCATACATTATCTCACTTTATCGAAGAAATAAAAAAAATGCAAATGATGTAAAATCCTACAAAACATATTGAACATAACATCAATTGGATTTACATAATATTATCTCAATCCAATTGCTGATATGTTCAAGCTTTACTATGTATATCCAAAAGTATTTAACGGCTCTTAGATCATGGATTTGCCTTTTAACATTTCCAGTTCATCGATCCTCCTTTAACGTCGTCTTTTACTGTCAATGCCGTCAAACTTTGGAACCAGTTACCGGCAGTCGTAAAACTCCCACCCTCGTTGACTTATATAACATATCTTTTCAATCACGAAATTTGTTTCTACATAACTACTATTTTCTTATCTTTTCCAACTTCCTTCTTCTTTCCCAATTTTTGATAAAATTTACAAATATCATCTTTGACTGTTTTTTAAATGTTTTTTCAAGTCTTTAAGTATGTTTAAGTTTTCTTTTTTTCTTTTGAAAATAACTTTGCAATCTTTCACCCATCAATTGCGTAATTTGCGTAACACTTGTCTGGTTGGTTAGAAGTTATTGCTGCTTGGCAATAAAATCACTATTTGTATAGTATACAACAAAGTGTCTTAATAAATATGTTCAGCTATGATACTTTTGGAGTTTTTCAATATAATAATTACAATGCCAATAGAAAAAACTTCTGTATTGAAATTACTACTCATTAAAACGTGATAATATTTTTTTTTCTAGAATAACCTTGCAATAAGTTTTGAGATCCTAACACTCACAAAGTCAATTTGTAAAAAGAATCTTAAAATGAATTTCATAAAATCGACGGCAAATAAAACATAAGATAACGGGGCATTATTGTTTGAATTTCATCTTAAATGTCTAGACGTGTTATAAAATAGTTCCATCAAAGGTGTCAAAGAATTGAACAGTCAACAGCATCCTTGGTTAAAAAATGGCCGACATGTTAATCTGTACATATCGGATGGTGTCAAATGTAACACCCCAAAAATCTAGAGGGCAAATAGCATTAGTTTTGTAAAATTGATACTTTAAATAAACTGCCCACTAGTTTTTCAGGGTCCAAATGGAGATGCCTATAGTGTCCCAATATTGTATTAACTCATATCTGAAGTGTTGGAGCCTAATAAAGGATGTTATATATTAAGAGAACATTATGATTACTTAATGTGAAATATGAAAATGACTTGTAATTAAGGGGTTTTATTAAGAGGACGTCACGACTACTTTATACAAAATATCAAAAATACTTGTCATCAAGTAATACAAAATCAGATGTACTTACGTCCGTGTGTAACAATAGGTGTTGACATAATTACGGTTTAATAATTATATTATTATTCAATTCAAGTCTTAAAACATTTTCATTTTTCAAATATTATTGAACATTTGTCACTTCTTGGTATGATTATAAAACATAAAATACGACTATGGCAAATAATGTTTTTATTAATAATATATGACTTTATTTCTTGAATCTTAAAAAATGCGTTTTTTTTTCACTATGTGGTGTCATGTTTATAATTTTTTCAATGAAATAAATATAGGTAACATTTTATATTTTGTATTCACCACTGTTTTATTTGAGTTCACTGCCGGTTTCAAAGACCTTCGAACAAAATTATGTCTATTTTTTTCTTCTAATTGTACAGGAGATGAGCAGGGGAATAGTGGTTAATAAGGGCTAGGGAGTAGATATGACTTTACTGTTAAACAGAAAAAATATAAATATTAAAACGAGAAAGCAGATTATAATGAGCAAGAATGCTTGATTCTTCTAACAATTATAATATTAACACTTGATTAATGTTGCTATATAAATAAATAAAATTTATTGTATATGGTTTACATAAAGTTTTCTGTCAATAAAATATACGCTCTGTTCTGAGTTTTGTTTAATTCAAATTCTACCTTATTAAAAATTTCCACTTTCATTCCGGAAACAGATTTAAATCATAATTTTGTTAAAAATAACCTTAGAATGCAAAAATATCCTTTAAATTCAAAATTGACCTTTGATTATTTCTGCAAGATATCATTTTGATTTAAAGTATTAGAGACTTATTATTATGGATCAACATAATAAAACGGCTGCAAAAACGGATGCGTGTGCTTAATTCGCGATGATGAGCGATGAGCTGCACATAAGAAACGAAAAATGTCAAAAATATATTCTCAGTTTCAGGAACATCTACTGTGTTTTTATTTACGACCAACTTCTACCTGCTAAAGAGGAATCTCTTCACCCGAAATCTCCGAGTATTAAGCGGCAGTCATCCACCTATTTTACAGTCTTTGTACCGGTGCTGTACAATAAAGATATCATAACTTTACGTATATGTAAATATATCATCATTTTATAGAAAATATAAAAAATACTTGTATTGCTATTAGTTCCTAAAGTAATTGAGATTTTTGTATGTTAAAAGGACGTCATGATACCTTTATATAAAATAACATAAGGTTACGCATGTAAAATATTGGAATTGATAAAAGACTAAAGCTACGTCGGTGAATCGATAAAAATGTGTTGAGAAACAACATTTTTTTAGAAATTTTTGATTAATAATAATTATTTATTTTATCTAAAAGTAATTTATCCGCTGATTTGTTTGACAATCGACGACTCATAGAAGAATGCCATTGTTGTCAATCGGCACTTCGAAACCACCAGCTTTTATTGAAACACGGTATAAATATTTTGGTATTAACAAGAAAAACAAACTTAGACCCGGACCAATGGAAGCTGAGGAACACCTCTCGAGCAAACACTATGTGGTCCCAGAAACGCCTTATTTTCACAGGGTAAGAATAAACAAAACTAATTCCATAGAATAACACCTAATTCCTTAAAAGGTCTTAGAAATCAGCTCACAGTACCTCGAACGTGTCAAAACGCCATCATCCCGAATAAACAGCATTCTTCTAATAATAAGAAAACATACTTTGCACTTACATTATACAAATATTATATTCTTTCCTCTTGTATAACCCATCGAAGAAAAATACTATCTAAGTAGAAATAATAAAACAGTTTCATTGTAACAAAAATAAATGTATTTTATTGTCTTAGATCAAGTTCTCAAAAGAATAAAATTAGTGAAATTGTGATAAATCACATCTCTTCTTCATCGCGTGCTTAATGCTGAGCGTCGTGGTCCTCCGCTATGTCTCAAATTCAGCGCACCACCTGTCTCCATCCCTCCTGGTCTTGAACCACGTTGAATGTAGCATTTAAAGAGGATCCTATTAACTCCTTTATTTTATCCGTCCATCTCATGGGATTATTTTTATCAACATGCCCAAAGTATGATATGTTATGATTGTTTTTCTGCATGTTATATATTTGTTTTCGGTAATCTCCAATTCTTGGATGATAGAGAGGTTGATGCGCCTTGCGGTCCATGGAACATGGAGCATCCGCGTTATGAATCTTAATTTTTCTAATTTTATAAATATTTAAAAACACTATTTTACATACAAACATGCCATTACACTGTTTCACTACCGGGGTAGGTAGAGATGACAGCGCCAGACTTTTCTATTTAGAGTTACTGTTATAGTTCGGTTAGGGGCTTGGGTGACTTTTAAAACCTGGATACTTAAGGCACGCAATAGACAAATAAATAATGAATGCATTTGAGATGTGGTTTTGTCGACTGCTTTTGCCTATTCTATAGACTGGCTGAAAACCAATACATTGATTATTGAAGAGCTCGGGGTTGACGTGTGTCTTTCTGTGTTGTGTGCAAGGAAATCTTATGATACTTTGGACATATAGTGCGGGAGAAGGACGATAGTCTTGTGGGGTCAATTCCTGACGGAAAGTGTGGATGACAAAAGTACTATCCGAAGGAGTTACCAGGTGAAAAAAAAAGTGATGTGCTCATTACAGAAGTCGCTACATAAAACAAAAGATCGCTCTCGCTGGAGAAGAATGGGGAATGAGTATGGAGATCACGATCCCGTAAATTGAGGGAATGACCAAATCAAATCTATTGTTTCAGTTTTTTTTAATACAGACATTATAATAAATAAACAAAGCTCTCTTTCTCCGACGGCGCTAGACCACAAGTGGGAATCGGACATCTCCTTCTTCAGCCATTTGGTCTTGTTCAACTGTCTCACAGTTCTCAATACCCAGAGACTCCCTGGCATCCTTTTTTACTTTATCCTCTAGCGTTATCGGGGTCTTCCAATGCTTCTTCTTACACCTGGCTTTCCATAGATAATGTTTTTAGGTAGCACCTCCTACATTCTTTGTACATGTAAGTCTCAGCTTGAAACGTATACATTCTGGTCTAATGTGATGAAAATAAGATAAATGCGGTAGAAACGAAAGTATTGCGTCGAATGTGTGGAAAACGATCTATTACAGAATAAGAAATGAGAACATTAGGAGATAATGCGAATTAAAAGAAGATGCAGTTCTTAAAATGGAGAAAGCATATTTGAAATGGTTCGGCCACGTAGAAAGAAATACAAAATAAACATATACGTTAAGAAGTAAAATACCTAAAAAAGCGTGACAAGCCCAAATGAGTCGAATTCTTAGAGGGAAAAGTGAAAAGCCTTTATAATATGAGAATATTCATGACGAGGTTCATGGACGTGGCAGATGTGAAATATTCACGTGTCAGGATATAATGGAGTGGAGATCTATTCTCTCAGCATATGCCAGTAAATACCATACATGGCGTTAGTATGATGATGATGGTTTTTTCATAGAGATAAAATATTTTTATATTTGGGGATGACTATAACAAATGCTTGATGCGTTTATAAAATAACCCTGTTGGAATATTAGTGTTATCAGTGGAACAACTAAATTCGACATACTTTTTTCAATCCTGTTAACCCTTTCAGTCCCGACTTTTAGTTTTTATGATAGCATTCTTGTGTTATGTGTATTACATATATTTTAAAATTGTTCATAAAATTATATTTTTTTTACTTAGTTTGTGAAGTATTTTATTTTTTTAAACAAAATTGTGACTACCTCTGGTTCCAGTCTGGTTTTCACTTAATCTATGTTAACACTTTTCTGATTAGTCGGAAGAGATTGCCACATGTCAATAAACTTGCCAGGTTTTACTGTATACAATGAAAGTGTAATACAATACGACACAATTGGTAAAAAAACATCAAGGTTTTCGTAAAACAAAGTAATAAATTATTGCAAATAAGTTACACAATATATTTAGACCGACCTGGATGTAGGCCTTTTTAACATCCTTGTATTTCTGACGGAACTTAGGGGTTGTAAAGGAATAAATATATTTATTATAAAGGATTGTAAAGGAATAAATATATTTATATCAACCGTTAATAGTCGATATATTGGCACATATCGATTTCCACATTCCTAATAAAAACAGATGGAACCTTATCATATACATGATTATAATTCATCAACCGTGAGAGTGGAAAATTTGTGTAACTCCATGTCTGTATTGGTTGATATTAGGTTGATATTAGATTGATGCACAATATTAATGATTACTTTACCGGTGCCTATCGAATCTGTAAAATTTGTCGTTTTGTTTCAATTTTTTTTACTTAACATATACTCGTATATTCCTTACTATTTAGGTAGTAAAACTACATGTCGATAACCACCTTCATATTTGTTATATCATGCTTTATCACTTCGAAAAAGGATGGACTGCAGCACAGTAATTTCGCGATCTCAACGAATTCATTTTTTACGCATTTGCTATCCCGCCAATAGCAGAAGCCGTTTACCATAATCCCCCAGTGAATTAAACCAGAATGGTTCCACCAAGCACACCACGTGGCCTTTTTGGAATGTATGATTTTGGAATTATTTTCGGGGTGCGTTCATCCAAAGACCATTGTGGTGTGTTCCAATATATGACCTTTGGATGAATGTACACTTCCCTTCGTTTGACATTTTTGAAGAGAAGCCATGACTCATCACTGGTCACCAGATGTTGAAGAAAGGGATTTGCTCGTTTCGCTGAAGCAATTGGGTCAATATGCGGACTCGGTTGGCCTTGTTGTCATCGGAGAGCTCGCGAGGAACTCATTCAGCCATTTTCCATACCTTACCGAGCAAGCATAGAAGAACGATCAATGCAATATATTGTATTTTAGCATGTTTGGTATGAAATTAATTCGGGACTGAATAAAATAAACGACACATAACGAACGGGAAAACGATTATTTGAGAAACGATCGACCGAGGTTTCACTGTGTATCTAAAAAGAATTATCAAGACAAAAATGCCGCCTTATCTCTTCGAAAAATTGAATTGGGCTAGAGATTTTCCCAGCTATGATACTAGAAGTTGAGAAACTCTTTTAAGTATCCCGAGTCATAATCTAGCATTATTCGAGGGATCCTTCTCATACTCAGCCAGCAAAATAAATGCTGGAATCAGTTGTCTCTGCCCTTGAAAGAGTGGGGCAATAGTTTCACCTTCAGAAATGGTCTGAAACATTACCTTCTAAATAATTAGTGATATTTTTATTGCGATTTGGATTTTTATTTGCTTTCTCTCTTTTCGCTAACCATGAATCAAGGGTTGTGAATTCGTGTGTATGCGTTCATTTTTCATATGACTGCATATTTACTTTCATTTTTCGTTCAATAGTTTGTACGTATGAACATTATTTTCTATTTATGATTTTATTTTGATAATATTTGAACTGCTGTCAACTTTTCTATTTTTTCGCTGACAGTCTATCTCAGATGGTATTTGTGACTTAAGTTTTATTTTTTTTCTATCATTTATTAATTTTCTGTTTTTTTTCTTAATCTACGTGTACAAGGGTGTGAGCTGAAAAACATCTGATTTCCTCGCGGCCGATCTCACCCTATATTGGTGAGGTGTATCTCGACCGGGGGGTGTTATAAGATGAGTCCAGACCTTTTGATAGCTTCTCTCTTAAATGTATTTTCTGTTATTTATATTGAGATATATACGAGTATATACAATTTAGGAACGTATGTACATACTATGTTGCTATCAATAAATTAATATTTATTAATTTATTTAAAGAAGGATTATCTGAAACATAAAAAAGTATTTTTTTAGTAGGTTCATCTGATAATAACAATATTCCAATGTTCTCTAAAGCGACAGGTGAAATGTCAATGTATCGTAATAATCCTTATTTCCAGCATTATCAGAAGCAATAATTTTCATTTAATTTTGTGATTCCTATCGAGAATATACATCTTTATACTTTGTTTTATTTTGAAAAAACACAGGGTCTAAAAGAGTTAAGGACAATCTAGTTTTATGAAACGAAAAACACATTTAATGACTTTTCATAACAATGCGTCATAAACGTCATATTTTTAAATAAAAAGATTTCGAAGCATTTATTGAATGATAATATTAAAATGACTTATTGGCCTCATCCTCAAAATTGACGCGTTATCATTCGATTCGATGATAAACGATCACATTGGCAGTCCCGTGAAGGTAGGCAACAAATTGTATACTTTTAGTATTCAGCTGGGTATCACTGATAGAATGCAGAAAAACGGATAAAAACGCGGAGAAAGCCAAAGACTGTCCACAAGCGAGGAATTCTACCATCCCAATATGTGGAATGGTTTTCAGTCGAAGCCAAAAATGGTTATCGTTGAGAACGCGTTTTTTATACCAGCACAAATCTGTGCGGAATAAAACTTGTATATGTATATTGTATATAGTAGTATTCTCTCTATAGGAAGAATGTAAAAAAAATAAACAATCGGAAAAAACACTACTTTCCAGACGTGACAGAAAACAATAACTACCTCGATATTATATTTTTTTTGTTGTTTATGATAAAACTGATAATAAAGCGCAAAATAATAATAATAAATAATGAAATGCGCTCACTTAGAAGATGTGATACGGCGATGTATGACAGAATAAGACAAGGATGAATATGAATTAAAAACTGGTTTATTAAGCAGAGTGAGAAGAGTAAGTTGAGGTGGTTTAGACGTGTCGAACATATGGGTGTGAAAATGCGTACATTGAGATGATATTTAGTGTATCGATGTATGAAAGAATAAAAACTGTAATTATTAAGGATAGATGTGAGGTTAAATTTCATTTTTACGTAGGGTAAAAAAGAGTACGTTGAGATGGTTAGGACATGTTGAACAGATGGTTGTGAAAGTCGTATACTGAGAGGAATATTTATTTATTTAACATTTCATTGTAGATCTGGCGGGCTTATTGCCAGGTGGCAACCTCTTCAACCCAACCAGACAAAATTAAATAAAGAAAGTTATGTAACTTCGCGTGATGGTCGCAAAAAATATCAAATAATTATTCACTTTTACAAAATTTATGAGCAATATATAGTAAAAGTGAAATATTAAGAATCAAAGGAAAAGGAAGGGATGATGGAGAGGAAATAAAAATCTTAAATGCAACATGTTATATTACTAACTAGAAATTAAGTTTTTTTTTTCAGTTGTTTCTTAAAGTATGCCAAAAACGGAGCGAGTCTAACATTGGTTTGTAAATGGTTCCTGAGTCTCCTGCATGGACAGTCAAGGACGACGTGAAAAAAGGGAGTGGTGAACTGGGAAAGCCAATAAACAACCTGTGTTTTAGCGTAGATCAAGTCCATGATCGGAAAGACGCTGAATATTTTTGGCAAAATAAGAGGGGGTGGCAGGACAGTTAAGGATATTATACAATGTTTACTGAATGTAAATTTTGCGTATATTCTTATGTTCAACCAGCTTAGCTCCTTCTGATGTGAAGTTATATGATCGCACTTTCTCAGATTACAAATAAATCGTAGACAAAAATTTTTAAGACGCTTTAATTTGTCCAGCTGTTCCTCCGTAATATCCATATAACAGACATCCGCATAGTCTAAAATCGGAAAGAGCAGAGATTGCACGAATATGGTATGTTATGTGTCGATACTCGTATATGAAATAATTAGAAATGTAATTATTAAGGATGTATGTGAGTTAAAAACTTATATATTTTAAATAAGGTGAAGAGAGTATGTTGGTTTGGACATATGAAACGGATGAGTGACAAAATAATAAATTAAATAATGTAGACATATGTTACGAGTAAGTGAGAGTCTTGCTAGAGGATTTATTGTAAACAATAAAATCTAATGAATTCGTTGCAATTTCTTTCAACCACGCAGAATGATTATATACTCGTATGTCATATACTATATGTGAAACAAACATTCAGCGATACTTTTTTCAGTCATCTCAAGGAATCAAATCCAAAACTGGACCACGAAAGTAGACTAATTGACCTTTTTCTAAATTTGGTATCCGAAAGCCATCATTTTACTGAAAGTAGTTACGTGGTTAGTGATTAAAATTAAAACATTTATTGTATTTGGTGAAGACAAGGAGAAGATATTTTGATAAATATTTTTTATGAATATGTATTTTCATTTTGATGGGCTTTGTTTATCACACTTGGTTAAAAAACCGCGGATTCACAATAATATCTACAACGAAGTGAAGGAACAAACAAATGAGGCAGCGCTTCATCTGGTTGTCAAAGATATATCATCTGGAAAATCAAACATACGTGTATGTGCATCGAAAGCAAAGCTCGAATTTATAAAACATGTGTCAGGTCGATCATGGCTTATAGTATCAAAACCAAAAGCGATACAACTAGAACAAACAGCTTGGTTCGAATTTCCAAAGGAATACGTTGCTCAGGCATTCATTTCTAAAAGTTCTTTCTTCGTCACTACATAACGTTGCGCTTCTAGAGTAGATCGCACTGAATAAGGCTTATTTTGACCCCATATGCCATACCAACGTGGATGGTGGTGAGTCAAATCGAACTGGTATGTGTGGTGGGTCACACCGAACCTGATACCTTATGTATTAGACATTATTCCACAGATCAAATCGAACTGATATCTTATGTTATGTATTAGACATTATACGCATAAGTACACACTATCTCTACTTGGCCATATAGCACGCAGATGAGAGGAGAACCTGGAAAAACTCGTTAGTATGGCGACGAGAAAGAGGACAAGACTGCCGATCCGATGGATTTACCAAATCAGGAACGTAACAGGGTTTTCTGGTAATGGCAGCACTCCGAGAGGCCCAAAGTACGGAAGTGTGGAAAATCGTCGTGAGCAAAGTTGGGGAAACGGCCCAAAGAGATTACTACCCTAAATTTTGAAGAATCGACCAATAAGATCTCCTGCTGATTTTTTTGATTCAGAAGTTCATTAATTAGACATACCAGAGATAATACATAGACAATGACATGCTCGTCGAATTTTTGAAATCCTTAACATATTGCCATCTATCAAGCACTATAGTAACTTAAATTAAACACCACAGCTAATATAGGGATCTTTTAAAAACAAGTATTCTATGCGCATGTCATGTTTCTGTCATTCGTTCAATTGTTTTTTGAGGTTATGTATATATCCTCCGTATGTATTATTTAAATATTTTAATTTATAAATAAAAGTTAAAATCAACATAAAAATGCTTCGTTCAAGTTTCAACGTATGCTTTAGAAGAATATATTGTTCTCAAAAATCACCGATCGAGTTACATAATTTTTTGATGCCGAAAATTCGCAATAGATTACAAAATGTTATTCCTGCTCTTCAATATGCTACAAATACTAACAGTAACAAATTGAAAAATCCTGAAAAAGAAAAAATATATCATGGTATTCTCTCTCGTCAAATTCGTGCAGTTAAAGTTTTTTCTCTTAGCTCTAGCGCTGTAGGTGTCATAGTGCAACCTTTGATATACAACAAATTGTCAGAACTTGGCGGGCTACCAGTAATTATAGCGGTTTACGCATCAGTAGGATTTTTTACTTTTGTGACTCCATTTTTGATGCACTGGGTGACCAAGAAGTATGTGACCGAGATTGAATACAATCATAATACTGAAACTTATACTGCAACTACTTTATCATTCTTTTTGAGAAAGAAGAAGGTAACTATGTTTTTACAAAATTTACTCATCATTTTAATTTAAATACTCAAGGGGAATAGTAAACTAAAATAAAGAGGCTAGGTATAGGTACTTATCAGTGGCGTGGCGTGAGTTTTGAGTTGAGAGATGCTGTTGATATTAAAAAAATGCCTGCGCTTGTTCAAAGTTATCAATAAGTTGCTCAAAGCCGGGCTCTGTTAATATTATTTTGTATGCTGAAAAAATAACAGATTTTTTTTGTGTAAACATTCAACTATTAGGGAATGCAGCACTTCCACAGCCACAAATGCCACACCGCTGGTACCTATATTATGAAAATTTTCTTATGAAGAGGCAGGAAGCCGAGAAGTACTGATGGTATACCACTCGTTAACTTTCATTAGGTGATACAATTCAAAACATGAGGTGCATAGCCATGCGAATTCCGTGCAGAATATCGCCGGTTCGAACCCTGTGCTGTGCTACTCCCCTCGAATGACACAAGCATTTTTCCCGCCTAGTATTCAGGGGTATAAAGATATCTAAGACTGGATATATCTGACTGTAGATATATAGCTTTGCTTTCCAACTGAATTCACGTTAGAATAGCGAGGAGATCCTTAACTACAAGATCCAGCGACGATGATGATAATTCAAAAAGAATTTGCGAGTCCCTGATCTACTGGATACAAAACCTTGGTCAAATCAATATTTCTACTCTGCTTGTCTCATTATCCTTCCCTTGTGTTTCGAGGTTGGGAAACCCATTACCTAAAATCTCCACTATCTCATGTCACTGTGTTCCATTGTACTCAACATTATATTTAGATTATCTGGATCTTACTGTATTTAATTGCCTTATAACAGGTTATGGGCACTATGATGTGGAATACACATAGACTTCCTCTGAAGTATCAGAAGTCTGAGAACAATATAACCATTAAAAATCTTATTCAGATGACACTTAGAGATATGCTACAAGGAATTTAGGTTTACTAAATTCTTTAAACAGCTCCATTAAATCAATTAAATTGATTTATAGGAAGTAGATTAATATGTTCCATGCTGCCATTTTGTGACTTCAAGGGAGTTTAGTGTCCTAAGTCATTCCAAAATTGATTGTATAGCGATATTTTAAGTGACTGATTAATACCAGCTTGTGAGTACTCACCTCAAAACAGAAGCACATTAAATTTATTAACTTACACCGCACAATGTGAATCGGTCCTAACACATAGATGACAAGATTAATTATTTTTATCAAGTAACTAAAACCGCATAATCCTTCTATAAAAAAAATCTCTAACTTCTTACTTGTAATATCAGTTTATTTCAATTGGTACAAAACCATAACTTTGATCAAAGGAACTTGAAAATTTTTAATCATTCTGGAACATTACCAAATCAATTCACTCAATGTTGCGATGCTTCTTAGCCCTTCACGATCAACATACCCTGGCACATTTTTACCTTCAACTTGGCCTGGAATACTTTTCGGAGTATCCTAGTCAATCGCTCACTTACCCAGTTAAATTTTTTCACAGTTTCATTTTTGTTTATTTATCCTAAGACTCATAGAGAATAACAATTTTATTTTTTGCAGATTGATTTCAAACCAGAAGATGTTGAAGTACCAGACATGTTGGGGATGTTCACAACATTCAATATCAAAGGGAAACCGGTTTTTGTTGAAATGAAACATTTTCATGATCCAACATATTATGCCAAAATACTAGGATATGATAAGCCAATGGATTTCAAAATGGGAAATATTAATATTCCAACAGAGCAGAGTGTGAAAAAGACGCAGTAAATTTATATACATAATTTTCATACATATAGTAATTCATTGCCTAAAATTAATTTATTTATTTGAAAATGGAACTTATTTGTTGATTTTCAAGATAACTTACTGAATCAATAAAATTAATGTGTTTTGTTATACATATAATGTATTGGTATTCTGATACCTTAGTGAGTCTACTTGAATTATTGTTATGTTGTGTATGATATTATACACAAGTCTCTAAAGTTTATTGAAAAATATCCTTTTTAGAATGCGGACATAATTGAGTGAAGTAATAAATATATATAGTGATTTTCCAAATCACCAATGATATTTTATAAATTAATTATTTTATCAAAATAATTATAATATCCTTATTAAATGTGGGATTCATGTGCACATCATGATGTTTTCTGTAATATAGAAAAAGGTTAATTACAAATATTAATCTAATAAAGTAAAGAATTTCTGTAGAAATTTAGTGTTATTATTGCCTAAGTTAATTTAAAGCGGTCAAGATTTCTATCATTCTAACTGTAATGTGTTTTTCTGTTCAAATGAAAAGTAAAGGATGTATTAAAATTCATAATTGAAGATCTCCAGTTCGAAGGATTTAAATACCAAGAACACTATGAAGTAGTAAGTAAATTGTAGTTCATTGCATATCTATGACCTAAACCTCATTGATTTACATTTATTGCTTGTACCAGGTGCTAGCATTGACTATTTAATTTGTCACCATCAGTTCAACAAAAACTTGACTAATATTTTAATGTTATTTAACGAAACGGCATAGACTATAAAACTCCATTATTATATTATTTAAATAAAATCGGAATACTGATCATAAGTTCTATATATTTTTTTCTAGTACTTTGATGATCAAAATGATCAGTGTTTTGTTTATTTCCACTACTTGGTTGATTAAAATAATCAGTTAAAATCAGTATTTTGATTTTTATTTAAATAATAAAACTTTACTTCTAAAGAAATTACGCAAGAAAGAACACAAGCTACATTTACGGTAACAATTGTCTGGTGGAGAGTAGACTTATTCTTATTATTGACTACCTGGTTTTAATCTTACTTTTAAACCTTTTCTCACCTCATTTTAATTAGTGGCACTTATGGCCTGACTTTATAGATTGAAAAACAGTGCTCCTGAGGTGACGTTGAATCTATGAAATATGTATTTATCATAGTTTTATTTTTTTTGTATTTATTTTAAATCTTATATTACTCATTTTTTTAGTATTATGATAAAATAAGAACAAGTTATTTTAAAATTCTAAGGGCGAAATAAAACAACACATTAAATGCGTTCCTGGGAAAACCTTCAAATAATTTTTTTAGGAGGAATAAAAGTGTAAAAAAATCATATTAAAATCACCTCATAAATACAAAATTTAATTTCAAATCATTGAATGAAGAGTAAGATAATTATGACAAGAGTCCTGAGCTTCCTTTTTAATTATGTACATGTTTTTTTTGCCCCTAATATAAAATTTTCAATTTGAAGGTGGCTATACTCGTAGGCCTTTTAGCGTGGAATGCATTGATATGATGAAAATTATTTTTATTCAATTAGAAACAATCATGTGTAGTAAAAATACTGGAATGTCTTTTAATAATTAAATGAATGATACTGATTTTTCTGTAATGCATTTTTTATTAAACAATGACAATAAAACAATTTTAATGTTATTGGAATGTTTTTTTTATTAATGTAATTAATTTAAATATTTTATTTATACATTATAACTATATAGTCAGTATAATACAAAAAGTTACATATATATTTTTTTATATACACGATTTTTATTTTACAAATAGATAATAAACAAATTGTGAGGTTATAATGCAGAAATTACTATTTTCAAAAATTATGATTATTTATATATATTTAGATATGATAAAACGCTCAGTAATCGATCAGTGAATTTTTTAAAGATTGAGTTAACCTAATAAATTTTAAAATCAACTCTTTGCAGCTATTTATTACTTTTTTCGCAGATATATATTTATTTTATTTTTAATTTTTTATCAGACCTGATAATATGTGTAATATTAAGATTCAAATAAATGCATATATGTATATTCAACACATTTCAATAAAAGTTTTCCATACACTTTGGGTGGATAATTGCTTCTGATTTTAGAAATAGTAGGTTTTGCATTATAACCCCACAATTATTGTAATTATGTTAGTTCCTTTTCATATTACACTGGCAATGTAGTTTATTTACAATTTTTATTATTTACAAGTTGATTATTTGAAATATAACTTAAAAATAAACTTCATAATAAAATTGAACGTTTGAATATTTTTCGAAAAAACTGTTTTCTAATTAATGTACCATATGTGTCATTATTTATTTCATCATAAATAATTCAAAAGACAAATATTTTTAATTGTGATTTTTACAATTACTAAGCCGTTTTATGTTTTTTTCATATTCAATATGCAGTTAAGCTAGTTTCATCAGTATTTTTTCAAAGAGTACATTTTTCAGGTGTCACAATTAATATTCATATTGCAAGAAATTTTAATTTACTGATGGTGCAAGCTACACTTGAAGAATCATCATAACTACAACCGTCATAAAATCTTAATGATTAGATAAACATTATATTCATAAAAAATCCTTTGATTTTCCAGTAACCATAATTAAAGGATAATTATAAAATACTATTTCACAGTAAAAAAAGATTAAATATTTAGAGTTTTAAGAGAAGCCTAAGAGTTAAGCATCCATGCAGAAATTCCTATCCTGCAAACTTATGTTTAGGTTTCAAGCTTCAAATGTAAATTACTGAAAAAATCTTTATTTTTAAGGAATCAAATAAGTTGTATAGTTTGAAAACAAGGTCTTATTGATAATACTAGGATTGCATAGGAAAATTGTGGTAGATATCAGGATACTAGAAGTAATACAAACATTTCTTCCATATTCCAATACCTCCTTAACATACTCGTAGTGTTTTTGGTTTATATTACCAATGGCACGTAAGTGTAAGAGCAGCATCATAGAGGCTTAGCTTAGGAGAAGATAAATCACTTTAGTGGAATAGAAGCAAATCACTTTTAGAAACCGGGAAAGTGCTCTATTAAGAATATAAATTTGAACACTCTCAAAACAAATTATAGTTAAATCTCAGTGCATATTAAATGCTAATAAAAATAATCAAGTAAATGCTAATAAAAATAATCTTTTGTTGTTTTCGTAATTGTGATTTTAACCCTGAATTTTATATTTTTTTATGAAAAAAAATGTTCTTTTGCATAGTAAGAATAATAATGGATACAATTTAAATTAAAAAAATCAAAGTCTTATTTAAAAATAGACAATAGTTTAGAAGTTATAGCGTTTTTACGTGATGAATTTCGTATGCATGTATAAAAATATCGTCCGCTTTAGGCGGGAATTTAAATAACAAAACACCCGCATACATTGTGTTAACTATGTTTATCTGAAACAAATAAACTTTTTTTAAATCTTCAAATAAAAAGACAGAATATAATAAGTTATGAATTGAAAATCAACTTCATTCAATCAAAATGAATATTCTAAAATAAATAACATCCTAAATAAAATATTAAATAAAAATATTTGATTCTTATTTAACAAATCTTTTATTAAGGCACCAATATTTAATAGAAAGAGGTTGACTAAATAAACTTTACATATGTGACCAAACTAAAATAAGAAGGCATTTTTTGCTTACTTCAAACATAATGTAATTTGGCAAGATTTCTTGAAAAAAGTATGAATTTTTAAATATTATTACTATTTTTTGACTTATATAATTATTGCAGTCTTAATAAAAAAATAAAAAAAAATCTTCAGTCTAATAAGCAAACTTCGGATATAATATTAAAAATATACTGATTAAGAGCTAATATACGAGCTCGTATATAAAAAAAATGTTAGATAATATATATAAGGATATTTATGCATATATTCAATAGAAAAATAGAAGTTAAAAACTAAATTCATATCTAACAGACAATTAACCAGAAAACTGAAGTTCACTCGACCATTGATTTTTATCATCTGTGGTGTAAGGTGTGAGCGAGACATAAGATTACATTGACATTGACTCACAGTGCCAATTTTCGTATTTTAAAGTATCTAATTGATTTCCTTAACAAATTGAAAAAAATAAACGATTTATGTAATTTATTTTTGACATTGTCATTTAGATCAGAGTCAACAAACTTTATAGCTAATTAAAATAAAATTATAGTTTATACTTTTTCTGGATTATCTTTTAGACCATGCTAGTTGTTTTTGCTCCAGTTGTTTCTCTGAATAGGCTGCGCGAAATTCTCACTACCCACTTGTTTTTCAAGCATTTAGTCCTATTTTCTTATCAAAATAACTTGTTCACATTTTTTATATAAATAAAAGTTGAGATTTGAAAATCTAATGTTATAAACCAAACATATTTGTAACTCAAAAGCAAAAAATACAACTAATAAGAATGCATCACTATCAACTGGTCGACTGATTACTTGCTGACCTCTATTTAAGATCATCTATTAAAAAAAGTATACAAAAATGTGATATTCTGAATGATGGTAACCATAGTAAATAAATTTTTTTAATTTCCAAGTTTTTATATTCTTTGCATGGTAATAATTTATTTTTATATAGGTACTTTGTGACTTTTAATTTGCTCTGTAAACTCAGCATAAATTCGATAAAAAATAAATAAATAGAGGCATTTAAATTTCATCAAAAAATTAATTTGATTAAGACATTTTGAATAAGTATAAACATAATATATCATCATGATGGGTCTCTTGCCAAATGAGCATAGACAAAAGATTTCCATATTTTCTATCCAAACATACTTCATTTACTACACAGTCTCTATCACACATACAAGTACTTTTAAAATTAGGAATAACTACAAAATATATAAAATAGTAACATAAACATATCACAATTTCTGCGATGTCAGTAATCACACTAATGTTTATCCTTATATATTCATTCTTATCTTATATACTCTTTCTAAAATATTCAATTGCACAACCACACAGTTATTAAAATATATTATATTTTTCTGTATAGGCAACGCTGAAATATGTAAATGAATATGTTCTCTTTTTTATATATAAAAATATATAATTTTCTATCTTTATACATAAAAACTCAACTGAAATGAATAAATATAACTTAACCCCCATATTACAAAATCAGAATTCATCTAAGATTCAGTCTATGGAGCATTCTTACGTATCAGTATTAGCAATGTGACTCAGAATAATATACAGAGCCCTTCTGGGCTAATTGATATAAGAAGAATTTGTTTTTTTTTTTAAGTACGCAATTAATAAAATATATTGTAGTTCATGGAATAATGTAATAAAAACTGATATTCAAAATTATATTTCGAAAATATAATTTTGTCTTGATTATAAATTTACATACATTTTTAGAACCGTACTATGTGACATATGTTCAAAGATTTTCACAGCTGTTTTCCACTAATTTTCAAATGTTTTTCAGAGTTGCCGTGTTGAGCAGGCTTAAATGTTGGCTGATATTCATTTATAAACACCCAAATAATATCAATAAATATGAAGAAATGTACTTTAAATATGCATGACTTCTGATTTTAAAAAGGTATAGACAACACTAGTAGTGGAATTCTAAATTGCCCTAAAGAAGGCGCACACAATGCGCTTCCGAGTCCTGCACTGGTCGCTGCGAACATGTTCATGTTGTGGTCCTGAGTGTGAATGTCTTACATTGTTACTATATTCGATAATGTTTTTTGACATTACCTTAAGAATAAAGGCTGAAACATCTGCCGTCATTTCAACTTACTCAAAACATCAAATCCAAAAAAAAACATTTTAAACTAGCGTATTACTTAAAATCAGTTTTTTTGCTAATCAATTATATTACTTAAATGCTGTTTACAGTGTTTTGCCAAAAAAGTACTATAGTATAAAAAAAATTGCCACATTGAAGTTGCAATTTTAAACCCAAACATATTCTAAAATTTTATTTATAATAAGGGGTAATATTTATGCCACCAAATGTCTTAAATTACATTTTATTTTAGTGATTTATGGAAATTTATCATTTTCAGTGGCATTAACATTGCTTTCTGTTTCATATTTATTAACTCCTGATGCCAAGTCTTCTATGCATGAAGTTTTAGCTGCCTCCTTCACTCTCTTATCTTTGGCCAGCCACTCCACATAGCAGAATGCCACGGTACCCAGTGTAGCCAGTGATACCAGAACTCCGAGTTGGACACTCAGTGGTGCATGGGAAGAATAGAAGAAACACCCAGCTGCTGCTACAGACTGAAAGAAAAGAAGGGACCGTTTAATAATTAATATGACTTAAAAATAAGTGAAAACTACAATATCTGAGCTGTATGAATGTAACTAAAATCAAGTAGAAATACACACCTCATGTAGAAGATCTGATATTATAATTTATGATAGACTAAAAAAGGAAGGAATTAAAGCTAACTATTAGAAATATTTTACAAGTATAATAAAGAAAGGAATCTTGAGATACTTTGACTACGTTGAGAAAATGAGATGCGAAAGATTTACAAAACAAATATTTATGTATGAAATAAGTAGAAGAAGATGGTTGAAGAAGTTCAGGAAAAGTAAGAAGCATGAGAAACAAAAGGTCATATAGTATGACGTAATGCATGAATTGTAAATAGGAATGGCTTGGTACTTGAACAGAAAGGAGTGGAGAAATACAAATAAACATGCATCTAATAAAAATATCAAGAAGGTGTAATATTTATTTCATGATTAAATTATATCTTAAAATTATTTCATTCCATACAAAGCCATATTATTGGGTATTAACTTAAAATAATTTCATTCCATACAAAGCCATATTCTTGGGTGTTGTGTCCGTTTTTTTCCAATTTAAAAATGAGCACCAATAGTAAAACAAAATGGTAAAGGTTATACGTCATTCAAAAGAAAATTTTCTGTTCAACAAGATATTGTGTTTATTTTTACATTACATATATTATTTTATTTGATAACAAGCCTTCAAAATGGAATGTCAAGTAGACGAAAGTGAGCATTTTCGACACCTCCTTCTGTTCGCGTTCAATCGAGGGAATAAAGCTACCAAAGCTACTCTCGATATTTGCGAAGTGTACGGTGAAGATGCTATGAATTAAACGACAGCTCATCGATGGTTTTTGCGTTTCAAAGACGGTAATTTAAACCTGAAAGACATGGATCGTTCTGGACGACCAGTGGACTTCGATGAGGACCGCTTAAACCATATTATTCATGAAGATCCCCTTCAAACCACCGTCAAATTGGCTGAGCAGATGAATTGTAGACACATGACTGTATACCGCCATCTTAAATTAATGGGAAAAGTGCAGAAATTCGGAGCTTGGGTTCCACATGTTTTGAGTGAAAACAAAAATCAACGTTCGACAATTTCTACTGGTTTGCTCGCGCGTTATAGAGCTACGCATGGCCACAAGCAAAGGTTCCTTTACCGCATCATTACTGGTGATGAAAAATGGTTTGAAAATGGTGATGAAAAATGTTTGAAGGGGATCCTCATAAATAATATGGTTTAAGCGGTCCTCATCGAAGTCCATGTCGTTTGGAACGCTCCATGTCTTTCAGGTTCAAATTACCGTATTTGAAACGCAAAAATCATCGACGAACTGTCCTTTCATTCATATTATAGCATCTTCACCGTACACTTCGCAAATATCGCGAGCATCTTTGGCAGCTTTATTTCCTCGATTGAACGCGAACAGAAGGAGGTGTCGAAAATGCTCACTTTCATCTACTTGACATTCCATTTTGAAGGCTTGTAATCAAATAAAATAATATATGTAACGTAAAAGCAAACTCAATATCTTATAGAGCAGAAAATTTTCTTTTGAATGACGAATTCTTTTTCTTTCGAATTTAATTTCGAATACCTTTACCATTTTGTTTTACTTTTGGTGCTCATTTTTGAATTGAAAAGAAAAACGGACATAACTTATGTTAACACCTAATATATTTTCTCACATATCTCAAAACACATCAAATTTGTTTTTTGTCTTTTTTGCATATATACTATATACTTCCATATATAAGTTAAAATCTTACCTGAGTAAATTTAAAGATGGCAAATGCAGATGTACTGTTATCAGCAAAAGTTCCTCCAAGGGTGGAATAAATCTGAGTGTTGAAGCAGGCATCTCCGAATCCTAATAAGAAACTGCATAGCATTGCAATGTATGGCGATGGATCAATATAAGATTTTTCATCAGTATCGCCAAATGGTGAATCGTTTGGTAAATTGAGGAATATCAAGAAGAAGCTCACGATGTGGATCAGATAACCCATGATGACTATCGGGTCTCGACCCCATCTTGTTGTCTTTTGCCCGAGAATACCAAATAACGCACCTCCTAATAAACAAATAAATTATTATGATTATTTGGTACAAATTATTTAAATACCAAATTGCCTAAACATCATAATCACTTGGAAAGTACAGCAATACCTTGAATAATACGCCTAATGCTAGTCAAAAAAACACTGTAAAACTGCACTGATCAAGGTATTATTAAAATGCTGTGGTTATTCTTTGCATTTTTATTTTATCCTTATTCCATAGAAGCGCTCATGAGGATAATTTATTAATTTTCTGTCACATGCTACAATACTTTCCTTAGTCAGTTTTCTTATCAAATATGTTTTTCTAACCATATGACTTGACGCCCGTCATACACCATACAGATTCGGCCTAACATGGAAGATGTGAAGTGTCGGGCTGTGAACCGACCTGGATGAAAGCATTTTATAGCATCCCTGTGTCGGAATGCATAGTGTGTTTATGACTGAAATTTTATTAAAAAATATGTAATTTAAAAAGAATATATAATTCAGTAATTTTTTTACCTGAAACTTCTCCCAAGCCAATAAAAACTCCGGACAGTCCAACAAGTTGTTTGGCATTTTCACCCATTCCTTTTGTAAATCCAATACTTGGACTGTAAACTCCACTGAAGAATGATAATTCAACTCCTGCAAAATAATTATGCGTTAAACTTCACTGAAGAATGATAGTTAAATTCTCTCAAAACAATTATACATTGCTTAACTCCACTGAAGAATGAAAATTGAACTCCTGCAAAATACATACATATCGGGGTACGCAGAAAAGACCATCAAAGACCAAGTATCAGATTGTTCTATCACAACACATCTTTCATCTCTCCTACATCCATACAACTCTTAAGATTTCCTCTGACTTTTTACATTTCTTTCTTTCCTTGATACAATCATGTTTTCCTTGATACAATCATGTTTTCCTTGATCCAACTATACTGTCTTGATCCAACCATACTTTCCATAACTTCCTCGTCCACGCTTTCCACCCACATTTGCACTCCACTTAATTCCATTGAAGAATGATAATTCAACTGCAAAATAATTCTAAATTAAACTCGACTGAAGAATAATTGAACTACCACAAAATAATTGTGTTGTCAAAATTATGAAATTATTTAAGAATTTTTTGCAGTGCATATTTTAATTCTTACCCATTACAAAAAAATAGGAGTCCCCAAACTATGGCAGAAAGGGGTTTATGTCCGGACCATGAGCACTTGGATAAAAAAAATAATTATATGTATATTTTTTTTATTTATCAACTGTACATTAATAAACAAGATATTTTCCTTACAATAACTCTTACATATATTCATATTAAATTGATAGGCGTACATAAGCACTTTTCATGTTCCATTGTTTTCTTAAGAAATAAACTATAATTTTTTTTATTCTTCTTATTTTAGGCCTGTTATGGTCCTGCATCATTGTTTCCCTCTTGTGACGTCGACTACCAGCTGTCTTTCCATCTTTTGGGAGGTCGTCCTGGAGGTCTGCTTGCTTTAAGGATACTGTCCCTGGCCATTCTTATAGCTCTTTGTTCCGCCATTCTGGATACATGTTTGTTCCAGAACCTTCTTCTCTGTCGTCCCCATCTTCAACTTCGCACATCCTTCGGATTTTTGTTTTGTACTCTATCACGAAGGGTTTTGCCAGTGATACTCCTGAGTACCTTCATTTCGCTGGTTAGAAGGAGATTTTTGATTCTGACAGTGTCGGCTCTGGACTCTATGCTGTATGTCATTATGGAGCGGACACAGAGTTTATTGTTTTTTTAATTAATTGTCATATTTATATTAATTTAATTTTTTGGTGACCAATTATTACTCCAAAGGCGCCTAAAGATGTGTGCTAGGATAGAATGAAGTGGAGACCTGTTCTCTCTGCCTACCCCAATAGGGATATGACTTTCTCTCACTCCTAACCATTCAGATATGTCTGAAGATTATCTCAGCTGTTTTTTACTACTTGAAAATATTCTTCAGATTTGTTGAATTGGCTTAAATAATTGGCAACGTTTCTAAGGCATTGCAGCCTTCATCCTCAGTTTTACGCATCACCCTAAGGTACTTACCCGCTTATTGGTTAATAAAGCATTACACATGTGAATCATGAATGTCCTTTCACACTCAAATGCACAAATAACCTCAGCTAAAGAAATGCTCCGATGCGTCACTGCTGAAGGATATGTCCCTTTGGGCAGTTCCTTCTTCGTCACTATGTGACATAGCGCTTAAAAGCGCAAAAATAAAGATTATTTTGATCTTCTAGTTTAGATCGTGCTGGATAGGGACTTATTTCATCCCCCATAACAATGTGAGTGGTAGTGGGATTAAACCAACCTGAACTTAACTGAGCCTTTGTCCTCAGGGCGATGTCCTAACTTTCCACTCACTTGATATAACCATAATTTCTTTGGCCTTTCTCTCCAATTCACATTCACCCTTAATTACTTCATTCCTTATTATACCAAATATTGTCACACATTGTCTCAGTGCACTCATTTCTCTAGCATTTATTTGATTTCTTTCATTCTTGAAAATGAAATATTGTATATATAATTTAAAAACTGTTGAATAAAGCGGAATCAATTAACAACCCAAAATAAGATAAACATAAAATCATCTCTCAAATACCTGTATAGAAAAATGCAATGCTCAGTATTAGCATTTCTTTGGTACAAAACAAATTGATAGCTCCCCTCAATGCTTCTATGGGGCCTTCGGGTTCTGGGATTTCCACTTTCTCTGTTTCCCCAACAATCTCAGTTGGAGAAACAAGGGGCTCGACTTTCCTCAAGGACAGCAGGAATCCAATACCGACGACAGCCAAAGCTATCAATACTCCAAATACTAAATGGCGGGTATCAGCGTCGATTTGTGTCTTTCCCTGGAACTGGATGTAGACAAAGAGATTGCCCAGGAACATGCTGGAAATTAAATTGAAACAGTTGTAGGCAACCTCTCACATAAAGTTCCTATGTTCCTTTTTCTAATAGCCAGAAATGAAATGATGTCTGATTGACAAAATAAAAAATGAGACTGAATCGAAAACAAAGTACTATAAATCATTACAATCGAAAGCACAGTCTAGGTCTTGGTTTAGTTTTATATCTCTAGACAAGCATTAAACATCTGTGATATGTCAGATGCATATTGGACATTCTTCCACAAAGAAACATTTTAAGGTGTAAACATTTTGACAAAAGTCAAAGTATTAAATTTTAGCATGAGTAAATTTGATGGCAGCAAGGAAACGTTTCATATATTTGAATACTCACTAAATAACATGTTTTCGACTTTTTATGAAGATCTGATTTTGACGAATAACCCAATGCCAACCAATATGGGAACGCTCATTACAAACTTGTATCTCTCTGTTAGCAGAGTGTTAAGAAAATTTATAGTTTCTAATAAATTAATATAAAATGAGTATTCGTATTTCATAAATATGGTCTTATTCCAAATTTTGATAGTAACAGCTTACTGTGATCATGCTTCTAGAATATATTCAGATTCTCAATTAATGTAATCAACTTATCATTGCTCACTTGCTGGAAATATGCAAATTGAGAGAATAACCAATAAAAAAATTAAAATGTGTGCAGACAAGGCCTTAAGCCTAATAAAGAGCTAACTATCAAAATTACCTCTACACTTTGTAAACAATTTAGCTGAACCTGTGATTTCTGTTTGTGTTGCAGCTATACCATTCTCACTTCAGTGGCATCAATAGAAAAAGAAACCCATGAGTTGTATATAAGTTGTTTAAAAATATGTCTTAAACAAAACTGAATGTTATCATACTTCACGTGTTCCCAATGTTAGTGTGAGTGATAATTGAAAGCTAAAAAATATTTTAAATATATACACATTTAGATTTGCAATATGGTCATTTAAATCTTATTTGATACTATATCCATTTTAATCCAATGTTATTATATGGACTTCTTCAAATATTTTATTTTGCAATAAAATAATACACATAATGTGATGTGACTAAATATTAACATCAATAAAGAACAAGCATTACTTAACAATAACAAATTTATTTCTTTATAATAGAGTGTCAAATTTTATTTTTTAATTACAAATATTTTCAAAATATTAAAATCAGGATGTTCAGGAACCATTTATGACATCAACATGTAATAATTAATCAATATTCAAACAGCAATTAATTTAGACAACGAGACGTGTTTGTTTACACGGGTGAATTGAAATATTTGCAACCTAAAATGGAAATCTTTACAGGTTTATGATTTTAAACAGAGCCCATCACTTTGTTGGCTAACAGAATCGTCATACCTTTTTTTGGGCTAGAGATCAAGATAATTTAGATTGTTTCAACTGCTTGGATTGTTGAGTATGGTAGTGAACTCAGATTTCATCCTTAGTCACAAATCGATCCAAAAATTCTTGAACATTGCATCTTCAACCATCCACTTGTCACATATTTTGTCAATGTTTTCCAGAGTGGTGGAAGATGATAGCCTTTTTCTACGAAAGTCATCTTCAATGGTCTCTCGAACATGTTTGAATTCAGCTACCCACTTTGTAACAGTTGTGTAAGATGGACACAATGATCCCAATATTTCTTGCACGTTGTCAAAGACTTGCTTCTGAGTCAACCTCTTTTTATGGAGATACTTGATAACTGCTCTTTATTAAATTTTATCCATTTTGCAAGTGAAAAGTCCAACAAAATGAAAACAATAACCATAAATTATTGACACTTGAGACACCGATAGCTAAATTTTACCTCTACAAAATGACAATGTAACCTGTAAGCCAGAATAGGAATTTCACCTTGAGGCTGCAAACTTTTCCAATTCACCCTCGTAATGTATTATTATCAAGATGATATATGGCTATACATTTTAAGAGTACATAAGGCAAAATAAAAACAAACAATTGTGTAAAATATATCTAATAACTACTGGGAAAAAGTCCAATTCAATTGGAAATATATTATGTTGCATCAAATGCATGTCTAAGTTAACAAGTAATATTTGATCAGTAAAATAAAGTTATTTGTAACTAAGTGATTTCATTTGACATAAACACAAATGACCTATTTTGGGAGATAAAATTTAAATAAACTGATAAATTTACATGAAAAAAATCAACATTCCTAAAGGTCAATTAAAGTTGCTAATAAGTTTATATGTCAAGGCAAAAACATCTAAATAACTACTTGCGATTTTAGGATGTTTATTGATTTTTGGTGTCAAGAATGATGTTTAATTTCACAACACAATTTTATGTTCAAAATGAGAGCAAGTGTTGAAAAAATTCAATATTTACTTTTATAATTGATAAAAATTTATTGATCAACAAACATTATATTTTGAAGTGCACTGATTAAATTTCAAATGCATTTTTCTTAATGATAAAAATCCTACTGTGACCTTATTGTAGAAAAAAGAGATACTTATCAGGGCTGGGTCTAAGATGGATTTTAGAGCAATCTACAATATAATTTTTATTATAAAAAATAGGGTTTAAAATGAAAAAATGTGATGTGTTTATCAAATTATTTTTACAGAATAAGGTTACATCATACATGGATATGAGAACTAGTAGGATAGTTCCAAACAAATTTTCTAAATACTCGTATATAAAATTGGTGAATAAATTTTCAATATTTTTGGTAAAAAAAAAAATTTAAAACCAATAAATTAAATTAGATTTAGAAATATATAAAACATTAATTTTGATACACGCAAAGTAATATATAGAATTTGTAAAGAAATTGAATTATGCGGAAGGTCATCGGTTCGAACCCCGTGCTGTGCTACTCCCCTCGAATGATGCAGGTATTTTTTCTGCCTAGTATTCGGAAGTATAAGGATACCTATGACTTCGGTCATATCTATTATTTTTTCTTTTAAAAAAAAATTGTTATAAAAAAATACATTGTGTTTTATACATTTTTTAAAACACACCTAAGGGATTTTTTTGATTTATCATTTAAAATAATAATTAATACGATAAAAATAAAAGGAAAATTTATAAAGCGTAGTTTTAAAATAATAATTTAGCGAAAAAATTCTCAACTTCGAACTTCGGATTTGAACCCAATACTATTGACAGATTAAAAATAATACAATGTTAATATATATAAGTTAAATGTTAAGATAGGAAGCCAGTAGCTGTGGCAATTAGGTACTTCCCCGCATCTGCATATGTTCAGTGAAACATATTTGGTAAGAAAACCGCAGAAAACTAACCAAGAGAAAAAGAACTACAAATAAACCTTATAGTAACACATTCGGCTTCAGGTGTAGTGTATTTTAAAAATTGTTTTATAGAAAAATATTCACTCAATCAAAATTGCCTATATAATTAAAAAAGCATAAATATTACAATCCTTTCTTTTCGCATTAACTTAAAACCACTCCAGATTGATATTTATTTTTCTGTACTACTCATTTATGACCCAATAAACAAAACAATATATTCCTTATCTTTAAAAAAAAATAGTAATCGTTTTCAGAGATGAGTACCCACTACTGTATGATTTCTTCAGACCATTTATTTTCCACAATATTTATTTTACAATTACTTAAATGAGATTTATATTACAAGATCAAACTATTGATATCATAACCTAAATAACCATTTCTCAATTATGTTTAAACAGAGCTCAAGATGTGATATTAATGATAACAAAAATATTTCTTACATATTCGAGAAAAGAAAGTAAATAAAATTATTCGATAAATATTTTAGTTTTGAATAGTCACATAATACTGAAAAAGTGTTTTTTTTTTGTTTTTTTTAGCCAATTCATCCTACGAGAGTGTTTTGTTGAGTGTATCATATATTGATACTCCAAGACAATGGTATTGCGAATTTGACAAACTTGTGTTTTAAGTTTCCAGTCCCCTTACTGTATTCTTGAATGATTAAAAGCTTGACATTCAAATATATTTGGTTTGTTTTACATACCAAAAGAAATTTAACACATTACCATCTTGATACATTGCCTCTTTTAATTGATTAAGTGGCCCATACAAAAATACCTTTAAAATGTCAGGTTTTTCATGCATGATAGCAAAGAGATGTTAGACTTTTACAGTGACTGAAAGACATGTTGGAGTTGAAGCTGATATTAAGAACTAGTGAGTGAGTGTGTAAGAGAGAATAAATGAAATCTTACCTGGTTTGAAGCAAGGCCCAGAATATTCCAGAGTTTCTGGATATGGTAGCAGCATCACTGTTTAAGGTCAGATAGTTCCCCTGGCCTGTCCATATGATGGCTGCTCCGGCTCCCAGCACACAGCTTGCTGCATAGAGTAACCATGTCTTTGGAAACAGGAAGGTAATGATGAATAAACTGAAAGAAAAAAAAATTACTAAACACATTACTAATTGCACACATTTACTGTTTTTTTAACTACTGAAAAGTTTGTGTATATAATCCTAAAATGATAAAACATATCTGGCAAAGGCGAATTTATTAGTATATACAGTGCGCACAACAGTAGGGTCTCAAATGAGCAAGGAACTCTCAAATTCTAAGTGAGGAAACAGTTATGGACATATCTAAATATCTGAGTGCGAACCTGGTCATAAGCACAAGAAAGTAAGGATTGTTGTGTTTCAAATAGTTCTAAATTTTTCACTAAACAAACAACCTATTAATTAATCTCAGTCTTTTTATGAATTTCATTCTGATTGGATGCAATTTTATAAGTTTTATTCATTTAGCTAATTCAGATAATACCTGTATAAGAGATGTAAAGATTTGAGAATGAATGTTGCCACATTCAGTCATGATGACACGAAAAGTAAATGTGATGTATGGGTGAGTTATGAAAGATTAGAGCAAGTTGAAGAATTCTGTCATCGAGCCTAAAGTTAACCAATCACAGTCAAGCACGAAAACAAACAGTTCATCTTATTGCAACACTACAGAACACAGAAAGTTAACAATAACCCCATTAACGACCTCGTCTAGACTGAGAATTTTTCATTGTTTTATTTTATTAAGGTCTATTGACTCAAACCTTGATGTATGGCAGTGAAACTTGAACTTAACAGAAGAAGGATAAAAGTAAGATTAATGCTGTGGAGATGGTGTACTAAGAATTTTTTGGAGTGTCAATGTATGAAAGAAAGCAGAATAAAGGCATCGAAAATTAAAACGTGGATAAAGTTAATGTTTTGTGTAAGATAAACAAAAGAGCTTTAAGATGGTTTAGACGTAAATGACGAAGGAATGACTAAACAAGTCAGAAGTGCAAGGTGTGCTGGAAGAGGTAGACCGAGGAAAACATGGCTGAAATAAAAGGACCAGATTTTAAAAGAAGGTAAAGTGAGAAGTACGAATAATAGAAGATTGTGCATGCATGTATGAATGTGGTAGAGACGAAAGTGATATTGTATTGTATTACACTTTTGTTGTTTACAGTACAACATGACAGGCTTATTGCCATGTGGTAATCTCTTCCAACCAACCAGAAAGATGTTATAGAAGCATTGAGTAAAAACCAGACTGAAAGCCTTTTTAAAAAATCGGGGTTTCAACTGGAATCGAGCCCGCAACCATCGACTTGGGAGAGAAGCGTTTTAGTAACTAGGCCACGGAGGTTGTTGCCACGAAAGGTGTGTGCTTGGATAGAAAAAAAATTTAATAGCAGTTCTCTTTGCCTACCCAGAAAGGAACACGACGTGATGACATGTATGTATTTGACTCGAATCCAAAAGCCCATGATGGAAGACAAGCGTCTCACCAACTAGGTTACATAACATAGGTCGTTACGTCAACATCCTTTACACTAAAAAAACACTACATTTCAATTACAAACATTAAAAAAAAACGACCCCCAAAATTTAACCCAACTGTCTCCTACTTGTTACGCCGCTGGTAACTGCAGAGCAGTGCAGTATATGAAAAATAACGTTTATTTCGATTTATCACATTTCTATAACTAATTAGTATGACTAGACAATACGCATCGTCGGCCCATTTTCAGCTCAATCGATCCATAATGAATTTATAATACATTGATCACAGTTTCACGGCCGGAAGTATTGTCTAATTTAGTTATACCAATGGTAAACAAATCGTTTCCCTGATGCATTTTTTCGCCTTGATTTTGACAATCAAACGTCGAGTGATTTGGATGTATATGCGATAAGCTATCATTCGTATGTTGTCCATCCTGTAAATGGAACACGCCTGTGTGTGTATTGATTTATTATAGCGGTGCATAGCCACGTGGTAACACATTGGACTTCAGTGCGGAAGGTCGTCGGTTCGAATCCCGTGCTGTGCCTTTATCCTCGAATGACACAGGTATTTTTTCCACCTAATTTTCAGGGGTATAAGGACCTACGACTTCGGTCATATATATTTTTTCAAAAAGAGAAGAAAAAAAAACATGTCGATGAGCTCCGATCGTCTTACTTCGGTGTGCCATCGAATCCAGTACAGCGGTGTTGCCAGTGAGTTTGCTGGTGTGCAACGACTCTCACTTAAAAAAATCCATGGCACAGCTTCGCTTTTCAACTGAATTACGAGACCCAGCGAGGATGGATCGATTGATTTATTGTGTGCAAGCTGTTGCACTTCAGTTTCAAGTTCCGGTGGAAAAGAGCTATAACTTCTCAAGACGATCGGTAGATTATATCATAATTTGCTGCAGTCTTTCGTTAAGCAGAAATTTATATAGCGCTATTTTTGTGTTGGTTAATAACACAAGAATTTATGATAAGCAGCATATAAACTGCTGGAAAACATAAATTGAGATGTAAAATTATATGAGTAAAACCATTCCGGAAGTGAATTCGCCAAGCATCGAACCTGAGGCACCTAAGACTAAATACTAACCATTAGACCAGGGCCACCGATTTGAGGACTATTATACGAAAAAATCCAACCTATGTTTTAAAAAAACTAGAAACATACTCGTATTAGACAATATGCCATTTTGGAGCAAGAACACTTGAAAAATTCATCTGATTTATTATAGTTAGATGAGACTAAGAAAATAATTATTGTCAACATATTGTTACGTGAGATGCAACCTGCTGGTATGAATGAACTAAGAATGAATGAACCATGAAAGTGAGAAAAATCTAGAGAATTGTGTCACAACCAAATGAACGAAAGTAAGAAAAAATAAAAGTCTTAAAAATAGGACAATAGACACTACAAAGTAATGAATGCATTGTATAATACTTTTATTGCATACAGTACAACGTAGCGGATTTGTTGCAATTTCTTGCAACCAACCAAAAATATGTTAAAGAGACCTTAAGGGAACAAAAAACTGGAACCCATTTAAAAAATGGGTACCAACGGAGGTTGTAAGATGCCTGTCTTTCCAACCAGGTCACGCAGTATATAGACGTGGATAAAGCGAAAAATTTATGCCAGGATAAAATAAGTAATCTGTTATATTCTTATTCTTCCTATTCCAACAGGGATATGGCGTGATGATGATGATAAATGAACTATGAACCATACGCTTAACATGTCTGATATACTTACCGACTTTCTAAATAATAGCAACACTGGCTTCAATATTTTTTTCTAAAAAGTTCATGGCTACTTGCAAATAGATTGTGTCCAAGGATAGATCCGGTTTGGTCTTCTGTTATTTGTGATAGAGCGGTATTAATATTTTACACGCGTCGCCAATTTGTGTCGCATTGTTCGACATGCTAAGTGTTTCAACCACAATATATCGTGAACAAGGATTCGTGGCCACAGGTGTTACTATAAGACTTATTTTTTTAAAGAAATAAATAAAACCGGCGTTAAAGTTGTATTTATACCCCCAAAATCTACGAAGAAAGAAATCCGAAGAGATTCAGAAGGTCGGCGATGGTTTCGAAGCTATGACGTTCTGCACAGAAGTCAAAGAAAATCTGCGCACCAAGCGCATGACCGACCAAGCATGATACGAATGAAGACAATAACTAAATCTAGATCATAATTATAAGCAATCCCTTGGAATCGAGAGTTTTTCAGTCCATCCTGTCAATGGACAAAGCCTGTGCGTGGAAAGGAAAAGTTCTTTGTAATTATGAAATGGATGTAATACTGTATGGTCCAGCCCGGAAGTGGCGCCAACCCGGGAATCGAATACGAAAGGACACCAGCTTGCTTAGGATACATGATAGCCACTAGTGCCAACTAAGAAAAATAGTTACAAAGATAAGACCACACAGACGTACCCATCCTTTCCTGAAACCGCTACATGGATCTACGGTCCTCCTATCGGTTTCCCAAAACAGAATAAGTTAATTAATTTAAAAGCAAGAAAACTAATTTTTCTCTCTGTCTCCATATAATAGTTACAGTTCAGTTCGATCCCACAACCACCCATAATATTATGGGGGATAAAATAAGTCCCCATTTAGTGCGATCTATATTTTTTATTTATTATGAGCACAACATTACTCGGTAACAACGAAGGAGGGGAAGAAAAATGACTCGCAGCACAGTCGTCTTACGGTCTAGCATACAAAAGCTTAACAAATTGCCAGTACTTTCGCAGAAAACTTCGAATGCAGCAAAACTATTATTTCACGCCACTAAATCGATACGAAGATGTACCGGTGTAAGTCTGAATGAAAAACCTAACCTAACCTAACCCTTCGGACGTTATTGACTCGACTAGCGATAACCCGTGAAAAATCTAAAGCTAAGCTGAAAAGTTGAAAAATAAAAACTGTTTCATAATATAAAATATTTAAAAAATATATATTATGGAGCACGACGCTCATTGGCTTCTTCTCCAGTTTTGTAAGACGAGTATTGTAGCACTTGTCGAAAATTACGTTTTCGTTGAACTTCCGCAGCGCGTCCCTCATTAACTTCCTCTTTTCAGTTCTTGCTGTTGTTGCACTTGTCGAAAATTTCGCATTTGTTGAGCATGTGCAGCACGGTGTTTATTGGCTTCCTCTGCTGTTTGTCTCTCACGTTGTTACTTCCGATGGTTGCACATATATTTAGCGCGCTTTGCTCCTCTTTCGTTTGAATCCATTCCTAAATCTTTAATAAAAATTTAAGACAGTAGTAATTTCAGTTTATTATTTATCTTTTTCCTTTAACTAAATGAGATGAATTAAACCGTCACTATAACACCACCTAAGTACACACGGACGTACGTACATCCGATTTTATATTGTTTTATTATCATCCCAGTACCACAAAATGTGATCTGAACATTGATCAAGATGGCGGTAAAAATTACAATAGAGTGAAGGGACAATATTGAAGCTAAAACGTTTGTCATTGGAGCTCTCAGGTCAGAGAGAAATTGGAAAAGCTACAATAACACAAAGCGGAGTCTTTATAAACAAAATTGATGGTCAATATACTTGTACAATCCAGAGATTATACGAGTACCTACTATGCCACCAGTTGTAATGGTCATATATTTTTTCTAGCGAAAAAGTATATGACAGAAAATACGCAACAGTCAAGAAGTGAACGAAATGAAATGGTATATTTTGTGAATAAATATTGAAATGTAACTGAAATTTCTTAACCCTTTGGAGAACACGTAAAATTGCTTTAATATTTTCCCCTTATTTTAAAATGGGTATTTTTTTGCAATCCGGAAGATCATCCCCAATAGGTCTTCAAAATTGGGGGCGTACGGTCAGTTTAACCCACAATATAAATCAACGAATGAAAATTAAAAGCCAGTCTAGAAATTTGTTTTTTTTGCATATTTTTAAAGTTTAGACCTTTAAAAATATGTCCTCAAAAGATTTTTTTTTAATTCTTAATATTTACAAAGTTATAGCTATAAATGAGGCAGTAATTACGCCGCACCGGTATGACTCAGACAATAATCTCAAAACTTTAAACGCGTTTTTCTCGAAACTACTTTTTTCAACCTGGTCGACATAAAATCTCAAGTTCTATTCAACCGATTGCCTTCAAATTTGGTATGAAACTTCGATAAATGTTTTTATATCGTCCCTACTTTGGAAAAATCAAAACTTTTTTTTACTAATTTTATAAAAAAATAATATTTGAAAAAAGGGTAAAAAAATTGATTTTTTTCCAGACAGCCACCATTTTACGATTGTTTTTCTCTTTGGTACCAATTATAACGACATTAATTCTTATTAAGAAACTATGTATGATTTTGATTTCAAATTTACGAAAAAGCTTCAATCATGTCGACCAGCTCACCCCCTTTTTTACGACAATATATAACAGCTGATAACATCTTGAATTTTAAATATTTTTTTCCAAAAAAATTTTTGTACACTTTCAAATCATCAACAAACAAACTGTAAAAAATGCATACGAAAAATGTTTTTAGTTTTTTTTATTAAGTCTTAAAAAACGCCCGAAATTCACCCCCTTAACTAATCAGGCACCGGACTCCAATACATAACAGAACTGTGTATTAAGTGGATGCCATGCCATTCCGTGGATGCCATCCGGGAGGCATAGTACGCTGTGATCGTCTAAGTATCAAAACACAAACTGCCCTATTGAAGTAAACTAATCAAATATATACTGGCTATCTTAATTGCGCTTCCGGAGAGACTGCATGTAACGCGTGGAATAAACTTCACCTGAAGTATTGGAAAGCTGATATTAAAAAAATGTATTGTACAATTCTACATGTGGCAATTTCTTTCAACCAACCAGAAAGATGTTTAAGAATTTTGACTGACTGACTGAAAACGAGTTCTTAGCCTTTTATTCAATTTTCTAAACTTGCGCATTTTACTGCGCCGTCTATCTTTTGTCAGTGACTTGAGGGAATACCTTTTCCACTGTTGTATCATATGTGTGATTGTATTATTTATATGTGTATACTCATATTAAGTATTTGTGTGATAATCTCTGTTTTATTTTTGGCTCGATGAGCCTTTGATTTCTCTTGCTTTTTAGATTTGACTGAATCAACCATAGTTGGGCATGGTGACTATACTCAAAGGTAAACGATAGCTCATGTCAAAGGCCCTGGTGGCGCAGTTCAGGTTAGGCGTCCTCCCGTCCCTCCCGGGGGGTCTCAGTGAAGCGACGATGGTGAAGACGGTGGAGATGAGGTGACGATGCTGGAGAAGACGGCGAAGAAGGCGCAAAGATGTGGCGTGGCTAAATGAGCTTTCTTAGCTCTTTATCGTTTACTTCGCTGAATGCTCTACCGTCTGAGGGACTGTAGGCTATATGAGCGAATATGAAGAACTCTGCTAAACCTTTAAGGAGAATAAATACACATATTTATAAGATCAAGTGTAGGTGTAGAGTGTGGGGATGGGAAGGTGTCGGCTGCGGCCTATGTGATTGGAGCTTCCCCGCATTCGCATATGTATTGAAGACATATTCGGTGAGAAAACCGCAGAAAACTCACCGTTTAAGAATTTTGAAGATAAAACCAGACTGAAAACCTTTTTAAAAAATATTGGTGCCAACGGTAATCGGACCGACAACCCCCGAGTTGTAAAACAGGCGTCTGCTTAATGAGGCCACTGCGGTCGTCTCATAGAATCTTCTAAAAAACATTTTTTGAGAAATACTTCCATGAGGTAACTTGGGTCAGTAGATAGCACTATAGAAATCAATGAATTGATAAGTTTTCCATTCAAATATTGTATTTTAATTCAAACTAGTCTACCCTTTTTTTCCGTATATATCATGAAAGTAAAGTTAACTAACCACAGTTTACTAACCAAGTTAACTAACCACAGTTAATTATAGTAATTTATTGATCTACAATAGTCAAAAAACATTTACTGGTTCACTTGCACTTTCGTTTCATAACTGACTGCGCCAAAAATTGATCCGGTTTTTAACATCGAAACTCAATGGATAAGTTAACATCGAACTTGTTTTTAGACAACCTCAGAGTTAAGGACCTGAACTAAATTAATAAACAGATAACTTGATCACAAGTGAAGAAACAAAAAATAAATCTTAAAAGACGTTAAATTTGAGATTGAATTCGACAAAAACAAATAGTTGGCTTGTATATAATACAATATATCAAGTGATGTTTCGTAATATAGTATAATATATAAACACCTCAAGAAGACTTCCGTGGATTTGTTGATAAGAATCTTGACTTCCACCCAGGGGTTTTCGGGTTAGATTTCTAATGATAAACGAAAAAAATAATCAACAAAGCGTCTAGAAAAAGAATTCATCTAGTAATAACACTCACTAAACCTAGGCGTGTGATAATTTTGTTGCATCTTCATGTGAGTGGTAGTATTTGCCAATGCACGCGTAACAAACCGCGAGTTCCGTACCTACTAGAATTGTTTTTAGCCCAAAGGTTCGATGAATGGGGCCGAAAACATTGAATTTGTCTCCCGGCCGTGCTATAATAATATTAATACTAAAAGGAAAATTGAAATAGCGCCATATAGAGTACTTTCCTCACAGGCGCTCTAACTTGGGATTCGAGCCCACTATTATTGTCAGATTAAAAATAAAACAAAAAAGTTGAGTGTAAAGATAGGAAGGTAGTGGCAGTAGCTATGATTAGATTAGGAACTTACCCGCATTTACTTATGTTAAGAAAAACATATTTGGTTAAGAAAATTTACCAAGGGAAGGCGAAATACAAAAAAAAACTTTGTAGATCCTTCGATATAAGATAGTAACAAATTCGGCTTTAGTTGAAGTATATGGTATAGTTCGGAAATTCTAGGATGAGTCCTGTGACAGCTCACAAATTTGCCCCAATACAACCTTGTAACGATGTTCAGTGATTTTAATTATTTTATCAACTTTAATATAAGCCTCAATTCTAATAAATGGCAAGTTATTTAGGTAAATACATTACATAAGGCTGTATTGGGGCAAATTTGTGAGCTGTCACAGGACTCAGCCTAGAATTTCCGAACTATAGTGTATGTGTGTAGTGTCCATATACGAGTATAATCATAAACGCTCTTCAATATGTTCGAATCACCAATTTAGTACGTTGAAGGGTACTACTCGTACATGAATAGAGAAACCTCAAGAGCGCTTTGTGAATGTTCTCTGCAAATACGAGTATGTTAAAACCTGAATGCCAATAATGAATAACAAGCCTACTATTCCCCAGTCGATTGGCACTGATAATGCTGTCTCTAATGTTTGGGCAGAAGTCTAGATCAATGCTATTCAAACTTTCTCGTTTGGTGGGCCAGTACATATAATATATATATTTCAGTGTCACCCAGTGTGGCTTTATTTTTAGGTAGATTTCGATAGAAATCCCACCTATTGCAAAAGGTCTCATGTGGCAACTTCCGGAAATTTTTAATACACTTTCTTTGACCACGACTAGGAGACTCCAAAACTAGCTTCCGTTAATTTTTTTATCTATATGTATATATTTATTTACTGCCAGCGTATTATGAAATATTTCCAATAAAATGGTGCAATTTGTTCGAGAAAAAGAGTACAGTACCTACAGCACACCATAAAACTGAAAATGTCCTTACTTTCATACATTGTTAGCCGTAGACGTAACCTTAGTAAGTTAAAGTATTTTAATTCATTATTTCTTTGAATTCAGTAAAACCATCTTTACAAAATCTTTGTTAATACCCACCTCATCTTAAAAAAATCATTTTCGGCACTGGCTGATACAACCTAGAAATTCAATGGGGCTGGCCTCAATAATTGAGCCTTCTGGTTAAGAACCACTAGGAATAGGCAAGTTACTTACAGTTCGCCATCGTACGTGTTGAAAATACTACCACACGTGGACAGGCAACAACACACACGTCTAGCATTGTTACTAAACGATTTTTTTAACCAGACTAGTGTCCTTTTTAAAATATTTTTTGGTCATCGATATCATCGATAAATGAACCTGAAATCCCGGATGGAAGATCAATGTCTCATCAACTAGACTACGGAGGTTGTCAATTAGGCTACGTCATTCAACGTTCCGTGGTGACCGCATATTGCCGTCACCTCACTTAACTCAACATACTTCTGCTAAACATACTTCTAGTTATAAGTGTCCTTTCAAGGTTGTCACCCTTTCTCTACGGAATGTATCTAAATCAGGGGTCAACAAACTGAGAATCAATAAAAGACGAGTCGCGCTTGGAATGATTGGTCTCAACTACTTAGTCGTGTCTGACAATGAATTATGAAATACTAGCTTAAAAGCCCATCCAAGGATGTGCGAAAAGAATTACTAAATTCTTATTGATTGTTACATCCACTTACATTCTATCTCATCACACCACGTCCTGTAAGGTTTAGGTAGATATAATCGAGCGCCTCACATTCAGGTCCTTACAGACATCCATCGCCTCTACTACATCCATAGTTCGTCTCATACAACTCCTATTCTTCATATCATTCACCTTACCATCTTTTAGTAGTTGACTAACGTGCCACCTCCTTCCATGCAACCTTTGGACGTCCCATTTCGTGCAGCCATATATATTTTCTTGGTTATCCTACCTATGATGCGCCTGGCAAGAAAAAAATAAGTAAGATACCCCTTCCTAGTAATAAAAGGTATGTTTCAGCTAATTCAAGTGGTGAATATCTTATTCGGAGTCTCGGTCAAATGTAGGACGCCATACTGCTTCATCGGATAATTTCTGACTGTATGTAATTTGGTTGATATTTTTGTTTTTTTTTTATGAATGATTATGAGAAATAATAAAAAAACGTTAAATACTTATATAAACGTGATGAAATATAAACAATATTAAATTCTTCAACTACTCAATAATTAATGTACATGCTCCTACAGAGGAGAGTACAGACGATGATAAAAATGTGTGGTATGATAAATTGACAAGTGCCTATAACGGATGCCCCCGCGGAGACATCAAGATCATCATTGGTGATCTAAATGCTAAAGTGGGAAATGATGACATATTCAAGTCAACTATTGGTGCCCATAGCCTACACCATGATAACAATGATAATGGCAACAGAGTTGTGGACTTTGCTGCCTCCCACAACATGGTCATTGGAGGTACAATTTTCCCACATAGGTCAATGCATAAAGCTACCTGGAAGTCACCAGATGGGACCACCTGTAACCAGATAGACCATATATTAATGGATGGCAGACACATATCAAACCTCCTAGACTCTAGGACATACCGTGGGGCAAATGTTGATTCTGACCACTATCTCGTAATTAACAAAATTAGAGCCAGAATATCAATGGCTAAACTGCACAAATCAACAAGATCTACTAAATTTAATACAGAAGCATTGAAAGACCGTGAGAAGCGTACCCAATATGTGGAAAAACTTAATGGAGAACTCGCTGAAGTGGATGGAACCCAAGAACCCAATAGTGTATGGGAGAAGTGCCAGACTGTCGTCAAGAGAACTGCTGCTGAAATACTTGGATGTGTTGAATCTGGAAGGCCGGTTAACTGGTTCGATAACGAGTGCTCAGAGGTAACACAGAAGAAGAATGAGGCATATCTCAGATTACAACAGCGGAATACCAGAGGCAATGCTGAGGAATACAAACGGAGAAGAAGGGATGAAAAGAAAATCCACAAGATGAAAAAGAAAGAGTGGGAACAGTCCCAGATCAGTGAGCTGGAAAACCTCAACTCACGGGGATTATGTAGACAGTTCTACCGGAGGATTAATCAGCAGCGCAAAGAGTATAAACCAAGGGTAACTGCCTGTAAAAACAGACATGGCGAAATTCTTAACGATACAGTGGATATCTTGAAACGTTGGGCCGAACACTTTGAGGAACTTCTTAATAACAACCATTCCGATGACATTGATACAGAGAATCCCTATGCTGAGGACGAAGAAAACATACCACCACCATGTCTAATGGAAGTAAAAACAGCCATAAAAAACCTCAAAAATAATAAGTCTCCAGGACATGACGATATCCCTGGTGAGTTACTTAAGTACGGAGGAACTGAACTAACCGCTATGATCCATACCATCGTGGAGAAAACATGGAACTCAGAAACTGTACCAGACGATTGGAGGACTGGAATCATATGCCCACTCCACAAAAAGGGTGATACAATGCAATGTGCCAACTATCGAGGAATTACCCTACTGAATGCATCATATAAGGTCTTTGCCGGTGTCCTGTTCTCCAGATTGCTGCCGTACGCTGAAAACCTGGTAGGCCAATATCAAAGCGGATTTCGTCCGGGGAGATCCACTATAGATCAGATGTTCACTCTCCGTCAAATATTGGAAAAAACCCTAGAGTATAATGTCGATACACACCACCTCTTTATCGATTTCAAAGCTGCATATGACAGCATTAACCGCTCTCAACTCTATGCGGCCATGAAGGACTTGGGTATTCCTAACAAGCTCATAAGGATGGTTAGACTCACTATGAACCAATCACAATGTAGAGTCCGGATTCAGAATGATATCTCAGAACCATTTTACACAATGAATGGACTGCGTCAAGGAGACGCACTAGCTTGTCTACTTTTTAATACGGCTCTAGAGAAGTGTGTAAGAGAATCCGGAGTACAGACAAATGGGTCAATTTTCTACAAATCAAGCCAAATACTGGGCTACGCGGATGATATTGACATTATTGGTAGATCCCCACAAGCAATGATGGAGACATTTGTTCAGTTGGAGAGGGCCGCAAACAGAATGGGACTTCGCATCAACTCCGATAAGACCAAATATATGATAGCCACTAAAGCACCCCGTAATAACCAGACACCTACCACGATTAATATAAGTTCTCATACAATAGAACGTGTAAACACCTTCACCTACCTGGGATCTATAGTGACAAGTGTTAATGATGCATCTATCGAGATTAAACGTCGAATATTCATGGCAAATAGATGCTTCTTTGGTCTGAGAAAACACCTTATATCTCGGTTGTTGTCCAGAAGGACAAAACTTACCATTTATAAGACACTGCTACGACCTGTCCTCACATATGGGTCTGAATGCTGGGTATTGAGTAAGAAGAACGAATCTTCCCTTCTAATATTTGAAAGAAAAATACTCAGAAAAATATTCGGACCCATACAGGAAAATGGATCTTGGAGAGTGAGATATAATGAGGAGTTATACAGCATATACAAAGAGCCCAACATTATAAAATACATCAAAATTGGGAGGCTACGTTGGGCGGGGCATGTAGCAAGAATGGGAGAAGAGGAAATGCCTAACAAAGTACTCTTTTCCAAGCCCCAAGGAAGACGTAGCGTGGGCAGACCAAAGCTTAGGTGGATGGATGGGGTGCAGAATGATGCAAACGTGATTGGCATCAGGGGCTGGAGGAGTGCATCCCAGGATAGGGGGGAATGGCAGCGACTGCTGGAGGAGGCCGGGGCCCACAATGGGCTGTAGTGCCATTGATGATGATGATGATGATGTATGTAATTTGGTTGATATTTTTGTTTTTTTTTATGAATGATTATGAGAAATAATAAAAAACGTTAAATACTTATATAAACGTGATGAAATATAAACAATATTACATACAAATATAGATAGATTTGTGGATTTGCGTTGTTACACACGGTAATACTATATATTGAATGGGTGTGAATGAAAAATTATGCAGGCGATATGATGGTGAATAAAATATAAAATGCTATATATAGGTATGTGGGGAGACGTGTGTACTTTTTATAAAAATATTAATACATACTATATATATGATAAATATGGGAAATACGCGGTTGTCTATGGAGGAAGACTGTCTGCCGATGGAGGTGTCGGTGTCGGGTGGAATACGGGGGGGGCGTTCAGAGTGCCAATCGAGGGGTCGTTTAACGGTCCGTTTACGGTTAAGGGGGCGTTTAAAGGGGGGTTCAGGGGGACGTTTTTCAGAATTGATTTCGAACGTGGGTGCCTAAATTTGGTGTTCGCGGTTTCAGCTAATCCGGGTCCACCCTTATTTTAGCGATCACAATATATTTTTGGACGGAGTAAGTAAGTCTGCTTAGCGTGTCAAGCATCTGCCTACACAATTTGGTCACATTTGGAAGAAAGGTGAATCTCATAGTCAGGTAACGCATATGGGCGCATCAAGTAAATATGTGTTAAAAATTAAATATTATTGCAGTATTCGCTATTACAGAATTAAGTGTACAACCCTGGTCGACTCTAAGCTTCCTTCAAGGGAAAGTGATATATGTTATAATCAAATGAGAAATTGTATCATGTAAACTGGCAGTTAAAATAAGAATAGACTTAAAACACCCAAAACCATTTTATTGAAAAAAAAAAGGTATTTTTTCTAGTTGTACACATTTAGACCAAGACAAGGCGAACGGCAAAACACAGACTGGTACCCGATCGTACCAAATTGACCTTGCTGGGTGGCAGGTAAGTTACTTTTTGCAAACTAGTTTTATCTATTCAAACGACACAATTATACTGCATAGACATATAAATATGAATAAAATACCATAATACGCATAACGGGTTTCGTCAAGTAAAAGGGCAACACCTTAAAATAGGAACGAGGATATGAAGTTTCAACAAATTAATATCATGTTACATAATAAAACACAGATTCACGAACAATGATACATACATTATCCGGCGGTAAGTAATACACATAGTCTGTAGAGCGTCATCTCTGTCATTCATACACGTGATCGGTCGCAATTTGTCAGTCGTCACCGGACCGGACTGTTAGCGAATCATGCGACAGAGACGACGCTCTACAAACGATGTGTATTACTTACCGCCGGGTACTGTACATACATACACATCATCACGTTTTTTTCCGTATCAGGATAGGCAAAAAGGGGAGAGGACCAGACTTTCATATCGCGACGCACATATTTCGCATCTTCTACATCCACACATCTTCTCATACAGCTCCTATAATTCCTCGAACTTTTCATAATTCCTTCTTACAAAATATCAAACACTTTTTTTTATCCACTTCGTACGGATTTCTCCTGTTACACAAAGAGGTTGATCCAACCATACTTTCCTTGGCCTTCCTCTATCACACCTTCTACTCACATTTGCACTGTATATTTATTTTGTTAGTCTTTCCTCATTCATTCATTTCACGTGCCCAAACCATCTCAGAGTGGTCTTCTTCATCTTGCTCAACAGTCCAGCTTTAAGTTCACACTCCTCCCTAATCACTTCGTTCCGTATTCTGTCATACATAGTCACCTCATGTATTATTCTAAGTGTACGTATTTTACTGCATTTATTCGACCCTTTTAAGTATTGCTCTACGTCCACGTTTCACTCCCATACATCAATGTTGGTACTGAAATACTGTTATGGACCATAATCTTGGCAGATTTTGATACTGGCCGGCGTCCACGCAAAATGATAATTATAGTTCAGAAAATGTAGGATGAGTCCTATGACAGCTCACAAATTTGCCCCAATACAACCTTGTAACGATGTTCAGTAATTTTAATTATTTTATCAACTTTAATATAAGCCTCAATTCTAATAAATAGCAAGTTATTTAGGTAAATACATTACATAAAGTTGTATTGGGACAAATTTGTAAGCTGTCACAGGACTCATCCTAGAATTTCCGAACTATAGTACAATTACTCGTAGATCATACAATACTTAAAATGTGAGAAAATATTGGTGAATTAGTACACATAAAAACTATATTCTTCTTGAAAGTTCCTTTCCTCTTCGGATGTTGACGAGCATCATGTCTACCTTGACTCTTGAGACAGCAGCAACTCTGAACATATATATATTACCACAATGAAACCACACCCGTAACTTATTCAACAACAATAACCATTGTCTTCTTGCACTTCTTCTGTCCTGAATTTTCTCCTGCAACATCAGTTGAATGATCTTATCATATACTTTAACTCCAACTTCATCCTTTGGACGGTGGATAATCATCTTCTATCTATATTCATCGTTTTTTTGAGATGTCATCATTACGAGCTTTGTCAACCCACTAGACTCTTCTCAGCATTCTTCGATAGCACCATAACATACTTTAAAAGCTTCTAGTTCTAGTAGTGACCTGAACAAGAGGCCATGCTTCAACACCATAGAAAAGCACGGAAAATATGTAGCAACGGAAAATTCACATACGTGAGTCGAGATTAAAATTTTTATTACAGAGGAAATTCTGCATTATGAAGAAGCTGATTTGTACCGTCTCCACTCTTACTTTGATCTCTTAAGACTGGTCGCATTAATTATTCGGCCAGCATCCCAGATATGTAGTGTTTGACTCGCTCTACGATTTCTTTATTTATAACACGAGGTATCATTGTCTACTTTCATTTTACTGGCAATCATAAATTTTGTATTTCAAATGTTCATTCTCAAGCCTCTCTTGTTACAAACTGTGTTAACCCTCTCCAAATCTATATGAGAGGAAACTTCTGCGAAATACTAATTATCCTAAATGAACAATACGAAGTATCGCAGAGTTAGAGAATCTTTACTATTATAACCCATATGAAGTCTGTCAGATTGAGGTGGTTAAAATATTCAGCACAAATTAATGGCATAAGACAGTTACTATAGTGTATAATCAAACACTGGATCCCAAGAAACCTATCGGACAACCAAAGCTTAGACGAATTAAAAAAAGTGATAAAAATCCACATACTGAAACAAAACAGCTACAATATACTACCTTGATCAAAAAGTTTTAGGACCGGCCACCGTGTGGCGCTGTAAGTCACCCGATTGGAATTTTTTTTGTTAGGTTACCACATCTATCATTGACACTTCCCTTCAAATTCAGCGTCATAGCTTGACATTGCTGACAAGCGCGTTGTGCGTTGTGCGTAAGTGCGTTGCAGTCGATGGGGAGTACTTTGAAGGGGACCATATCGATTTTGATTAATAAACTTGTATTTTCGATTTTATGAATCAAGTCCTAAAACTTTTTGATCAAGGTAGTATTTCGTGATAATTGAGAAAAACTAACATACTTTCTTTCATAGGTGCTGCGTGTACATCTACACCGCAATAGTTTTTTATGCGCACGATATTTATTTCAAATTATTTATTGTGTCTCGCTGCAAATATGTGTGAAAACACTTTTATTTAACCTTTAATTGACTAATAAATGTTTATTTCAATGTAAGTGAGAATTCGTTAGATAAACTAGAGATATTTCAAAATGTTTGTGTACAATTTATATTTAATCTAAAAATATATATCCAATAGCTTAAAACAACACAGAGAAGAAATCTTCACGTTTTGAAACCCTCTTTGGAATGTTGAATAATCCAACCCATCTCTGAAAAAAAAAAACTTTCTGAGCATGGCCTGTCCCTCCGATCTGATTACGGCAAGATCATTTGAGAACCAATGAATGACACATAATTCTACGAGTACATGTCATTTTTTTGGTTCACCTGGCTCGACTTTAAAACGATCTTCGTGGTCCGATCAAATGCGCTTCAACCTTATCGATCTTCTTCTTCATCGTGAGCTCAATGCTGAGTGTCGTTGTCTGCTATGTCTCGAATTCGGCGCACAACCTGTCTCCATACCTCCCGGTCCTGGACCATGTTGAATGCAGCACTTAAAGAAGATCCTGTTAACTCCTTCATTTGATCCGCCCATCTCATGAGAAACCATACCGATATTTAACAATAAACTAAAGAAGCGTTATTTATCTCAAAATATTCCTCATCCTTAACTCCCGTACAATTTCCATCCCAATCAAAATTTTCTGTGAGATGTATCTATTACTTTAATTTTCGTTACATTTTTCCTTATATTATTTTCCTTTAAGACACGATCACGTACTCGTATACCTATTATAACCTTTGTAATCCCAGCATATTTTGAATAAAATGTGCGAAAAATCCCAAGCATTTTTTGGCAAAAAAAACAGTAGTTTATATTTTATTTTTTATCTCAGTTAATATTTAGTTTTAAAACCTATTTTTTGTGGAGACCTCCCTGTAGAGTGTAAAATAATAAGTAATTTTCATATTTCATAAAAAAATATTTAAATATTTTTTTATTCAACATAAAAACTTGTATGAAACCTTTGAGGCCGATGATCGGCCCCGTGGGATTTTTCGCATACACTAGTTGGGGCGATAATCGGCCCCGTGAGATTAAAAGGGATAATTATGAAGAAAAAAAGCTGGTGGATCAGAACAAATTGTGTTAAAGCTATAAATTCACCAGATGTATTCGCTTGAAAATTAAATAAATAAATAATTTTGTAACGGAAAAGGAGTCATTTTCAAATATCTCATTTTTCTTAAGAGTTATCCCTATTTTCCTTGAGATTAATCTTTTATTTTAATCTTTGTTTAGTTTTTCTCAAAAATAGTTTTCAAACACCATGTTAAAGCAAGGTTATGGATACCAAAAATAATTATAGAACAAAACTGGTTGACTCGAAGAAATTGCTTTAAAGCAATAAACCCGCAAGATGTATTTAGTAACTGTAAAATAACAATTTATATAGCGCCATTGACAATACTACCTTGCAAGTAATGAACCAACGAGACGAATACACGTCTAGCATTTTGTAAGTATTTTTACCAGACGAAATAATTTTAAATAATTAGACGGTTAAGGAAGGGGAACTAGAAAAAACAACGTGCTCTATCATAAGAAGCAAAAATGACAATACATAATAGAGTGTTGGTGCCCACCTTGACGTATGGAAGTGAAACTTGAACTTGGCAGAAGAAGGATAAACGTAAGATTAATGCTGTGGAGATGCTGCGTGTACTAAGAAAAAAATATGGAGTGTCAATATATGAAAGATGGCGGAATAAAGACATCAGAAATTAATGCATGGATAGAATGGATGATTTAAGTAAGATAAAGATAGGAGTTTAAAGAGGATTTGAAGGAATGACTATATACTCATATGTTCTCTCTGCCTACCTTGCAATGGACACGGACACTGACGATATGTATCAAAAATGAAGCAATAATGTTTAATTTAAAAAATGCCATTAAACCTTTCATTGAGTATTTCATATAATTATATTATTGCATGAAAATATTTTGTAACTTTTTAATTCTTGAAATAAAGTATTTGTATTCTAACGATAGTCTGAGATAAACGGGCAATTGTTTACTATTTTATAGTGGCAACAAAAGTGAAAGTTACAAATAATCGATAGCACGATCTGCGGCACAATCAGGCCGAGAGTCGCTCTTATAGCTAAAGCGTCATTCAATTAAAACAATAAATAATCGACACAAGGAAATGCAATATTATTCCCATAATCTTTCTTTCATATGGTATCCTTCAACATATTTCAATTTGGTTCAGTACCCGGCGGTAAGTAATACACATCGGGCTTAAGAAAGAGACTGTCGGCCATAATCGGCTAACTTCGGCTTTGTAGAGAGTCGTCTCTGTCGCACGACGCGCTAACAGTCTCACGACGGAACATGTGTATGAATGATAGACGACGTTCTACAAAGCCGATTATGGCCGACAGTCTCTTTCTTAAGCCCGATGTGTATTACTTATCGCCGGATATGTACATACATACTAACACACCGTTTCCTTGTCCGGTTGGCAGAGGAACAACGCGTCAGACTATCCTACATCGACACACATCCTACGCTTCTTCGATAACAATACACCTTCTCAAACAACTCTTCAAGTTTCTGTAACTATCTACGTTTTCTTATTTTATAATATCATTCATTTAATATCCATGAAAATTTTCCGAAAAAATAAGCATTTTTATGATTTGCCATAGGTTGTCATGTTTCATATTCCTTGTAGGCCCACCTAGTAAAATGCTTTGTTCTATAGTGAAGTGTAGACGCAACAAATTATTCGTACAACTCCTGCATAGCAGATTTAGCAGTCAATATGGACATTGTATGGACTTTGACTAATTACATGAGTAAAGTGAAAAAAGTTGTTCTTGGTGGGATGTATGGGTTTGCTTTGTTGTTGTGTTGGGTTGAAATTGTATGGGTTTGCTTTGTTATTGTGTTGGGTTCATCTTTTACTTTTTTCCAATTGCTTTCAAGTCAATGTAAAATTTTATTTGTTGTTGTTTTTTAATATGTTGTATAAAAATTGTCATTTTACCGTTGAAAAAAATAAATTACACGAATGAAAAAAAATGTTTCTCGGATTTCTGTCATTCCGTCTCTATCTGCGTGAAATTGATATTGAGAAATTCTTCCTCTTCTTGATCCGCATCATCCATGAGTGCCGTCTCCTAATGGAGGTTATCCGACATCACAACATTTTGTTGACTACACCCAGGAACAACTCACTTTACCTGCACACAGACCATTCACGTAGGTCCTTGAGTCAAGAGATATGGCGTATTCCTCTACCCAGTTAGCAATTCATTTTTCCTTGCATGACCAGTTTTGTTATATCTGATGCCTCTCATTTTGTGACGCACGCTCATGTTTATTGAATACGGTTCGTGCTGTGTGAATGAATCCAATTCACCCATTTTTGTATCAGTCGTAATTAATTGTTAATATAGAAACGCAAAATCCGACAGATGAAACTTACATACGCCAGAGCACCAGACTTTCCTATCTTAAAACGCATCCTTCGCCTCTTCTATTCTCATACATCTTTTTATTCCAATCCTAAGCAAACTTTCTGCATTTCCTTCTTTCAAAAAATAATTCACTTTATCCAACCATACTTACCTAGATCTTTATCTACCACGCCTTCCACTTATATTTGCATTATATACTCGTATTTGTTTTTTAAATCTTTCTCATTCAGTGACCAAATCATCTCAGAATGCTCTTCTTCATCTTACTTAAGAAATCAGATTTAAGTTCACATTTATTCCTTATAATTTCATTCCGTATTCCGTCATACATTGTCACTCCATGTATTATTCTCAGTGCGCGCATTTCTAAGTATTTATTCGGCTCCTGTCGTTCTTTTCCAAGTACACGTTTCACTCTCATACACCAAAGTTGGCACCAAAATACAATAAAACTTAAGTACTGTTGACCACGACGGTGCTAAAATATTCAAGAATATCTATACTTTTATTTGCATTTTTGGGTGGTCGTCCTGCTGTTCAGCGTATCCTTTAAGAAAGCTGGTCCTGAATTTTAAAACTTCAAAGGCAAACGCACTCTTCCAATACCGGTCTAATATACGAAATGAAATTCACCTTGGCCTTTGTCCAAAAATTATTTTTGGAGACATTTATATTTGAATTTTATATTTACTACGATAAATGTCTGAAATATCAAATTCAAATACATTAATGATTGTAAACGAGACAATTAACAAGGCGCCATTAGTATTCGTCAGAATTCCTAAGTGGCAACTAAAAAATAAAAAATCAAAAGAAAAAGATATGTTCGAAAATTTTCGCGATTTGCTCGACAGATGGGTCCATTATCAGGTCCTTATTTTTTACCTCGACCTGTTGTCATTTTCATATCTCCTTAGAGATCTGACTATTGTGAAGAAGATTTGCTCCCCGGGCTCAGAAAAGTTTTCAGAAAACTAAAATAAAATTCTAATTATTGTAGACTGACAAAACAAATTTATAATACAATGATCCTGTGGCGTGGAATATTCTGCCTCTAAATTTTAGATGTACGAGTGGCGCGTGCAGATTTAGGAAGCACTTGAAGACGACCCTTTTTGGTACATCAACAATACACACACACTAGACTTAAAACCGAATGTGTTACTATCACATATTAAAATATCTACAAAGGTTTCATTTTTAGTTCGCCTTCCTTGATAAGTTTTCTGCGGTTTTCTTACCAAACATATTTTTCTAAACATATGCAAATGCGGGAAAGTATCTTAAGTAATGGCCGCTGCCACCGCCTCTATATCCTTATTCTAAATTGATATATATTTATTTTGTAATACTTTTAAACTGTTAATAATATTGGGTTCTAGTTCCGAATTGGAGCGCCCTTGGGGAGAGTCTGCTCTCTAAACTGTGCTTTATAAATTGTCATTTTATTATTATTAATGCAAGTATAGAGTCGTGACGACCACGGAAAGTATGGTTGAACCAAGTGAATAAAATTTTGAAAGAATATAAGTTAAGAAGAGAAACAAGAAACCGTATAAAATATATATATATATGGAGGAAGCGAAGAGAGTATGTAGTGATAGAAAAGTTTGACGCTCTGTTCTATCCGCCTGCTCCAACAGCGAAATTGTGTGATGGTGATACCTATGATAATCTAAACTTGAAACTTCGACAACGGTTAGTCAAATGCTACGTTTGGTCAGTGTTATTGCATGGAGTGGAATCTTGGACCCTCAAAGTTGGCAGTATGGACCGACTGAAAGCATTCGAAATGTGGATGCACCGGAGAATGCTACGGATACCCTGGACGGATATGGTCAGAAACACGAGGGTTCTTCAAAGAGCCAAAGTTGATAGAGTTGCTAACTAATATTAAAATCCGAAAGGTGTCCTATTTGGGTCATGTACTTAGAGGAGCAAAGTACAAATTACTACACCTGATCATCAAAGGCAAAATAGAGGGTCGAAGAGGTGTTGGCAGGCGGCAAATCTTCTGGCTCCGCAATATAAGTGATTGGACTGGTATAAGGAGCGTTGGGGATCTTTTTCGGGCTGCCGGGGACAAACAAATTCAACGTTGGGGAACCTGACATGACACTGAGAAGAAGAATACCTATATTTAAGTATAAATATAATGACCATACGCATTGCAGCATATTAAAGTGCAAACATTTATGATAAAAGAAATGGAAAAGTTCATTAAATTAGTTTGTATAGGCTGATAAATATGATATAACAACAATAAATCATCTAAATTAGTGTTTTTCAAACTTTTGTTTTCATACACCTGTTTTTATTCATTTAAATTCACCGTGGCCCAAATATTTTTGTGAAATTAAATAAAAATAATACATCAAGATAAATATTTTTTTTATTTTTGGTAATATAAAAACAATAACACAAATTAGTAACAAAACAAATTATAAGAATTCTGTAATTTAATACTTACTATATATATAATATATACTATATTATTATCATGAAAAAAGGAATATATTTACAAAATATTTAAAACGAGCTGATTTATTATTTTTACCGAGACAAATGAGCTTGCTTCTTCTTCATAAATGTCTACCCAGGATCTAAAGAAAATAATAAAAAAATACGTTTCTAACAGACTTTAAATCGTTTTTTGTCTTTTTTTATATAAAATCACAAAATTTTAAGTGAAAATTCTTCGTGGTCCAGTAACAAATTTTCGCGGAGCTGCAGTGGTCCGAGACCATAGTTTGAGTAGCACTGATCTAAATTACATGTTCTTTTATGCACGTCTATAGAGTGACAATTAAATCGAAACACTATTACTGAATTACCGTTCAAAATCTACGAGGTCTTATTGGTAAGACGCCTTTCTTCCAACCCAGATGTTGCTGGTTTGATTTACATTGGAACCTAGATTTTTTTAAAGGATTTCAGTCTGGTTTCCACTTAAGGCATCTTTAACACCGTTCTGACTGGATAGAAGTGATTTGTAGATGGGAATTAATCCGCCAGGTTGTACTGTATACAAGTAAAATGAAATATAATACAACACAAAAAACACCGTTTAACACGCTACACAAAAAGAAAATGATGTAATATATTATTTGATTATAATACGAATCTGCATTTTCATTATTGTTGCACCGAAGACATTAGTATGCAGCAGTTAAGAATGCTAATAGCAGGAAGAGAAAAGTCCGTCGCTTCTGACTTTATAGGCAACAGTGTTTGTTACGTTTCTATTGGAATGATAATTCAGTATGTCATTATGTCATCGTTTCTCAACCTGTAAGTCGCGACTCCACTGGGGGGTCGCGAAAATTAAAATAACTTATGTATACAAAACGAAAATAATACATTTTCTCAGACAAACGAACACATTTATTTAAAAAAATACAATCCAAGTCATTGTTATACATCATTTACTACAATGGTTACACTTGTATATCTATTGTATTATACAACTAGTGATAGTGTGTAGTAAGAGGCGTAAGTAATGCCAAGCAATAAAACTTAGGAATAAAAGGTAACTAAGCTACTTACTGCTTCTAATGATTGACAATTTTTTTTATGAAAATATAAATTATTCACTGTAATAGTTGCGTTTGTTTTTCATTTAAAAGTTTGTCCATATGTTTTTCATTTAAAAGTTTGTCCATAAATGACGCTAAACATTAGATACCTTACATGGCAGGATTATCGTCTTTGCGCAAGTACAACATTTATGCGGCCACATGCACATGCATCAACAAGATATTAAGCTTCTGCAGGGAGGTCGGAAAGCATTAATTTTATTTTTTTAAATATTTTTTTTTTCTTTTGGGGGATCGCAAGGCTGAAAAGGATCATAAATAACGCATCATGACATTGAAAAAATACCCTGTTGCATACGTGCATTACTTACTTAAGTCTATAATGAGTTATAAAGAAGTAGGAATAGAAACATCAATTGTGTCATGCCCATCTTATGACCCTAATAGAAATAAATAACGATTTTTAAATGCAAATATTGTTGAGTTAAACAGGGAAATTTTATTACTATTGTACATAACTCAATGCAAAACATATTACCACAATGAAATATCTGATAATACTATGATACATACATACCATCACGCCGTCTCCCTATCGGAGTAGGCAGAAAGGAAATCGAACCAGACTTTCCTATCGTGACACACATCTGTCGCCTCTTTTGAATCCATACAAACCCTACGATTTATCTGACTTGTAAAATTTTCTTCTTTCAAAAAATCATGCACTTGATCCAAACATAATTTTCTTGATGTCCATCTACCACACCTTCCACTTGGATTTGCACTGTATATTTGTTTCGTTAGGTTTTCTTCATTCATTCGTTCTACGTGCCTTAATAATCTCAGAGTGGTATTCTTCATCTGGCTCATCACATCAGCCTTAAGTTCACACTCATCCCTTATCACTTCATTCCATATTCTGTCATACATTGTCACCCCGTATATTCTTCTAAGTGCACACATTTCTACAGAATTTATTCGGTTCTTTTTAGTCTTGTTCCACGCCCACGTTGTACTCCCATATATCAAAGTTGATACTAAAATGCTGTTGTGGACTATCATCTTGGCAGATTTCGGTACTGTCCGGCTTGAGTATATATATTTAAGCACTCCATTAACTTTGTTTCCTTTCGTTACACGCCATTCAATATCATTCTTCAATTATCTGAGAAAATATTACTTAAATAGCAGAATTTTTCAACTTGTTCTAATATTTAATTACTCACTCGCACGTCGCATTTACTTTTCCTTGCACACTTTTCTATCATTTTGAATTTTGCAACATTCATTTTCAGACTCTTTCCATCCCTCGTACACTTCGCTTAACATAATTTAGACTTTAACATGTTAAACATGAAATAGAAGGTGAGTATGAACAAAATATATAACTATTGTATTATATAATACTTTTATGCTTGACATTTCTACCTAGCAGGTTTTTTCCATATGGCTATATCTCCCAACCAATCAGAAATATTTTACAAAGACCTTAAGTGAAAGCAAGATAGGAATACTTTTTAAAAAATCTGTATTTCAACGAAAATCGAACCCGCATCCCTGGGTTCAAAAACAGGTCTTATCAACTAGGTCACGAAGGTCGTCACTATCATTATAAGAATGGGGAGAATTAATGATAAAGAATAGGAATAATGTCAGCAAACAGAGAACTTTATTAACTTAACTCTTTTTTGTAAAAAAATATTAATATAAATGACTTGTACAGCGCTGTATCGTAATAAAATATTACCTAAAAAGCGCAACGATTTTGATTTAATAAGCGCCAATGATATCTGAAAGCGTGTTTAAAACCAGAATGCCAATATAATGAATATCAAGCCGCCATACTATTGACATCGGTGTGAGCTGCCTCTCATGTTTGGGCAGATAGATATCTAGATAATTACATACCATCACGCCGTATCCATTTTTGGGTAGGCAGAAAAACAATATCTCCACGCCTTTCTATTAAATCACACGCGATTTCACATTCATTCAACTCACCATACATGTTCTTATGTTTCTTATACTTCTTACTTTTCCATCAATTAAATTTTATCTAAGTATCTTCTTTCATTATTTCGTTTGCTCTCAAAACCTGTCAATAATACATATAACATAATTTTCATTTAGTATAATCATGGTTTTTTGTAAAAGGAAAAATAAGTAAATAAAACACTTATTTTATATTTTTGTGTTCACCACAGGTTTATTTTTAGGTTTACAACCGGTTTTGAAGACCACCGTCTTCATCGTCAGGTGAACATAAACTAAATTGCTGAAAACATATTTCCTGTACAAGTGTAAATAGTTTATCTTCACCTGACGATGAAGACGGTGGTCTTCGAAACCGGTTGTAAACCTAAAAATAAACCTGTGGTGAACACAAAAATATAAAATAAGTTTTTTATTTACTTATTTTTCCTTTTACAAAAAACATGGCACCACAAAGTAAAACTATAGTCTTTTCGAAGATTCAAGAAATAATCTTGGTTTGTTCACCCATACCAAACTCTTTGGTTTAATTTTGAAATATGGACCATCTTAGTATAGCAAATCTCCCACAGCGTATAATTCCGCCATATGCAACGGCACCAAAATAATATATAGTACCTTATTGTATTTCACTTTCGTCGTATACATATAAACCTGGCCAGCTTATTGCCTTGTGATAATTTCTTTCGACTAACCGAAAAATATTAATAATTTTTGGAAATCATACTAAAAACTTTTTTTTAAACGGGAATCGAACCTACAATCTCCGGGTTGGAAAACAAGCGTCTAACCAACTGAGCCTTGGGGATCATCAACTATTCAAAGTTTTAAACTACACTATAAGACAAAGTTAAAATTCTACCCTTTTTGTCAAATTTACCAGATTCAAAACTCAAGCATGCCAAAGCGAAAACACTGTTTGCTTCAACAAACGGTTTAAATGTATCTCGCATCTTAGAAGGCACGTCCTAACATATAATGAGACGACCTCCGTGGTCTGGTTGGTAAGACGCCTGTCTTCTATTCCGGGGATTGCGAGTTCAATACCCGTTTAAAAATAGATTTTTTTAAAAGGATTCTAATATGGTTTTCTCTTAAGATCTTTATAAAATATTTCTGATCGGTTGGAAAAGATTGTTACATGGCAATAGGCCCGCTATGTTTTACTATATATCATATACACAACGAAAATGTAATACAATACAAAACAATTCTGTCGTACAGTATGCCGTCAGACTACTAAATGACGATAGATAAGCGCACTTCCACGAAGCCACATAAATTGGTATATAAATCATTGTGCGCAGTTAAAATAAAAGCACAATGAATAGCAACATGGAACCAAGTCAATCTGGCCAGTGATGTTATGCAGCTGGTCGATAAGGAAGTAAAACGAAACAACGCTAATTGTCCCAGACAGGTTCAGAATTCCAAAACAGTGGTACTCTGCCTAGAGATTATTACCTCATAGTTAAATAATGAAAGCGAAGTTACAACCAGGAAAAAAAACCTAAATATTTTACTTACTTATTTATTACGTTTCAATCGAATTTATTGCAATTTGGCGAATGTACTGATCATCTCTTCCGACAGACCATACCGCAGTTACTTCAAAACAGTTTACAGACACTGTAAATGTCAGAAAAAATACTGTTCGAATTTTGATAAAAAGGAAAACGAGGATCTGGGATGAAGTAGAACTGGGAACAGATACTGAAAGCAGCAGATTACCGAACATATTTTCATGCAAAACATCAACTACATACAAGAAGCTCATCCCAGTTTAAGCGAATTTAGAGGAGAACGTTTATAACCGTTTAAGCAACTTGACAAAAGAACATTTTAAACAGTTTAAAAGAATTTACAAGAGAACCTTTTTAAACAGTTTATGCAGCTTTACAGAACATTTTTACACCTAAGCGACTTTACAAGAGAACATTTTTAACACTCTAAGCGGCTTTGCAGGAGAACATTTCAAATAATTGAAAAGGCACGTTTTACAGAACGTTTTTACCAGTTTAAGTAATTTTATAAGAGAAAGTTTTAAACAGTTTTAGCGACTTTATAGGATAAAGTTTTAACAGTTTAAGTGACTAGAAGAAAAACGTTTTTAACAGCTTAAGCAACTATGTGATAGAACTTTTTTTTTAAATTTAAGCTACTTGACAAAATAACGTTTTTAACAGCTGACGCGACTATATAAGAGATTTTTGTCGAAAGGTTTAACGACTTGATCGGAGAACGTTTTTAACAGTTTAAGTGACTATACAGGAGAACAGTTGAAGCGAATTTATGGGAGAACATATAAATAACTTTACAGGACATTTATAAGACTTTATATAAATTTAAATAACGGTAAAAATAAAGGTATTTTTTTCTTTTTGAGATATTAAAAGCTTCACAAATAAATTATTTGTTCAATTGTATTTTAAGATATGTTACTATGATTTTTATTATTTAGACGGAATACCGTCGTTTTATTTTTCGTGAATGAAAATTAACACAAATCGGGAAATTTATTTATATGTTGAATATAAACTCGATTAATTAAACTGCTCAAAAAATTGTAAGTATATCATCACAAAATAAAATTAACTAGTTGGCGCTTTACACAACAATACACATGCCACCCACCTAAATTGCCTAGTTGATAAGACCCCTGTCTTCGAATGATGTAGATTCAATTTCGTTTTTCTAAAAAGAGATCACCACAAAACAACAAACCCGCCAGGCTGTACTGTATGGTATCCAGCGAAAGTGTAATACAATACAATTAGTCAATTCCAATAAAATTGTCTTTATTTTTAAATGTAGGTTTTTCAAATACAATATAAATCATCAAACTTAATAAACCACACAATGCAACTGTAAGTTATACACAATAATCGCGTTCAAAAGGAACCCGAAACAAAATTATCTAACGCTACCTCCCAAAGCCATTGCACGGATTGCATCATCCATCATTCGATGCTTAATTAATGTTTTAGTTGGAGCGAACAAAGCATATTGTTCACAGGAAACAGATTGCGAATTTTAATTTTTTCATTAATCGTTGACTATCAACCTAAGGTTCGTATTATAAGTTTGTAATTTCATGAACTAGATGCGATTTTAAAATCAAAATCAACCTTTTTTTATAATAGGTAATCCCGCAAACAAGGATGATTTGTGCCATCAAATTAAAGCACTATGCCATTATTTGAGTCAATACGAGTATAATAAAATTTAATTTAAAAAATGAAATTTCTAGACAGTTAAAAGTCTCAACTGATTAAGCTTAAAAAATTTAACAATCGATTTATAAGTAGATAAGTTCCAAGAAGAAAGAAGAAGCGCAACATCAGAAATTAATAGATAACTATTTATGTGACTATCAAAATATAAAGTGGATTGCAAAACATTATTTTCAATTTCAAACCAATATCTTGCAAAATGATCAATGATTAAACAAACAAAAATCGAGTAGTAATTTGATTATTTTTTGAAGATATACCATAAATTATTTAAAAGTGTGCCTTGACATTGCTTGTTTACACATGCAAAAATAAAAATGATAACGGCTATGAAAATACGAGTACTTCAGATAGATTTATCTTTAATGTACACGTGGTTCAGCGTTTTTATCGTATTTGTTTTTTAGTGAGGCAGTTTGGCAAATTATTTGTCATAAAAACCTGTATTTGTAATTATAAACCATTAAAAAAACATAATTGTGTACGATAATAAAAAAAATATCGTAGTGTTTAGCGTATTATTTTTAAAAACAAAAATATAAAGAGGTTCTCCAACATCGAAATAGTTGAGAGTCGCTGACCAAGATAGTTTCGGATGAATACCCTCTAGTAATTCGCAGTGAAATTGTTTTAGTTGTGTAACTTTTTCAAAGCCTACATTTCAGGAAAGGCCTTGAATTGGAACTGAGCAAAGAGTCTCGCGTACCTATTCCTCATTTTCAAACAGCAAATTCACTTAAGATAACAACATACGAAACAAGCAAATTCACTTAAGATATCAATCAACACACAAAACAAGCAAATTAATGAAAATTTTCGATGAATTATTTGTTTGAGATTTTTTTACTTTGATCGAATGTAAATACATTTCATTTATAAAGAACAAAAACTTTATTCATAACAAGGATATTAAAAACTATAAAATAGTGTCATAAAATGTAGAGAAAAAAGGGATAAAATTTTGATTAATGCGAAATATATATATATATATATATATATATATATATATATATATATATATATATATATATATATATATATATATATATATATATATATATATATATATATATATATATATATATATATATATATATATATATATATATATATATATATATATATATATATATATATATATATATATATATATATATATATATATATATATATATATATATATATATATATATAACCTGAAAGAAGTACACAAATTACAAAGAAAGCTTATTTTTCACAATTTTATTTTTTAAATCCGTGGCTTACGGGCCACATGCGACCCACGGGCCATAATTTGCCCAGGCTAGCTCTAAATATTTTTATTCTAATCAAGCAGCTTTTGTTTCACAGTTATTATTGGTATCCATGACTGTTTCTTAACTTGATAAATAAAAATAATACTTGGGAAAAACGACAACAAATTAAAATATAAGATAAATTTCAATGTACGAGTATACAGGGACTAGGTTGCGAATTGTATGGGAGTCGAGGACGAGGAATAATTTGAGATAAATAATGTTTCTTTAGTTTATTCTTGAATATCGATGATAAACATGTAGCACATCAGATCAGGAAGACCGTATCGATCGAACCACAAAAGATGATGTGTGATGCGTTGGTATACAAAAAATTCTGTAGTCACCAGATTGTAGCATGGATTGTTAAGCATTCCAAAAAGGGTTAACAGAACGTGAATTTTTGTTCGCTGTCTTATTTCGAGCCATTGGAGTATATACGAGTATAACACGTGATTCGGACATATGACCATACAATTTAAGATTTAAAATAAAATTATTTCAAACATTTTGGAGCCTTTTTATGTTGTTATTTATTGTAAGTATGTTGACAAGATATCAAGAGAAGAAGACAAAAGAGATAGTTGAAGAAAAGACGGATTCAATTGAACAGAGTTATTATTATGTACGCGTGATACGAATATAAAGTTATTTTTAATACACGTATCGTGTCAAGTTATTTTTTATGCGCCTATCAAGTTGACAACCTCCGTGGCCTAGTTGATAAGACGCATGTCTTTTAACCTAGGGGTTTCAGGTTCTATTGCCGTTGATACCCAGCATTTTTTTAAAACGGTTCCAATATGGTTTTTACTTCGTTCGTTTCTAGGCCTTGTAGTCGAGGATCCCCTCGTCATTCCAACGTCAATTCAGTTGAAAAGCGAAGCTGTACTGTGGAGTTTGTTTAAAGTGAGTGACCCATTGCACACCAGCAAACTCACCGGTCAAACAGCTGTACTGGATCCAATAGCACGCCGAAGTGAGACGATCGGAGCATACCGGCATGTTTTTTTTATTTTGAAAGAATATATATGACCGAAGTAATAGGTATTCTTATATCCCCGAATACTAGGCGGAAAAAAATGCCTGTGTTATTCGAGGGGAGTAGCAAAGCTCGAGGTTCCAACAGGCGACCTTCCGTACGGAAGTCCAGTTCGTTATCACACAGCCATGCACCTCACATATGTTTTCACTTACGGTTTGTTTAAGAGCTTTCTGGTTGGTTGTAGGAGATTGCCACATGGCGACAAAAAAAACGCCAAGTTGTACTGTATACAACGAAAGTGTAATACAATATTATATACGTTTGTCCATTACGAATTTCTGACTTATCAGGTCAGTATCTCTTTGTGATTCCTTTTTTTGGCTGATAAATGCCCACGTAAGTATTTTGTTTCAACAGTTTGATTTGAGGTCATCTAACCATAATTATTTGTATTAATATCAGACAACTCAACACACTTCGTTTATGTATATAAATAAGGGTGACATTACGTCGCGATTTTTTCCGGATAGTAAATTAATTAATGGGTATAATAATAAAAGTTATAAAATTTCAAAGAAATACAAAATTAAACCAAAATACGTCAATAAATTTGTGTCTTATACATAACATCACGCCATTTCCCTGTCGGAGTAGACAGAGAGGACAGCACGCAATACTTTCCTATCTCAACACACACCCTTAGCCTCTTCTACACCCATACACCTTCTCATACAACTTATACGATTTATCTGACTCTACGTGTCCTTTCAGAATATCATACACTTGATTCAACCATAATTTTCTCGGTCTTCCAATTAATCCCTATTTATATCATTTTTAAGATAAATTGTGTGAATAATATCTATAAATATTATTGAAACACTTTTTTAAAGGATATCCTTCCAAAATATGACAAATACTTAAAATTGAACCATAATTTAATTTAAGGGAGAAACGTTGTATTATTAGCATGTTCACGTGGAATATAATACAATAGAAATAATTATAGCACCAATTGAGTGAATGGTGATTTAAACAATGTGTTTTTTTAAGGACAACTAGTTGCACATAATGTTATCTTGGTATCTACGAGTACATAAGGATTAAGAAGTACAACTTAGGCGTGATATAAAAGTGATGAAAGTAAGATAAATACGATAGAAATTGGAGCGTTGTGTTGAATGTGTGAAAAAACAATGTATGTCAGAAAAATGAATGAGAATATTAGGAAAGAATTCGAATTAAAAGAAAATGCACGGCTTAATATGAAGAACGGAGCATTGAGACGGTTTGGTCACGTGAGTGATGAAAGATTTACAAGAATAATCTATACAAGATATGATAAATTTGTTAAGGCTTAGAAAAACGAGCCTCGACCAAATGAATCAAATTTTGATACAGGAAAAAGTGAAAATCCTTTATATTAGAAGAGTATGCATGGCGAGGTGTATGGAGGTGACAGAAGCGAAATATGTATGCTAGGATATAATGATATGGATATATGTACTATTTGCATACCACAATAGGAACATAGCGTAATGGTGATGACTCTCAACTCGTTCATCAATAGCATGTGGTTATTTCAGACATAATGGTCTTTAAAAAACTGTGCCTGGATTTCAGCCTAAGGGCTAGGGGTTAGTGGCTATACAAATGGAGGTCTAGGGTTATCAAGTTGGTTGAATCTCTGTGCACTGCTTCTATCCTGATTTTTGTAACAGCAATCCCGGCAAGGGTGTGCACCTTATTTAATGGAACTGGTTTAAGGCAACCCGTGATCTGACGGCACGTTTCAATCAGGACTGCATCCACCTGACTAACGTGATTTGATCTACTCCAGACATGATATTTACGTGCCGAGTAGCACAAGGTCAATCCTAAAGTTCGGAGAACAGATGGTTTTACATCGCAAAATGAGCTTGTCAATGTTCTGAGTGGATTGTTCCAGAGAACTAGTTGAAAAAAGCACGATGTAATTTAAATCATGTTCCTAAAATTAGAAGGCAGTATGGTGTGCCGCCATCAGTGGATGCGTTCAAAACATGACCGATTTTGAACTATATTATAACTTACGATTACAGGCGGCCCTCGACTTTCGCATATAATTGGTTCCTGAAAATGTGTGCGAATGTTGAATGTTCGAAAGTAGAGGGATGTAAAAAAACATCAAAAACTGTATTTTAAAATATTTATTATTATTACCCTTTTCTTTCTTTTCTTGATAAAGAGTTCTATAACATGCTGTGTCTTTCTCAATCGCCCTTCGTACTTGAGATATACGTTCTCCATTGATATCACATTCTTCCGATCCCAATGGAGAACGATTTTGATTGTCAAAGTCTTGACGATTTTATCAGCTTCTTCTTCCTCACTTTCATTGTGCATTTCATTTAACTCTTCTTGCTCAATTAAGTATACATTTGACAGAGGTACTGAGTGAGATTCAATCAACTCATTAACATATTCGTTGTTGACGTCCAAGTTTAGTTCATTCATTAGGCTAACTATTTAATCTGTGATAGTTTCCGGAGTTTCTTTCAGAATTTATAACCACTCATAATTCGTGGGCATAATTGTTTCCAGGAACCTTTCATTGTTGACTCTTTCATTTCAGCCCACGAGTCTCCAATATTGTTTATTGCGTTCCATATATTATAGTTCTTCCAAAAGAGGGGGAGCGACTGCATGGAAGCGAACAAATTTTGCATTATCAACAAAAATCTTTAAAAAATAGATTTTTTTTAAATGTGCAAAATAGTAAATTGTGCGAATGTCGAGGGCCGCCTGTACATACTTCCCTACAATAGGCGAAATTTAAAAACCTTGTAAAAATACTCATCCTTTAAATTTTTTCCCTGTTCAACATAACGCATTTACTCTGCGCCTTTCATTATTTTCCACTTCCACGTTTCACTCCCATACATCAATGTTAGCACTTAAGAAAAAAAAAAAAAAAGAACTTAGGTTAGTGAATTGGAAGTCTCCAGTCTCAACTATGTAATTAAAAACAAAACAAAATTGGCTTTTTAAAAAAAGTGGTCACCGTATGTGCCATATACTCGCACTAAACGTGTGATAAAAAATAGCAAATAGTCGATATATCATTTCACAAGGATATCAAGAAGTAAGAAACAGTTAGAAACGATCAGCACGCACATGCAGCCTATGTTTCTCGTATGTTACCTGCCTTGATCTTAAGTAGGTATCTCATATTTTTGCAATGTTGGCGAATTGCGTAATTTACCCCAAAGGTTATTAGGTCTCACTCGACGTAATCACGAACGAATATGGCTCGAGACATTAGAATACACAAAGCAGGTCTGCCATTCTTTAGATCAGGGGTCGGCAACCGGCGGCCAGCGGTCATTTTAAAATAATTTTAAACAATTACAACAAAAATAATTACGAAGAAACAAGCGTGTATAATCGTGCAAAACTAAACGTCACTAACATAATACGGTGCCGTCCAAAGGCATAGAACTCTCACTGCGCCTAACCAGGCGTCACTCTTGACATCAGTGCGTAAGGGGAACAAAAATGTAAATAAATAAAAAATCAAAATGTGCACACCCCAAACAATCAAAATTAAAAATCGTCCCCACAACACTCAATGTCTCAAGACGTCCCCACAACACTCAATCTTCAAACAAGTTGAACACAAAAAATCAAAATACATACACAAAAGACCAATCATTGAACAGCAAATTGAAAACCAAATATTTAGGAAAAAATTAAAATATTTAGGACAGGTGCAACTACACAAATCTCTTTTATTACAGAGGGAGGAGGGGATACAAGAATGGATAAAAAACTACATTAATCAATTAAAAAGCAGTTTGAAAAAGATCTTTAAAAGTCCTCAAAAGACACACGGGATTCCATCTAGAAGGGCAGATACTCGTAATCGGAAGTACCTTTTGATGCACTCCATATAGGTCAACTAACCTCAAAAATGTCCGACACTGCAGCGTACTCATTTCCGATCCGAAGTTGTATAGGTAAGGGAGAAGAATTCCCAAAATATATCGTTCTATAATTCTCACATACGAGTATAAATGTGTCTTGTAGCCTGATAATTCTTGTCGGGACTCGAATGCTAATTAATTGCAAGAGTTTCCGAAATTGAAGAGTCGTGTTTTTTATTTACACTCCCTAACTTAAACACCTGCGGCCATATTATTCAAACTAAACGACGAACGTGGCGCGTAAGCCTAACGAGGTTGCCGACCCCTGTTTTAGATGATTGTATGATGAAATATTTTCATTATGTGAAAAATTATTTTTACTACCTACACAGTATGAAAGTAGCACCGCATTAAATGACGACTTCAGTGGCCTGATCGATAAGACACCTGTCTCCCGATCCAGAGGTTGGGAGTTCGATTCTCGTTGGTATCCATTTAAAAAAAAAGGTATCCTTCTGGTTTTCACTTAAGGCTTCTTAAACGTATTGTCGGTTAATTTAAATAAAAACAGCAGGTTGTGCTGTCTACAGCGACAGAATAATAAAACACAACACAATACAAATATTAATAAAGTGTTCAGTTTTAAAAAAATAAGTCTGAGAAATCGTGGGAGTTGTATGAATGTAGAAGAGGCGAAAGATAAATGTCGCGATAGAAAAGACGGGCGCTCATTCCTCTGCTTACCACAACAGGTAAACGGCGTGATAGTATGTATGTTTGTGTATTTCAAAACACCTCTTGTCCTTCCGTTCCGTTGTTATTAATAAAAATAATAATTAAATGACAATTTATACAGCGCAGTTTATAGAGCAGACTATATTCAAGAGCGCCCCAACTCGAGACTCAAATCAATATACAACGAAAGTGTAATATAATACAAGTCTCGAGATTCGTTTTGGATGACCCAAATGACTAATGCAAAATATTATAAATCTCCAGAGACTCCTTGATGATTGAGGTTCACTTTCCACACAGCACCAGCGCAGAAAGAAGAAGTGGTCCGAGGGATTGATCCTGATATGGAGAGAAAGCATAGACGGTCAAGATTTGCAGCATTTAATAATGAATGTCTTGTTCCCACACGCGAAGGAAAGTGAGTAGGATAAATGACAAATGGGAAGATGCATTTTGGCAAGACCCGCTCTGACCGAATTCGCCAAACTGTCATTTCGATTTGCGAAATTATTTTTTTATACAATTTATATGCACGCAATTTCTGAAAAAAATATACGAGTATGCAACATATTAAACGAATACGTAAATGTTTCACAATGTAAAGGATTTATGTATAGTATAAGTAGACTTTATTATCCCATTTCATGTATCTGTTCAGTAATATAAATAAGGATTTATTTATAACATAAGTAGACTATATTATCTCATTCCACGGATATATTATTGCTCGGTAACATCAACAAGGATTTATTTACAATAAAAGTAGAATTTATTATTCCATTTCGTGGTTCTATTAATGTTCAATAAAAGCAATAAGGGATTATTTATATTATAATTAGACTATCTTATGAGCATCTTATTACATGGATCTGTTAATGTTCGGTAATATTAAGATTTTTTCATAACATAAATAGACTGTATTATCTAAACAGATTCATGACGAATCGGTTCATATTTAGGATTATCAATAAAGATTCATTTATAATATAAGTTTACTATATTATCTCATTCCATAGATATGTTTATGTTAATTAATATCAATAAGGATGTATTTATAATATAAGTAGACTTTATTATCTCATTCCATGGATCTGGTCATGTTTAATAATATCAATAAGGATGCATTTATAGTATAAGTATACTATATTATCTCATTCCATCAATCTGTTAATGTTAATTAATGTCAATAATGGTGTATTTATAATATCAGCAGACTTTATTATCTCATTCCACGGATCTTGTCATGTTTAGTAATATCAATAAGGATGCATTTATAATATAAGTATACTATATTATCTCATTCCATCAATCTGCCATTTCGTAGCGTCGCGTGGTAATAATGTTGATCCTGTGTTTTTCAACTGTTTTTTATTATTTTTCAGTATAATTAGCTGTGAATTTAAACTCTATCGATTGATTTTCATTTGAATTCATGGTATGTATCTGTATATGTTTTATACATTTGAATTATTAAAAGTTTCACGTGTTTCATACAACTATCAGGTTGGAAGATATATATGCAACAATGAAGCTGTATGGCGAATTTTTTGATTTCCCATACATGAACGAAGTCCAGCTGTTGTTCACTTAGCAGTACATCTAGAAAATGGACAACGCGTTTATTTCACAGCTGTGTAACAAATAGCCCTGAATCCACCGGCTACAACGTCAACTGCTTTCTTCACGTTATATCAAAATGACGCGTTTGCGAAAACACTGCTGTATCGCTGATTGTGACGCCAAAAGAAGAATTGGTTGAAAAAGTATTTCCCTATATTCAAATCAATTATAAGAATCACGATTGGCTGAGTGAACGAGCTATTCTTGCCGCCAAGAACAAATACGTCTACAAACTTAACAATATTGTTCAGTTCCTTTTTTAATGTTTCACAATTTTATATGTTTTTGCTATAACTTTCTTTCTTCTTTTTCAGTGCAATCGATCTGCTTTAGTTCATCAAAATGTCGAGGAAGCAGCAGAACGACGTGTAGCCAGACATGAGAATCACGGGGATCGCGTTCTGCAGCTTCAGTACTGGTTAGTTCTCAACAAAATGTACGCGACAGGCTGATAGTGGCTGAAAGAGGTCAGTAGGAATATCAAAAGTATCTTTTTTATATAGAATTTAATTTTATCTCTATGTTTATATTTCAAAATCTATCAAATCGTATTTAGGAATGGAGATTTTTTTTAATTAGTTCCAATTATCTATTTGTATTCCCTTAACATTTAATTAGTTACAATTATCTCTCTGTCTTACTTTAACATTTAATTTGTTACAATTATCTCTCTGTCTTCCCTTAACATTTAATTAGTTACTTTTATGTTTCGCAATTTTATATGTTGCCTAAAATACTCTACTTTGTGGCGACACGTAAAGACGTTGAAATTAACTACAAATATGCGTGTCCAGCTGCAAAACGATCGATCAGCTGAGATATTCTCACATCAATTGCTGGATATTGGGAACGGAAAGGTGCCGGTTGATATGACCTCAAATCATATCGTGAATTCACCTCTTGGAGCACGGCGATGAACGCGACAAACTGAGAGTGAACGCGACAGACTGAGAGTGACTGAAATACACCCAAAATATTGTATACCCACAAGCATTGTGAAATTAAACATATTAGAAACGTGTGCTTTCTCTTTTCTTTATTTTCCATTTAACCAGACTGAGCCACAGCAACACGTGGCCGGGTACAGCTAGTTTGAAATAAATGTGCTCGTTTTTATCCGAAAATGTGTTATTTTTATTAACGCGCCCCCTGGGCGTCGCAACCTACAGGTTGAGAAACGATGATTTAAACAAATTATGATACGTATGTAAAACAAGCTAAAATAAAGTTGGGCCGATGGACCATTACCAAGCTTTCTACATGAAGCATGATTTATAGAAGCCATTCCAACAATTATCATTAACAACTAAAAAAAGTAACGTGACATAATCATTCAGTAAGATAGGTTTCCTTGAAAAGTGTAACATAAAAGATGAATCTACGAGTATGTAACATAAAAGATGAATCTACGAGTATGTAACATAAAAGATGAAAACTTTTCTTCCTTTCAGAGATTTCAAGTTCAATTCCAAGCAATTACTAAAGAGAGTTGTCGCGGACAAGTTATTCCACATTCAGATCTCATGACACCTTTTCAATTTATTAGCTTGAATGCAATGTGTTACGTGACTTTCTACCCATCCTTCATTTGTGATTTGGGTTTGCATATGATGTAGATGGAAGACGTCTGTGTGTATAATTGTTGAACTTCAGCAAGCGCACAGTCTTCATAGATTAAATCCGACGTGTCGATGGCTAAGATAGTCTTAATGACTATCGGCAGGTTTAGTCTGATGCAACTGTCTGCAACACTCTGATGATATTTTTGTGTTACTTACCAACGCAATCAGAATTTATAAAAAGTATCGTATAAGCTACAGAAAAACCTTAATTTAATATGTCTTCAATAAGATACAGGCAAAATCATAGTTTACTGGGGACACGACAAATGAAAGGCAACAAACCCAGATCCATAAAAATTGTGTGTCCATATGAAACTATCTGTTGTTTTTTCATAAATTATGTTTTTATAAAATTTCTTGTAATGTATAATCAAATAAATAAAATGTGGTCTTAAAGAAAAGTAATTCTGGAATCAAACCTAGGGAGCCCGCTTGCTTAGCATGAATGCTAACCGTGAAATCCCGGCAGACGATATTCGTACCTTAGTCATTAAGACGCATATCTTTGAGCCCGGGATTGCGGTTTGGATTCCCGTCGGTACCCAGATATTTTTAAAAGGTTTACACTCTAGTTTTCACTTAAAGATTGTTTAAATACCTTTCTGGTTGGTTGGAAGAGATTGCCACATGGTAATAAACGCGCCAGAGTGTAATATATATGTATACAACAAAAGTGTAATCAATGCAATACCTATAACGAACATTATGGAAAATAGTTGAATACAATCTACTAAGATAGTATTTTGGTGCCAACTTTGATGTATGTGAGTGAAACGTACACGTGGAAAAAGAAAGAGGCGAGGAACAAATGCTGTGGAAATGCGTACATTCAGAATAATACACGGAGAGACAATGTATGACAGAATACGGAATTAAGTGATAAGGGATGAATGTGAACTTAAGACGTGTCAAGCATGTTGAGATGAAGAGAGCTGGTTGGTTTGGGCGTATGGAACGATTGAATGGAGAAAGACTAACAAAACATGTATAATGCAAATGTGAGTGGAAGGCGAGTGAGAGGAAGACCAAGGGAAGTATGGTTAGATCTAGTTAATGATATTCCGTAGAAAGTCAGAGAAATCGAAGAAGTTGTTAAAGGTGTATGGATGTAAAAGAAGCTAAGAATGTGCCTACTGTCCTCTCTACCTAACCCGACAGAAAAATGGCGTGATGATATGTAGGTATGTTGAATACAACTCCGTTTTAACATTAACGGCGCCAATAAAACGTCGTCTACCAAAGTATTTGCCAATACTCCGGTACAGGGTCGTAAAAAACTATTTGCATTTGATTAATATTCTTAACAGATTAATAAACCAATAAGGAGAGATGGAGAAACTTTCGCTTTCTATCTCATAAAATAGTTATACATATTTTATTTTGATCGACGATATCCATGGCCAAGTTGGTAAAAATCTGTCTTCCAGCCCAAGGGATGTGCGTTTGATTCCCGCCTGATTTTTTTTACTTAAAACTTTCTTAGCATCTGTCTGATTAGTTGTGAGAGATTGCCAGATGGCATAAAACTCATTATACAACAGAAATGTTAAATTATGTGTAAATTAATTATATTCTTATTTATTATCGTCAATTTAAACACGTTTCCAAATTCTATATAAATTTCCGTTAATAAATTGGAATATTTACTTTGTCACTTACTTAAATTACTTTGTCAATCCATTATTTACATTAATCCCTGCTAAACGAGTTTCTACTTCCTATCCCGTGGCTCTCATCAGGCGGAATAATCCCGGTTTGTTATAGAGCAGTGCTTAGATCAGACTGATGTCACGTTACATCGGAAGTGTGTGTGTGTGTGTGTGAGATCTATTGGCCCAAAGGAATAGGACAGGAGGTAGACACACGTGTAGCGGGAATTAGTGTAATTAGTGGAATAACGAAATAATTTATTGCTAAATATTCTAAAATGGACTAACACAAAGTCAAACCTGAAACCTTTGATGAAATAAATGACAAAAAATATTTGAAAATAATAAGAGGATCATTAATCAAATATATAAGCAGAGTGTAAAACTAAGAGTTTGGGAAGACCCAGAAAAACGTCACATGGACAAATTAATTTAATTCTGAAAGATGATATAGTGAAAAATCTTTATAATAGGAGAGTATGCAAGATGAATTGTGCGGACGTGGTGTTGGACGGACGTAAAAACGAAATATGTGTGCCAAGATAGAATGAAGTGATATCTACCCCAATAATGATGATAATGATTCAACAGGCATTATATTCACTAGAAACCTGGATTTTTTACGGTTGTAACAAGAATTAACGATGATTCATGAAAACATTCTTGTCTATTCTTCTTCCTATCAGAGTAAGATTAGAAGAGAAATATTTGTATTATCTCTTCTTATTCTGAGACAAAATATAGTGAAAAATCTTATTCTTCTAAGGGCGTAAAATCATGTAACACTAAGAAAGCTTGCGCCATAAGATTTCGAACTCACTCACCAGTAAGTAATAGCACCAACCACCATGGCGATGCGGGGCCCAGTAAGGCTGATGAGCGAGGGCGCCATCCAGTTGAAGACAGCCAGAGCAGCGTAGATGATGGCCAAGGAAACGTACCCATCCCCTTGGAAGCTGGGGTCGTCTGCCGTTATACTATCCAGGATTGTTTTCTGAAAACATTTAAGATTTTCGATATTGTAAATCAGAAGTCTATGATGCAGATATAGCGAGGAATCTTACATCGGTAGACTTTTGGACCGGTTTACTACTCTGATGTAACGTCAAACGATAATTTTGTTGAAATCGAAGTTTTCTGCAAAAGTATTGACAACTTCCTGAGCTATTTGAACTCCAGGATTGAAGCTGCTTTATTAGTACACGTTATATATTTATTGCGCTGCGAATAATTTTCCTTCCGTCGTGACGTCGGACTTGAAGTCCGTTGTCACTACTATTCTTTTCAAACTCAGGTGTGTTGCTGCTGGTGAGGACAGTTCTTTTCAAACTCAGGTGAGTTGCTGCTTGTGAGGACAGTTCTTTTCAAACTCAGGTGTGTTGCTGCTGGTGAGGACAGTTCTTTTCAAACTCAGGTGTGTTGCTGCTGGTGAGGGCAGTTCTTTTTTCGTCGAAGTTAATATTGAATAACAGTCAAAGGTAGTTAAAATGTATAATTTTATTCAATATTATAACGAATAGCTTAATATTAAATTTAATTCTAAATATTAAATATAACAATCATTATTACACAGGGGTCTCCAAACTTTTTAGCCTAAGTGCCACACTGACTCCTCCACTAAGTCCCAAGGGCCAAGACCTAGCTATACTTGAGAAAATGTAGCATGATCCCTGTGACAGTTCACAAGTTTGCCCCAATACAACCTTGTAACGACGTTCAGTAGTTTTAATTATTTTATCAACTGTAATATAAGCCTCGATTCTAATAAATAGCAAGTTATTTAGGTAAATACATTACATAAAACTAACAATAATGACAAATTAATACATCTTGTTACAAATTAGCAAAAATGTGGCAGTTTGTTAAAATCAAATAATATTTGGTGACGTTTGTCAAAAGTCACTACGCTTGTCTGCATTCGCCAGGGATGGGGGTATAGGATAATTGGATTTTCGATTTTTTTATATCTAAAATTAAATGTTCGTAATGAGTATTAATTCAAAGTGGATCTTGGCCTATTTAAAGATAGATACAAATCATACAATACATTAGAAAGTCAGTATAATGAAAATTAGGAATTAAAACGTCAGTTTAGAGAAAAACAATTTTTCGATTTATAAAAAAACGATTCGATTTGTAAAAAAAACTATTTTACCCCATCCCTTTGAGACATGACATTTCAAATGTCACAGGGACCATCCTACATTTTCTCAGGTATAGCTCATCATACCAACATTCTGTAGTTTTTAATTACGCGCAAATTTTCGTAAATAAAAACAAATGATTATTATTTTGTATGATTTACTTACATTGTAAATTTTACAATGTAATCCAAATAAACTATGACGGGCCGGATACTGGGCATATCCGGCACGCTACCGCGGGCCGGATTGGTGGTGCTCGCGGGCCGGTGTTGGCCCGCGGGCCGTAGTTTGGAGACCCCTGATTATACATAATAAAACAACCCGTTCTGACTTCAGAATCCATTCTGAGGATGCTCGTTCAGTGAAACCGGTAAATGGGCAAAAATTTAGTGGAATAATATTAATTAAACATTTGTGTTATTATGTAGATACAAGGAATAGGCAGTCGAGGTTTCAATAATTAAAATATATACTCGTATATAGTCTTTAGGTCATATTACGGACATGTAAATGTACAACAAATCAACAGTATTTTTATTTATGTCATAGATTTGAGCTTTAACGCTCATAACATATAACGATATGAAAAAACGAACTGAGATCTGAGGACTCCTCGTACTTTACCGTTGTCGTACGTTAAGTTCGATAAGTGTTCTAGGAATATGTTGATGAATTTAAATATACTGGACACAGAAGGGTCAATACCGTTGGAAATGGAATAGCATCACGATTGATACTAAGGCTTCTGAAGAAGTATTAACATTTGTAAACGATTAGACCTCATCCACGTCTCGAATGGATTACGAAAAAAGTCTGTAGCTAATTTGACATAATGAAACTTAATGTCTAAAAAAGTATATTGTTTTTCTCAATTATTAACAAAAGCCACGAGACAATACCAAATTATAAAAGACCTAGCATTTGTTTCCTAAAGAGGGTCTCCAGATTTGATACCTTGCGTACCAGTGTCTGTCAAAGTTATCTGCAAAACGTTCTCAATTTTTGCATCCATTACATTACACATTCATCAATCAGTCTATTTTAATACTTGTTCAATAACTCAAATTGTTACTTCATCCACCCCAACAAACGAGACAACTTTTTTCTAATTCACGAAATTACCTATTAATTTTATCCATTCAATCAATATTTATTCTATTATTCGCAACTATTCGCATCTTTCACCAAAACTCTGTAGAAAGTCAGACAGATAAATCAAACCTACGCATTGCAATCGATTATCTTGAAGTGACCGTAATTTATTTGCGACAACCGAGACACGATCAGTTGCACCGATAAATATTTTGCAATAACATAAACCAGGTTTTAACAAACTCTTAAATATCTAAATCAAAATATTGCGAACATAAACGTCGATGATGTTGTCATGGAAAAATCATGAGAATGTCATCAATGGACACGGTGATGGTGGTAGAAAGTGGATAGGATATTTTTTGATTCAATAATTTTCAATATTGACACAAAAATATAAATACAATAGTTGCAACAAGGACATTAGGTATATAATAGTGTGTTGGCGTCCACCTTGATGTATGAAAGTGAAACTTGGACTTGGCAGAAGGATAAGAGTAAGATTAATGCTGTGGAGATAAGTGCATTAAGGCAAATTTGTCGAGTGGCAATGTTTGAAAGAAGGCGAAATGAAAATATCAGAAATGAATGCATGGATACATGGATACTTAAGTTTTGAGACAGACAAGTAAAAACAAATATTTATCATCGAAAATGGCTTTATTGTTTTTCAAAGTACTCTCCATGAAGATCAATACACTTTTGCATGCTTTTGAACCAATTTTCGAAGCACTTTTTCCACTCCGAATGAGGTAACTTCAAAACATGCGTTTTGAACGCATCAACCGCTTCTTCAGGCGTTGAAAAACGTTGACCTCGCAATTTATTTTTGATGTTTGGGAATAAAAAGAAGTTATTGGGTGCCAAATCAGGGCTGTACGGCGGATGACCCATCAATTCGATGTTTTGAGTGCTCAAAAAGTCACGTGTTTGAGCCGATGTGTGAGAGCTCGCATTGTCGTGGTGGAGAATGATCCGTCTTCGGCGGTTGGTTTTCCTCATTTCTCCGAACACTTCTGGCAAATAAATGGTGGTGTACCATTCAGAATTGACCGTTCGACGTTTCACTAAAGGCACTGTTGCGACATGACCATTTATATCGAAGAAACAAGCCACCGTTTGTTTCGAAGTGCTTCGTGCGCGAACAACTTTTGTTGGATTTGGCTCGTCTTGAAAGACCCATACAGTCGACTGCTGTTTAGTTTCTGGCTCATATGCATAGATCCATAATTCATCGCCTGTCACGGTCTTATAGACGTCTTTTGAAGCACCGCGATCGAATTTCTTCAACATTTCTTTGGGCCAATCGACACGAGCCTTTTTTAAGCGATTGTCAAATTATGCGGTATCCAACGCGAACAAATATTTTTGACGGTCAAATGTTCATGCAATATTGAATGTATGCGAGTGGAACTAATGCCCAAACATGCCTCAATCTCACGATAAGTCACATGATGATCTTGCAATATCAGTTCACGCACAGCATCGATGTTTTCTGGCACAACAACCGAGTTTGGACGATCTTCACGAAATTCGTCCTGGAGCGAACTACGACCACGATTGAATTCGGAAAACCAGCGAAACACAGTGGCCCGGGATGGTGCTTTATCACCAAAAGTCGAAGCGAGTTGATCGGCACACTGTTGTTGAGTTAGTCTACGTCGAAAATCATAAAAAATCATCCCACGAAAATGTTCATGATTTAATTCCATTTTTGGTCGATATGAATTTTTCAAATCACTGTAAGCAACACAAATAGCACTCGTATGACAAAACTTTCTGAGCACGTATACCATTAAAAATGCCAAACTTTACGATGCTGATGTCAGATTTGACGTATCTACACTGGTGTTGGCATATCAAAACTTAAGTAGCAACCCTCGTACAATGGAAGTTTTAAGTAAAATGAGGAAAGGAGCTTTAAGATGGTTTGGATATAGGAAGAGAACGAATGATGAAAGAATGACTAAGCGAGTATACAAGTCAGAAGTGTAAGGTATGCGTGGAAGCAGTAGATTGAGGAAAACGTGGCTGGATATAATGGTCAAGATTTTAAAAGAAGGTTAAGTCAGAAGTATGAATAATCAAATATTGTGCATGACAAGCTGTATGAATGTGGAGGAGGTGAAAGTTGTGTGATTGGATAGAAAAGTTTGGAGATCTGTTCTTTCCGTCTACCCCGCAAGAGACACGGCATACGTAGATTATAATTTTCAGTATTTATATCTTAATATTTTGTGAGTTAAATACGTGTAATATTTACGGGATGTTATAAGGTTCTTCTTCTTTCGTATGGTTCCCCTCAACATATCCGGATTGGAGATTCGGATATATTGAAGAGCGTGATCGGAAGACAATATTGTCATCGGCCCCAGAATCCAGCCTTCGGGTTTAGAATCACTAAAGTAGGCACGGAACTCGTGATTCATAATTGAACATACTCGTAATGACCAAGAATTAAATAGGAAATAAATTCATTATACTTGAGAAAATGTAGGATGGTTCCTGTGACATTTGAAATGTCATGTTTAAAAGGGATAGGGTAAAATCGTTTTTTTTACAAATCAAATAGTTTTTTTATAAATCGAAAAATAGTTTTTCTCTCAACAGACGTATTAATTCCTAATTTTCATTATACTGAATTTCTAATGTATTGTATGATTTGTATCTATCTTTAAATAGGCCAAGATCCACTATGAATTTAATACTAATTACGAACATTTAATTTTAGGTATAAAAAAACCGAAAATCCAATTATCGAATACCCCATCCCTAGCCGATGCAGACTAACGTAGTGACTTTTGACAAACGTCACCAAATATTATTTGATTTTAACAAACTGCCACATTTTTGCTAATTTGTAACAAGATGTATTAATTTGTCATTATTATTAGTTTTATGTAATGTATTTACCTAAATAACTTGCTATTTATTAGAATCGAGGCTTATATTAAAGTTGATAAAATAATTAAAATTATTAAACGTCTTTACAAGGTTGCATTGGGGCAAATTTGTGAACTGTCAGGGATCATGCTACAATTTCTCAAGTATAGCAAGTAATATTTTGTATCATTCTTTCGTTGTATACAGTACAAACTGGCGGGTTTATCGCCATGTAGGAACCAACTGACGTATATGGTAACGAGGCCTTAAATGAAAACCAGCTTGAAATGGGTACCAACGGAAATGAAACCCGTAAACCCCAGATTGGGAGACAAACATCTGACCAACCAGGCCACAGAGGTCAGCAAATTTTGTTCACAATTTGTTCAAGAATGTGGTCATATGGTTAGAATCTTCACAAGTTCCGGGCTAATTTAAACAAATATATTATTCGAACTTTAGAAGTATATTGTTTTATACGATACTGGGTTTCCTTTCCCCATGACGTCGGACCTTAAGTCCGTCTTTCACATTCAGATGTGTTGCGGCCGCAGGAGTCTCTTTGGGCTGTTGTCTTCGTCACTAAGTGACGAAATAAAGAGGAATTCGAACCTCTGGTTTAGATCGTTCTGGATGGGGACATACTCGTATTTTGTCCTCCATAACACCGTGGAAGGTGGTCGTATCAAACTGGGGTGAAGACCAAGAAGTAAAGAAGAAATCAATTCAATAGCAAATCAAATGGTGTGTCTACGAAAAAAATTAAACGAGACAAGTAAATTTTTTTTATTCCTGCAAAGATAGAGATATAGAAATGATTTATAAAATGGGGGAAATAATAAAGAAAAGTATTTGAAATTTATAAATATTACAACATCTGTGCCACTGGTGATGTTTATCTTGAATTGAATTGATAATTATTATCTATATAGGTTATTTTCCAAGAATTTTCTAAATAATTTGACATACGAGTACCTACAATTTATGAAGGAGGTGAAGATTGGTTATAAGAACTATTTAACATATTAGGTTCAATTTAAATATACGAGTACATACATGCCATCAAGCTATTTCCCTGTTGGGGTAGGTTGACAGGACAGAGCATCCGAACTTCCTATCTCAAAACATATACTTAACCCCCGCCATATCCATACACCTTTTCATACAACTTCAACGATTTCTATAGCTTTCTACGTTTCCTTCTTTAAAAATATCCTTCACTTGATCCAACCACACTTTCCTTGGTTTTCCTCTCGCACGACTTTCACTCACATTTGCGCTATATATTAGTATTGTTAGTCTTTCGTCTTTCATTCGTTCCACACGCCCAAACCATCTCAGCGTGCTCTTCTTCATTTCTCTCAACACATCAGCCTTAAGTTCACATTTATCCCTAATTCCTTCATTCGGTATTCTCTCATAGATTGTCACCCCGTGTATCTTTTCAATGCCCCCATTTCTACAGCATTGATTCAACTCCTATCAGTAATTTTCCATGTCCATGTTTCACTCACATACCTTAAAGTTGGCACCAAAATACGAGTCTATTATGTCAATAGTCGTCTTGACAGATCTGGATACTGTCCGGTTCGAATATTTTTATGTATATTTTTAGTGCACAATTGACTTCGTTTCCTATCGCTACACGCCAATCGATATCCCTTTTAACTCTTTTTATCATCTGACAAAATATTACCGAAGTAGCAGAATTCCTCAACTTACTCCAATAATCAATTTAAAAACAGATGTGGGCTGAAAAGGGTGCAAAGTGGTGGGCTGAAAAACATCTGTTATCAAAGGGACAAAGTAATTTGAATATTATATTATTTATAGTTAAGGTATTAACATAGTCTTGTTTGCGCTCCCCTGATGATGAGGTGAAAACATTGAAACCGGTAGGGTTATACCGTTACATACAGTGGAATAAACAGTGTTTGACAAAACAAATTATAAAGTTTAAATACTCGTTTATGTACGAAAGAAGGCGGAACGAAGACATTTGTTATTAATAAATGAATAAAATTAATGTTTTAAGAAAGGAGCTTTAAAATGGTTTGGACATGTGGAGAGAACAAGAATGACTAAGCGGGTATATAAGTCAGAAGTGAAAGGTGTGCGTGTAAGAGGCAACCAAGGAAAACGTGTCTAGATCAAATGGATCAATTTCAAAAGAAAATAAAGTACGAATAATATAAGATTGCGCATTATGTGTGAATGTGGAGGAGGTAAAAGTTATGTGCATGGATAAAAAAAGTTTGGAGATCTGTACTCTACGCCTGCCCCGCAAGGGACGCGGCATGATAAGTATGGAGATCTTCCATAAGATGAACCATAAAATCCGAAGCATAAGGTTTAAAAAAATTCCCACAGGTTGAAATCGTGGAAACCCTATGGAGCATAAAGCACCGCCCTTTAACGATAACACGCCTAAACTCTGAATGTAATAAGTTACGCCCCTCGATATTATCACGAAACAAGGGGCACTGCTTGATTACATAACACAGAAGTTATATAGTGAGAACGCGCGAGATAGGTCTATGGTCATCGAACCAACGAACCGATGTTATTAAGCGAGAGAAAAGATAAATTCCTACACGAAAAAAATAAATGAGTCAATAGTGATTTTCTTCGAGAATATTTATTTCGTGTCGAAGAGAAAGAGAATACTACATATATTTAAAAAAATCAAGTAACTTTTTCAAATATATACTATACCTAATTACTCGTCGGCAACTGTTGCTTTTATCTTTAAGAAAACTGCATGTATAAGTAATTCTTTTAATTTTAACGGTCTGGATTCAATAAACACAAGGACGGTGACGACCTCCGTGGCCTACCTAGTTGGTAAGACGCCGCCTGTTTTCTAACGTTGCGAATTCAATTCCCGTTGAAACCCAGTTTTCTTAATACTACAAGAGTCCAATTCTGTTGTTCACTATACGCGCTTTTAACATATTTCTTGTTGGTTGGAAAAGATTGCCCCTTGGCAATAAGTTCGTCGAGTTGTACTGTATAGAACGAAAATGTAATAATATAGATGCGTGGTCACGTAGTAATGCACAGGACTTCCGTGCGGAAGGTCGTCGGTTCGAACCCCGCGCTGTGCTACTCCCCTCGAATGACGCAGGCATTATTTACGCCTAGTATTCGGGGGTATAAAGATACATTTTACTTCGGTCATATATATTATTTCAAAAAAGAGGAAAAAACATGCCGGTGTGCTCCGATCGTCTCACTTCAGTGTGCCATCGGATCCAGTATAGCGGTGTGGCCGGGGAATTTGCTGGTGTGCAACAGCTCACTCACTTAAAGAAAAGAAAAAAAGATGGAACAAAACTCCATGGCACAGCTTCGCTTTCCAACTACATTGACGTTGGAATGACGAGAGGATCCTTGACTACGAGGCCCAGCAACGACGAAGAATAATATGATGACTATCCATTCAATTGGCAACTAGCAGTACATATGCTGATCCAAAAATAAAACAACTATATTTTCGATGCTAATCTAATACCTTAGTAACTGTCAAACACAAAAGTCTTCAAACTTCAGTACATTACATTTATGTTAAGGCTTGAAACTATGATTATTCGTGTTTTTCTTTTTAATAGTAGTTAAACTATTCCCTCGCCGAACACAAAAGTGACTCCCAAATGCCAGATCTTACTTTATTTGATCTAAGATGGAAAAGGCACGATGATTTTGGGAAGACTTAGAAATAATTTATACTAAGAAACAAAGAAGGCACGATGATTTTGGGAAGACTTAGAAATAATTTATACTAAGAAACAAAGAAGGCACGATGATTTTGGGAAGACTTAGAAATAATTTATACTAAGAAACAAAGAAGGCACGATGATTTTGGGAAGACTTAGAAATAATTTATACTAGAAACAAAGAAGGCACGATGATTTTGGGAAGACTTAGAAATAATTTATACTAAGAAACAAAGAAGGCACGATGATTTTGGGAAGACTTAGAAATAATTTATACTAAGAAACAAAGAAGGCACGATGATTTTGGGAAGACTTAGAAATAATTTATACTAGAAACAAAGAAGGCACGATGATTTTGGGAAGACTTAGAAATAATTTATACTAAGAAACAAAGAAGGCACGATGATTTTGGGAAGACTTAGAAATAATTTATACTAAAAAACAAAGAAGGCACGATGATTTTGGGAAGACTTAGAAATAATTTATACTAGAAACAAAGAAGGCACGATGATTTTGGGAAGACTTAGAAATAATTTATACTAAGAAACAAAGAAGGCACGATGATTTTGGGAAGACTTAGAAATAATTTATACTAGAAACAAAGAAGGCACGATGAGTTTGGGAAGACTTAGAAATAATTTATACTAGAAACAAAGAAGGCACGATGATTTTGGGAAGACTTAGAAATAATTTATACTAGAAACAAAGAAGGCACGATGATTTTGGGAAGACTTAGAAATAATTTATACTAGAAACAAAGAAGGCACGATGATTTTGGGAAGACTTAGAAATAATTTATACTAAGAAACAAAGAAGGCACGATGATTTTGGGAAGACTTAGAAATAATTTATACTAGAAACAATGAAGGCACGATGATTTTGGGAAGACTTAGAAATAATTTATACTAAGAAACAAAGAAGGCACGATGATTTTGGGAAGACTTAGAAATAATTTATACTAGAAACAAAGAAGGCACGATGATTTTGGGAAGACTTAGAAATAATTTATACTAAGAAACAAAGAAGGCACGATGATTTTGGGAAGACTTAGAAATAATTTATACTAGAAACAAAGAAGGCACGATGATTTTGGGAAGACTTAGAAATAATTTATACTAAGAAACAAAGAAGGCACGATGATTTTGGGAAGACTTAGAAATAATTTATACTAAGAAACAAAGAAGGCACGATGATTTTGGGAAGACTTAGAAATAATTTATACTAGAAACAAAGAAGGCACGCTGATTTTGGGAAGACTTAGAAATAATTTATACTAAGAAACAAAGAAGGCACGATGATTTTGGGAAGACTTAGAAATAATTTATACTAGAAACAAAGAAGGCACGATGAGTTTGGGAAGACTTAGAAAATCGTGGCATGATCAAATTAATCGAATTCTTCAAGAGGGAAGACTTTTCTAAGTAATTTTATAATAAGAGAGTATGCATGGATGTGGCAGAAGCCAAATATCCACATCAGTGCAAATATAAGTGGAAGGCGTGATAAAGGAAGACTAAGGAAAGTATGGTTGGATCAAGTGAATAATACATTGAAAGATGTGAATTCTAGTGATATTTCCTCTTCATATACTCCACAAGATACACGGTGCGATAGATAATATAACAACCTTCGTGGCCTAGTTAGTAAGACGCTTGTCATCTAAACCGGGATTGCAGGTTCCATTCCCGTTGGTACCAAATTTTTTTTAAAAGGGTTATTCTAGTTTTTACTTAAGACCTCGTTAATATATTTCTGATAAGTTGGAAGAGATAACCATATGGCAAGAAACCCGTCAGGTTGTACAGTATACAACGAAAGTTTTCCGTGTTCATTATCAATTGAAATTCAGTGTTTTTTTTTAATTAATATAAGATAAATTAGATCGGTAAATATATGATATACATACACAGGCTCCAATATCCGGAAATCAATTGCCGTAGATCACCTTAGGACTTGATAATACTGATTAGATGTCTATTATTCATATCACTATTGATAATCAATATTATATCACACAAATTATACCAAATTAACCGGTACTAAAAAAATAAACTATTTTCCATTATAGAAAACATTTAAGAATTTATCAACAAAACTTGCCCATATAATTAATTATACATAACTTAATGATTACATTTAAATTTTGTCCTCGAAAAGGTACGCGATAGAATGTTTTTGATCTGTAACGAGAATATAGTTTCACTTGAATAATAAAAGGACAATTTATAAAGCGCCGTTTCGAGAGTAGACTCCTCAAGGGCACTCTAACTTGGGAATCAAACCCATTATTATTAAAACATTACAAAAAATAAAATATTGTTGAGTTTAAGGTGGTGGCAGAGGTTATAAGATGAACTATAATAAAACTTTGTAAATTTTCCGACAAGTGATTCACTTAAAAGCACTCATGCATAAAATTATGAAGACAAAAATGCCACCTTATCTCTTCAAAAAACTGAATCGGGCTAGCGATTTTCACGACTATGAAACTAGAAGCAGAGTAACTCTTTTAATCATCCCAAACAATAATCTAACATTGTTCGAGGGATCCTTTTCATACTCAGCCAGCAAAAGCTGGAATGAGTTGCCCCTGTCCTTGAAGGAGCAGGTGAATAGTTATACCTTCAGAAATGATCTGAAATGTTACTTTGTAAATAGCCTTCTTTTTTTGTTATGATTTGGACTCTTATTTGCTTTTTCTCTTTTCGCTGGCGGTGAATCGGGGGTTGTGTGTGCGTGTTTGTGCATTCTCTTCTCATTATTTTTTTTATATTACTGCTTATTTATTAATGATGATCGACTAAATCAAGGTTTTGATAGATAATAACCATCATTTGATGACACGAGACATCGCTGGGATACTTAAAATATCGAAAACTACCGTCCATGAGCATTTGATGCAATTATGGGTTTGAATTTGACCTAAAAATATGACATTACTTTCCGAACTCAATACGAATTCGCTGCAAAATTTCTTAGCAACTATAATGGTTATCTATCCGAGTTGTTATTTTACCCGAGTTCACTATATTGAAATGCGTCATTAAAGTTATTTCTACGCAAATTATCAATTAATTGAATTTGGGTCATAGGACGATATTATTTGTTGTATTGACATAATCAAAGTAAAACATGGCAACGTATTCTATTACAATTTTATCACCCACATAATGTTAATAAAATACTTCATTGTGAGAATAAAGGGATATTTAAAAATACTTACCGGGATATCAAAGAGAATACATCACAAATAAATGTCATTATTTACTTAGTACCGATGGGCTTTGGATTGAGATATAACGGGTGTAAATAGGGACTGTAGATATAAATAAATCTAGCAATCTATCCATTTGAAACCATGGTTTCATAATCTTTGCCGTTGTTCATTAATGAGGGTCGTGATCTATGATATATTGTTGGTACAGGTTGCAACAACACGTCTCTACTCCTAATCAATTGCCGTTTGCATGGCAGTATACAGGTTTCCCAAGTCAATTCCATCATCTGATCGCACTTTGCATCTGCTTATTCTTACTAGTACACTTTCTATAACTATAAATTAAAGTTATCTGGCTCACGTTTGGAAATGTGCCCAAAAACCGCAAAATACGCTGGAAACCTATTCAGAACATTTGTACCGCCACCTTTAATTTTTGGAGTATGGAGACGTTTGTTCTTCTGGTGGTCCACCAATTTTCAGCATCCAACACCACCTATCAAACGAACTGATTCTGGCGGGATCTCGGGCTGCTTTTATTTTCCATTTTCAGCGCCATACAAGAACATAGAAAAAATAGAGCCTTGTTTTGGTACGATGTGATTTCATATGATAAGAATGAACCGTGGTTTAATATAATAAAATAAACAAAACGAAAGTGTCAATCTTGTATAGCTTGCGGATGGGCTACTGTGTGGTGACTAATCACCATTGGTGAGATGCATGACCAAGCGGTAACGATCTGGACTTACGTGCGGAAGGCCGCCAGTTCAAACCCCGCACTGTGATACTCCCTCGAACGACACAGGCATTTTCTCCGCCTAGTATTTGGGGGTATAAGGATACTTATGACTTCAATCATATGTATTCTTTCAAAAAAAGGGGAGGGGACACATGCCGGTATGTCATTGGATCCAGTACAGCGGTGTGGCCGTGAAGATGCTGGTGTGGAACGGAAATCTTAAAAAGAAAGAAAAAGAGAAAGAACAAAAAAAATCCACGGCACAGCTTCGCTTTCTAACTGAATTGACGTTGGAATGGCGAGGGGATCCTCGACTGCCCCAGGCCCAGAAACTATGACGAGTCACCTTTACATAATGGGTATTGTAGAAGATCCCGCTACGATTGATTGCTCACGACTAATTGTTTTTCGACTGTCCTTTACGTGTCAGATTAAATTTTACTTAATGTCTTTGACACGTTTACTAAATGTTACATTTTTTTCTTTCTACGAAGAACTTTATCACATGTATCAAATATTTCAACTTTTATCAATTATAGCTTTAAGGGGGTATTCTCTCTAGAAGCGTGAATTTCGGGCGCTGTTTTATAATTAATAGAAAAAAACTAAAAACATTTTCCTATGCATTTTTTAGTTTTTTTATTGATGATTTGAGAATGTACAAATTTTTTTTTTTAATTCTAGATGTTATCAGTTGTTATATATTGTAAAAAAAAAGGGGGTGAGCTAGTCGACATGATTGAAGCCTTTTCGTAAATCTGAAACAAAAATCATACATAGTTTCTTGATAAGAAATAATGTCGTTATAGTTGGTATCAAAGAGAAAAAAAAGCAAAATGGCGACAGTCTGAAAAAAAAAAAATTTTTTACCCTTCTTTTCAAATAATTTTATTTTTTTTAAATAGTAAAAAAAATTGTTTTGAATTTTCCAAGGTAGGGACGATATAAAAACATTTATCGAAGTTTCATATTAAATTTGAAAACAATCACTTGGATAGAACTTGAGATTTTATGTCGACTAGGTCGAAAAAAGTAGTTTCGAGAAAAACGCGTTTAAATTTTTGAGATTATTGTCTGAGTCATTCCGGTGCGGCGTAATCACTGCCTCATTTATAGCTATAACTTCGTAAATATTGAGAATTTTAAAATTTCTTTTTGAGAACATATTCTTAAAGGTCTAAACTTTAAAATATGCAAAAAAAAAATTCTAGAGTAGAATCCCCCCCCTTAAATCGTTTAAAAATATTTTTTTATATAAATTTCATTTATTATGTTGACTATTATAATTGCATATTTGTCTTGAACAGTGATGACACAAATCATTTTAATAAGGATGGATTGTCTATGGTATATACTCTTATACATAATAAGTTGTTTGTCGAAACCACGAAAACTCGGCGAGAACATGTCCACAAGGGAGAATACTAACCGCAGAATTCCATAATTTATCGTAATATACACTAAAAGAAGAAGCTGTTGCGGGTGTCAAATCGCAGGACGGTCGCGAAGAACAGACACATGTAAAAGATGAATATTCAAGGGGTCAAGGCACGACACGAGTATCAGTCGTAGAAAAAGCAAATATTTGTCTAACAATATCAGCTGACGTAATAATTTTAAAATATTTATCACCTGTTAAATAGTTAGTTTTATTCACCAGTCATTTTTAATATGAAGATGCGACCTCCGTAACCTAATTAGTAAAACGACTGTCTCCCAGCCCGGAGGTTGCGGGTTCAAATCTCACTGAAACCCAGATATTTAAAAAAAAATCCAGTCTGATTTTCACTTAAGGCCGCTTTAACATATTTTTGGTTATTTGGAAGAGATTGTCACGTGGCATAAAGCCCACTAGGTTATATTGTATACAACGAAAGTACAATACGATTTTGTATATAAAGTTGTTTAATATTCTGCACTAGTTAAAAAAAATCTTATTTGCATTTATAAAAAGTCAAATTATTTTAATTCGATTCCCGCTGGAACCCACATCTTTCCAAGATTCCAGTCTGGTTTTCATTTAGGACCTCTTTAACATACGAGTATTTCTGATTGGTTGGAAAATATTACCACGTGACAATCAACTCACAAGGTTGAATTTTATACACGAAAGTGTAATATAATACAATAACGAAAAATGTCTAACGTTAAAATAAAATATCTTAATGAAGCATATTGTTTTTTTTTCTTGCACGGTATACGGATTTGGGCCTTCTGGGACCTGGTATGTTGTGTGCAGTAGTACGTATGTACTTCTTTTTGGCAGCAGGCTGTATGAATCATGTTTTTTTTAAATACGTATTTTATTGTACCATATTGAATTCCTCTATTCACACGCACTTTAAATTTTTATTGTTTTGTAAAAAAAACATGGCATGGTCGTAAATGAATGATGAAATATAAAGCAAAATGTTTTTATCATTATAAGGATATTTTAACATTAAATATTTAATGTTAAAACCTAACATCTTTTTATTGTACCCAAAATATCTCGCTTTAAAATGTTTTTTTTTTATTTTAAAGTTTATGGTGCAACATTCTGAAATGTGACATATCTGAATCATATCGCTTAAATTTTTCTGCAAATAAGTAGACATACATTATGTGTGTAAGTCTTGCATTATCGGTACGTAATCTACCAAATACGTATTAAGGACTCTAAACGACTGATATCACATACTTCAAACACATAATTTCGTCAGATTCAAATTCCGGAGGATTTCATCATACAACCTATGATGGGTCTTAGTTGCCTGCACTATCCTCAGCCAATTATCTCTACCAGTAGAATTCCTTCTCAAATTGGTTATATCCAGTCTGCGACAATTCTCTGTCTCACCATTCAACCATATTTGCTCTCCTCACTAGATCGCTGAACTACGCCCCATCGGATCGCTGAACAAAGCCTTCCTTGCAGAATAAATATGCTGCGTGCGGTATATGTGCCCAAACCAATGCAGTCTAGCATTTTTTATCATTTGGATTTCAATTACTCTTAAATCGCAAATCTATTATTTTATGGAAGCATTTATGTAAAAAGGACTCAACCCACATGACATTTTTACCCATATATAAATTTCGTATGTTAAAAAATGTTATTAGATTTTAATTAGAGCAATAAACACTGTATATAAACAACGAATTTCAAGAGCTATATGACGAACTCGTCGTCTCCGAATGTGCAAAAAAAAACAACTTGAACCCCTAGAGTATTACAATTATTTGTTATGGTGCTACTAAACGACAATACAACGAATTGAATTTATTCATTCGTCAAGTACCCCTTAACATATCGCAACATTGATGATGCCGACATGTTGAAGAGCATGGTTGAGAGATAATATTGTCTTCGGCCTCAGTAATCGAGTTTTCGAGTTATTAACCAATGCAGTAGGCAATATTAATACACGTGAAGAGGCAATAACTATCACATACCTAGATGGTTGTCTTGAAGGGTAACATACGAATGAAAGAAAAAATGAAATACAATAACATTCTTTAAAGGAATTTAAAATTACCAATAATCAAGTTTTCGTTATTTAGCACATTTTTATAAATAAAAAATATAAAGATGACAAAGATAAATTACATTTTTGTAGGTTGGTGGAAGTGATCAAATGAGCAACATTTTAGCAGGTCATGATTTGTAGGTTGGTGAAAGTGATCAAATAAGCAACAGTTTAGCAGGTCATGATTTGTAAGTTGGTGGAAGTGATCAAATGAGCAACATTTTAGCAGATCATGATTTGTAGGTTGGTGGAAGCGATCAAATGAGCAACATTTTAACAGGTCATGATTTGTAGGTTGGTGAAAGTGATCAAATGAGCCACATTTTAGCAGGTCATGATTTGTGGTGGAAGTGATTTAATGAGCAACATTTTAACAGGTCATGATTTGTAGGTTGGTGAAAGTGATCAAATGAGCAACATTTTAGCAGGTCATGATTTGTGGTGGAAGTGATCAAATGAACAACATTTTAACAGGTCATGATTTGTAAGTTGGTGAAAGTGATCAAATGAGCAACATTTTAGCAGGTCATGATTTGTGGTGGAAGTGATCAAATGAACAACATTTTAACAGGTCATGATTTGTAAGTTGGTGAAAGTGATCAAATGAGCAACATTTTAGCAGGTCATGATTTGGTTAGTAGGATATCCAAACACCTGTTTATGGTAAGTTTATTTTTAAATAAAAAATATTAATTGCTCATTGATTATTTTACTGAAGGAAAATTTAAGCTTTATAAAATATTGACAATTATGATTGTATCATCGGCATTGTCATAAATCATCTCGATTCGGTATATTTTATTTCATTCTTTTTTAAATCAAGTAAAATAAACATTTCGATAATCACAAAGACTTTGATTTAACGAGTTGTGTTTAAAATTACAGATATAGGAAGAAGTTCATCATTTTTTAACACGGAGTCATATTTTATATACATAAATACATACCATCACGCCGTCTCCCTATCGGAGGCAGACAGGATAGAGCGCCATATTTTCCTATCACGCCGCACATTTCTAGCCTTTTCGACACACATACACCTTGTTTTTTTTAAATTTCCTTCTTTCAAAATATCAAACCCTTGATGCAACCATACTTTCCTTGATTTTCCTCTACCACGCATTCCACTCACATTTGCACTGTACGAGTATATTTATTTTGTTAGTCTTTCTTCATTGAATGCGCAACTCTTCATTTTTATGCTACCATACGAAAGAAGACGTAAGTATTATTCTTTACAAGTGTTTACATTACTCTTTTACAGAAAATCTAAATAACGTTTTTTTTTATTATCTTTCAAAAACTTGTCGCCAGCACTGTCTACAGAGGTGAATCACCTTTTACTTTCACAACATGATCTACGCGAATTTAATGGTGCACTTAGGCAGCGCAATGCGAGGACATCGTCTTTTTTCGCCTCTTCAACAGAAGCTGTACACGCCCAGTTCCTGCACAGTTCTGCAAACATGTTGCGCTTTGATGAACTACGAGTACATATGGATGTATAATTTATATACGAAATTAAATCGAACCACGAAATACATTTTTGTACATTACAAATATCGAAAAACATTATTAGATAATACAACATCCTTTCTGAGTTTGTGTGTGGGAACTGCGATCTTGCCCATATTCAAGACGGTTTCGAGTACATCAGTACTTCCTTAACAGAGAAAATCCGGATAGTGGAACAATAAGTCTTGTACGAGTATCAGCTGTGTATCTTCTCAGAAGTCCAAGCTGTTCCCTGTTTATTCCGTCATTCAAAATGGGTGTCGCGAATTTAAAAATGATTGAAAGGAATCCGAAATGTCTCTTAATAGAAACTATACCGCGTTCTACAACGCCTTTCCATCTCCTTAGAGTCTAGACTAAGCTTCTTATAAAATATTTTTGTACGCGGGATATTAGTGAGCACTGACGATCTCCGTGGTAAGAACTTGATCAGTATACTCAAGATGTTTTTTTTTTATATGATATATGGTCTATGTTATATCTATATGGAGGATAAAACGATGGTACACACACTTCAAAGATGCGAATTGGAGAACAAGATTAGCAAATTTAAATTATATTCGAGCATTTGTAGGTTTGTACACATCGATCAATAAGTCGAGGGACTAACTACTAAAACAACATTTGTTTGCCAAAATTCTTCTTTATTCATCAACATAGTCTCCTTCAAAAGCGATACATTCATTCCAACGCTTTCCTTACTTTTCTATGTCAGCCGTGTAGAACGATTTATCTTTGGTTTAAAAATAGGCGTTAGTTTCGGCAATCACTTCTTCATTGGAGCCAAATCTCTTTCCCGGGAGCATCTTTTTGAGGTCTGCGAACAGCCAATAGTCGCTGGGGGGCAAATCTGGAGAACACGGTGGGTGCGGAAGCAATTCGAAGTTCAACTCATGCAATTTGGCCATCGTTACCAAGGGCTTGTGACACGGTGTATTATCCTGATGAAAGAGAACTTTTTTCTTCTTCATATAGGGGCCTTTTTTTTGCAATTTCTGCCTTCAAACGCTCCAATAACGCTATGTAATATGCGCTATTGATGGTTTTCCCTTTTCAAGGTGATCGATGAATATTATACCATACGCATCCCAAAATACGGAGGCCATAACTTTCCCGGCCGACTGTTGAGTTTTTGGTCGCTTCGGACGATTTTCACCGGCTGCTCTCCACTCAGATGACTGCCGATTTGATTCCAGAGTATAGTGGTGGATTCTAGTTTCATCCATTGTCACATACCGACGCAAAAACTCCTGTTTATTTCGCGTAAACAGTGCCAAACAGCGCTCTGAATCATCGATGCGTTGTTTCTGTTCCATTGTGAGCAAACGCGGCACCCATTTCGAAAAAAGCTTTTTAATGACCAAATGTTCATGCAAAATAGTGTAAACACTACCAAATGATATCTTCAGGATGTCAGCTATCTCACGCAACTTTACTTTGCGATTTTTCATCACGATTTTGAGGGTTTTTTTTATGTTTTCTGGTGTAACAGACTCATTTGGACAACCAGAGCGTTCAGTATCATTTGTGTCTGTACGACCGCGTTTGAAATCAGCATACCACCAACAAATGGCTGTTTTCGACGGAGCAGAGCCCAGATAACACTTTTAAGCCATCGCTGAGTTTGAACGGTATTTTTTCCTATTAAAAAGCAATGTTTTATCAACACACGAAATTCGTTTTTTTTCATTGTTTTGAAAATAGCAAAAGTAGCGTCACTAAAACCACTGTAACTCAATGACACAATGTCAGAATGTCATGAAAGTTTGACACGTAACTTCTAAAGGCTGGTACTAACTGAGAATGGTATGGATTTGTTATTAGAGGCGCCATCTGTTGGCTAGTCCCGGGAATTGTTGATTGATACGTTATGGTACAATACATATTTCAGTGTGAAGGGAAAAGTAAATGCGATATATAGGTGAACAATGAAATATTAGAGCAGGTTAAGGTATTCTGCTTATTGGGTAGTATTTTCTCAGATGATGGAAGAGTCACGAGGGATATTGAACGGCGTGTAGCGAAAGGAAACAAAGTCGATGAGGCAATAAAACAGATATACTCGAACCGGACAGTATCAAAATCAGCTAAGACGATAGTCCACAAGAGTATTTTAGTAATCAAGTATGGCTGAGCACTTTGAGAATTTCAATAGGTTTCTGAATTCTATACTTGAAATGTTACAATGAAACGGGAGCGCCCTTCAATTCGGTCATTGAATGATGCTATAGAAACATAAGAAATATTACGATTATGGAATTGCAACAAATACGAGACCTCAGTGGCATAGTTGGTAAGACACTTGACTCACCCAGAAGTTTCGGGTTCGATTCCCGATGGTACACGAAAAAACAAAAAGGTTCTAGTTTGGTAAAAGTTATTCTGGTAGTAATATTCACATGCACTAGACGTGTGTGAGTGCTGTTGAACCTTCACGTATGGTAATATAGGGTGGCGCAGAGGAAACGTATGTTTTTTGAATGGCTAGTATTTTGCAAAGAGAGGAAACGCATGTTTTTCATTTAAGCATAACATTGTTTATTTTCAAGATAATTTTTTGATTAATACAGGTAAATGAATTAATAATATTGCACCTTTAAATTAATTGTGAAAAATAATGTCAGGCAAGTGTTGCCCTTATGTATTTATTTTGTAATATTTTTGATCAGTCAATAGGAATGAGTTCGAGTTCCTAGTAAAAGTAAATAACTTGTCCTTTTATTATTATTGTTATATGGTTAGTTAGAAGAGATTTCCACTTAGCAATAAGCCCGTCAGGTTGTATTATATAGTCGTACAACGATACTGTAAAACAACAATACAATACAGCCTCACATCAAAGGCCCTTGCATTTGAGCATCTAATCCAGACTGGCGCATAATATTCTACCGTCGTATACACAAAGGTGACAATAGTTGTTCTGAGTGTCACCTCTTCACCCCCAGGTTGACAATCAGTATGCGCATATTTTGATTCCTTATCTTAAGTTTGCATTGCAGGTTGTTAGATGTTTTATATTTACATGTGAGTCTTTTTTCGACAGTCACGCCGATAATTTTAACACTATGCACATACTAAGTATTGATAAAACAACGAAGATATATTTTCGAGAGTCACGCCGATAATGTTAACACTATGCACATACGAAATATTGATAAAACAACGAAGATATATTTTCGAGAGTCACGCCGATAACGTTAACACTATGCACATACGAAGTATTGATAAAACAACGAAGATATATTTTCGAGAGTCACGCCGATAATGTTAACACTATGCACATACGAAATATTGATAAAACAACGAAGATATATTTTCGAGAGTCACTCCGATAATGTTAACACTATGCACATACGAAGTATTGATAAAACAACGAAGATATATTATTTTTCTCTATCAAATTATTTAATTGCTTAGTTAAAATAAAATCGCCATAACAAGACCACCGTAGCGTATCTTGCACGCTAGAATGTGCGGGGAGAATTGTGTGTCAATTCTATATCTTATAACAATGTATTCTAAGTCTCTCAAATCTCACTTTTTAAAATTCATAATACTTTCAAGAGTCGTTCATCACTTGTCATAGCTCGACAATCTTCGCGGCCTAGTTGGTAAGATGCCTGTCTCCCAGCCCGGAGATTGCGGGTTCAAATCCCGCTGGAAATCACATTTTTATAAAAAGGATTCCAGTCTGATTTTTACTTAAGACCTCTTCAACATCTTTCTCGTTGGCTGGAAGAGATTTCCACATGGCAATAAACCCGCCAGGTTATACTGTACACAACGAAAGTGTAATACAATAGCTACAAAAATAATTCATTGAATTTTATTTTATTTATTCGTATGGTACTAATTGATGACACGAATATGTTGAAGTGCGTGGCTAGGAGACAAATTGTCTTTGAACACATTCATCGAGCAACTGGAGTTTGCAAGTAACTCGTGGTTCTACATCGCACTTGTTGGTAATAATAATAATACGAACATTGTTACCATACGAACTCTTACCAGACTGGAACCCTTTTTATATATTTTTTCGGATACCATCAGGAATCGAACCCAAAATTTCTGCGTGGAAGTTAAACGTCTTACCAACTATGCCACGGAGTCGTGCATTTGTTGCAATACCATAAACGTAATATAACTTATATTTATATCGCATCATTCAATGACCGAAGTCAAGTGCGCTCCCGTTTCATTGTAAGACCTCAAGAATAGAACTAAGAAAACTATTGAAAGTCTCGACGTGCTCAGCCTCACTATACTACTAAAATACTGTTGTGGACTATCGTGCGATTATTAGCAGACTTTGATACTATCCGGTTCGAGAGTATATGTTTTAGTGCCCAACGACTTTGTTTTCTATCGTAAAACGCCAGTCAATATTCCTTGTGACCCTTCCATCATCTGAGAAAATACTACCTGACTTTTATATTTCATTGCTCACCCCATATATAGAATTTACTTTTTCTTTTACACTGAAATATATACAAATGCTCTAATATAACTAAATGGTAGTAAACTTGTTCTCTAATTCGTATATTTAAAGTATATACATATGTACCATAGTTTCATCCTCCATATAGACCATGTACGAGTATACAAAAAAACATCTTGAGTATAATAATCGAGTTCTCACCTTATTACACATATTTGACATTCACGTTCCACAGAAGGGATGAGTATGTATTTAAAGCATTGGAAATCTAAGGGGAAAGTTCTAACAACTAATTCAAGAGAAAAATAGTTAAAAATGCCATTTTCAAACGAGAAAAGATATTTTTATTTGTTAATCGCGACAAATAACACATAAATTGCGAGATTCTTAGAAAATAAAAGCGTTTGTTTCGCACTACTTATTTTGTAAGGCAAAAACACTTGATATGTGTCTAGAATCACCACTTACAATTTGCAACCAGTCTGACCGTGTATTACCTTTACATTGCCATCAATCAATCGATAAAAAGAGAAATACAAGTTAATTGTTTTATAAAAGAATTTTTACAACATAGAAAATACCTTACACCTAACATCCACAATGCTCTACACCTATTTTCTAATTACCCGATAGTTGGAACTAATACCGACATTAATTTCTCTCAAGCAAATTTTACTACTGCGGGATGTGGTTCTTGATTGGGTCAACGAGGGACGAAGAAAATTTCAAAACGCACCTGAGGAGAAATTTTAAATAATATTATATACACAAACTACACAGCTATATATAGTACATGTATGTTATATGCGGGGAGTGCGGAAAACCTCCGACTAATTTTATTATTTTCTCATGTGTTTTTTTCTCTCAAAGTCGAATATTCAGATTTATTATCCATGGGGCAGCCTCGTTGCTGATAAATCTTCACCAGATATCTCCAAGCCCCAAGGAATATATTGGACACTCTTCCACGATGTAACTGACAGTCTGGACCATTCCACATACCATAAGCACAATGGGGAATCAATAAAGCCCCATCTATGCAAGGCATGTGCAATAAAACAATAGCCACACCTAAGATGATTCAGGGTACCACAATCTTCGTGGCAGGTCAGATCCTTGAATAAGCTCCATTAAGATCACTCACACGGTGGAAATATCCGACCGACGACCGATTCCATCGCAATCACCAGGTATCTAGTAAACTCACGTTCATCTCAGCCAATCGATGTCCCTCGATACAGAAAATTCGATGGGATCTATGGTCGTAGGAGGGCGTGAAACACTCACATGAATAGATAGCGTGTCATTTAGCGTTCACATTCTGGTACTCTCTCATTCAGGCGTCTTCGCGTTGTAGATTAAGAAGCGCAGGTTCGCAAGAACCGGAAACCATGCCAAAGGATTTGATTTGCCAAAGAGTTGATTTTAGTGACACAATATCCGCATTACCTCATTGTGTTGAGTATCAATAAAATGTGTGCGTTTGGGCGCTTCTAAACCAAACGGGGACAAAATGCGGAATACACTAAACCATCGCTGTCGTGCGCACGGTAGACATGCTACATCACTGACTACTCGTGGATCTGGTGGATGTATCTTGTCAAAGCTAATATTTGAAAATACACGTAAAAATATGGAAACCATATGACAATTTACAAGGTAACATTCAATCCCATACAACTCACAGTGCGAAGCCAACATATTGAACAGGTGGATCCTTTTGAATATATAGCTTGTTGATAAATAAAGGCATTAGCTCGACAAAAAGGGTTAGAACCAAAATCAAAATGGCAAAGAACCTTTATCTATAATATAATAATAATAAAGGTCAATTTATATAGTATCGTTTAGAGAGCAAACTCTTCAAAGGCTCTCTAAATCGGGGGTTTAACCCACTGTTATTAAAAGATTAAAGTTATTACAAAAAATAAAATAAGTTAAATTATAAGGACACAAAGATGCGACTGCGACCATTGGATTGGGTACTTCTTTGCATCTGCACATATTTAGAAAAATATATTTGTTAAGAAAACTACAGAGGACTTCCCAAGGGAAGACGAGCTGCAATGAAAGCTTTGTATAATACATATGTAGACCTACGCAAATTATCATGAAAGTCATGCCTCAGAGCCTTGAAATGCTATAACTAGTTTATGCTTCTGTACTATCATAGATGAACAAACTTTAAGTCTTCGAAATATTATGGTACCGGATAATCTTAAAATTGGCCTGGGCACACACTAGAAATCAAACCATTCTGGATGTGGTTCACAAAGACAGGCAGCTTCTTAATCTAATGAAAAGTCGTAAAACATAATATGTTGAGCACATGATACGTGGTTCAAAATATAGACTTCTTCAAAATATTCTGAAGGAAAAATTGAAAGAATGAAATTGGCTCAGTAGGAAAAGGAACTTCTGACTGAGAATTGTTCCAGCATCGGACTATCTTGGATTTCAGGAGTTATTCCAATTGGTGAAGAATCAGTACCAATTTTGACGGACAATGGATGCCGTCTGTGGTTTCAGATTATAAAAGACCGACGCCTGGATGCGGGCAAGGCACCACAAAGAAAAAAAAATAGAACATGAATGGAATCAAGAGCTATCACAGTAAAACCGATGACCCTGTTTCAAGAAATAATATGAAAGTCTTGCAACCTATATCAGAGTTAGTTTAAGATTCTACATATGAAAACTGTGTAAAAAAATAAATCATATTTTATTTATAAATTCTAACAGGAGACTCAACATTTTAAACGCAAAGAAAGACTCAAACAACAATTTTGATAAAATGCAAAAATTTACATAACTGTATATATTTTGATTGAAATTAGCTAATATTATGACTTGAAACAAAAATGGTAAACAATTCAATACAATGACAATGTCACATAAAAATGACATGATGCAGTAGTACATCGATGCACACCTGAATGTGTACTGTAAACAATATATTTGATATATAATATAAGTCGCAGCGAGCTACTTGAGATAATGCCACGAAATGTTATATACCATACATATAGTAGTTAGATACACAGGTGGTGTTTTTTCAGCATTAATCCAAAACTATGACCATCACCATAGGGTATCATAAACGAAATCGAAACGCTCGGCATTTTATTTTCAGTCAAACATGATGACAATTATCTAGCTAAAATAAGACAGCTAATAACCAAATTTCCAGGATTCCATTTATAAGAAGAAAGTGAAAAATCAGGTGTACATGCCATAATATTCTTAAATGTCAAGGAAACGTGAGTGCGTCGTGTTATAGTCAATAATATAGAAACGTTTACTGCTCAAGTAGCGACGAAACTCGTTTCCCCATTATTTTTCTCTATATAACGACATTTTGTCCTGCGATAATATTATAGACTAGTTGAAAAGCCCGCCCAAGGACGTGTAAAAACAACTAAATACGTGTACAAATTCAAATATAGCTAATCAATTTTTATTGCGTGTGTGTACTCAGAATGCGAATAACAACAAATTTATTTTGTAAATTAGTTCGGGAAAAATAAATTATTTTAATAATGCAAGTACAAATTGACTTTCTCCCGAGTTTTTACTTTGACAGCACATTGTATTTCAAAATTAGAACACCTACGCTGTAGATCTGCCTGGTATTGCTTCAGAAAGGCACATATCCACTGTATAATCGCAAGTATTGTATATTTACTGCAATGCAAGTCGTTTTCCTTCTAACGTAACGTCGGACCTTCAGTCCCTTTGGGCAGTTCCTTCTTCGTGACAAAGTGACGACTTCTAGATTAGATCGCGGAGGATGGGTTGGTGGTTATTTTGTCCCCCACAACGTGGGTGACGATGGGTTTGAAATGAACTGAATAGTTTTAAACAAGCTAGCGCTTATATTTTATTTACTAGCTTTACTAGGAATGATCACGGGAACCTATCAGGCCTAACTTTTGGCAGCATTATCTTGTGAACTTGTGATTGATGTTCCGGTGTTCCGTCTCATTAACAAAAATTGTAATATCTGAATTTATTTAGTGGCATCTTTTCAATCGAAAAAACAATGGTATGTTTAAGTGCAGTAAAAAACAGCGGTATGTTTAAGTAATCAAGGTTTTCCAGCTTTTTCGATTCACGGTGCCCTAAAACAAAACTTACGAAAGCCTGTTGTACACCACACAATTTCTCAAATCTTGGAATCAAACTAGAAAACTTCATTTCTTATTCCACCGTTCTACGTTTAGTTTTGAGCGATATTTGGTTACAGATAAATACCACCGAAAACCCAACTTCAAAGAGGTATGTCATCAGAAATGAAACGAGAATTTGCTGAATTTTAGCTCTCGGCAAAGGACATCCATGCTTTACTTATATACTTTATCGCTTCCTATCATTGTAACGGTACATCAGCACATAGAATTAAGATTGCCAGGAACTTTTAAAAAAATTATATATTCGGCGGTGTCTATGAGAATTAATTTAGAATATTCCGCACTTTGAAACATAGCACACATTTTAAAAACTTCCGATTTAGACGAATTGTGTGCACCAATAAGACAAAAAAAAAACAGTACGACTCGTTGGTTTTTCTGACTGTTCTACATACAAACCATCGCGTTATGTTCCTATCGAAGTAGGCAAAGAGAACACAGCACCAGGCTTTTAAATCGCAAAATACGTGTTTTGTTTCCCATGCATTCATATATTTTCTCATAAAGTTCCTTCGTTTCCTACAATTTATCAAATTTCCTGCTTTCAAAATATAATTGACTTCATATAGCCATCATTTTATCGATCTTTCTCTCACGTTTGCATTGATGATTTTTTGGGCAATCTTTCGTCACTCATCCGTTTGAAACGCCTTAACCAGAGAGCTTTTTTCCACATTACATCGTTATTTAGTTCACATCCATACAGCACATAATCTTTCCAGTGTATGTATTTACACAGCTTTCTGGGCTTCCTTTATTCCTTTGTCTGTCTAGGTTTCACTATCACATATCGATGTTGGTATACTGATATATGGGAGTGGTTGTTGTGTATCGACATTTTGGCAGATCTTGACACTGTTAGTTCGGATATAATGCTGTTCCTTATCGCAAGTAACTGTTATATTCTAAAGTATTACAAAATTTTACTCCAAATGGAAACGAATCTGAATTCTATTTGAATTTTAATTACTCGGATGTGTCAAAAAGCAATAACTGCAGACGACAAAATGTCGAGTAAATTTTTTTCAGTGTAATTTTTTAGAAGCAACTTGTAATTTTTATTAAAAGTCACCCAGCGTACCAAAAACATAAACGTAATACATTATACAATCGACATTATTTTCTGACTTTTTCTTGCTTCACTGCTGAACACAGCCTTCTTGACGATTTTTTCAAAATAGTCTGTATATTGTCGTTTGCTGCCATTATAAGTAGGTTATTCATCCGATTTAAGTTTGTCTTAGATTGCGTTTTAGATATTTTAGTTCCTTTCGGGGACTATTGACCATGCCCACTTCAATCGTTTTTTTTTTGTCTCGTCTTTCACTTTTGTTTAAGAGCGAATCCATTCATTGCGTTTACGATCTCTTCCCGTGTAAATCAGCGTTCATCTTTACATGCTAATTTGAATATTTAGAAGCTTTTGTGGGACTTTGAAAAATATGGTTCATATCTCACACCCGTATGAGAGAACTGAGAATATATGTATATCATACACTGATTTTTCGCCTAAGGCAAATGGTAAAGTAACTTTTAAAGATGTGTGTAGATTTCAATTGGCCAAAAGAACTTTTCAATCGTTTTATGATCTCAATTATGTCTTTCAATTTTGTTTGAGAGCGAATCCATTAATTGTGATTGCGGTCTTTTCCCGTGTAAATATGTAAAAGCCTTCTTTGAATATTTAGACGCTTTTGTGAGACTTTGAAAGATATGGTCCTTATCTCACACCCGTATGCAAGAACTGAGAGTATATGTATACACTGACTTTTCACCTAAACCAAATGGTATAGTAAAGTAGCTTTTAAAGATGTATATAGATGTCAATTTTCCAAAAGAATTCCAAGCTAATTTGGTTCTTCTAACATATATATAACATACATATATATCTTTGTAGCCTTCGAACGAGCTAAGTTGCCTCAAATAAATGTGTTATTAGGCGTGTTCCAAATTATTACCATACACTTGAATTTTAAATCTTACTGCTTTGCTATTTACGGCTAATTCGCGTTGTCCGTTTTGTAGTTCAATTGAGGTATTGATCAAAATTTCACCAACAATCTGAAAGGGTTTAAATATTTTCCATTGATGGGTTTTCCCCTTAGTATCCCATAGCAAGTTTTTGAAACGTCTTTGAGCTTACCATAAAAAAATTAGATGAGACATTGTCTCATTGACGGACTTCCGTATTCTGTCATACATTGTTTCTCCGTGTATTCTTCTGAATGCACGCATTTCCACAGCATTTTTTCCGCGCCTCTGTCTTTTTCCACGACTACGTTTCACACCCATACATCAAAGTTGGCACCAAAATACTATTGTGGACTATAATCTTAGTAAATTGTATTCAACTATTTTCCATAATGTTCGTTATAGGTATTGCATTGATTACACTTTTGCTTTATTACACTCTGGCGCGTTTATTACCATGTGGCAATCTCTTCTAACCAACCAGAAAAGTATTTAAACAATCCTTAAGTGAAAACTAGAGTGGAACCCTTTTAAAAATATCTGCGTACCGACGGGAATCTAAACCGCAATCCCGGTCTCAAAGATATGCGTCTTAATGACTAGGATACGCATATCGTCTGCCGTGATTTCACGGTTAGCATTCACGCTAAGCAAGCGGGCTCCCTAGGTTTGATTCCAGAATTACTTTTCTTTTAGACTACATTTTATTTATATAATTATACATTACAAGAAATCATTACAGATAGTTTCATACGGACACAATTTTTTATGGATCTGGGTTTGTTGCCTTTCATTTGTCGTGTCCCCAGTAAACTATGCTTTTGCCTGTGTCTTATTGAAGACATATTAAATTAAGGTTTTTCTATAGCTTTTAAGATACTTTTCATAAATTCTTATAGCGTTGGTAAGTAACACAAAAATATCATCAGATTGTTGCAGACAGTTGCATCAGATAAACCTGCCGATAGTCATTAAGACTATCTTAGCCATCGACACATTGGGTTTAATCTATGAAGACTGTGCGCTTGCTGAAGTGCAACAATTATACACACAGACGTCTTCCATCTACATCATACTTGACGGACTCCTTTCTTCAATCATAATCTTATCCGAATTATTATGGAGATTAATACTTGCTGTAGCATTGTTGTAAATGTTATTGATAAGTTTTGCATATACATTAGGAATGCTTTGCGTTAATAGCCCATTAACTATCGCGGATTTTTTGACAATAACTTTTTCATTATCCACTAATATAAGTCATACAAAGAGAACATTTATATTCATGGCAATCTCTCGATAGTAAAACAGCTAAGACACGATCATAAGAAAGGCTGTAAAATTGTATAATTTGCCAAATTCGTCAGCTTTCTCGGTCAAACTCTAATGTATCACATAGCGATCACCCAATAGTGTTGAAGCTGTAAAAATAATGGCACTTCATTGGTTATAACTTTTAATATTTTAGTCAATCAAAACTAACGTCGCTTCATAAAAAAATATCAACAAAACTACATACATATTTACATTTGAAAAAAGTGAAATGACGAACCGACGTAACACAATATTATATATGTGTACTTTAATAAAGACCGTATGTTTTTATCTCCATTTTATGGCTAATATGAATTAAAAATTATATGATCCAGAAGCTGAGAGAGAAAAAAATTAAGTTCGCTCCCAACCTGTAGATGAGAAATGTAAGGTTTTTAAAACGTCGCCAAATTTAGTAAAAAGGGTGCATTGTTAACCACGAAAGTTTTATTTGATTAAAATGATAACAATCGTTAAAATATCGATATTCAGAGTCAGCAAGATAATTAAAATGAGACGTCTATTGTAAATTATGATACTCTTAAATTATCTAAACAATATCTATTTTTCACCTTAAATATGATTCAATAAAAAAGGCTACATTTTTAAAGAAATATCAACAATTAAAAGCACAGAACATCAGTAAATAAAGACTTATTTAGTAAATAAATAATTATTATGGTTAAAAATATTTTCAGCGCATATGTATATAATATATAACTATAAATAGAAATTGTAACAGGATATAAAAATGCGAACAATAAAGAATTTTATAGCCTGCAAATCTTCAAGTTCATTAAATATTTTCTTTAATGTTTATACATATTTATAATTTTCAATAAATTGTAATTAAATTATAACATTATTTTTACTCATAAAAATACAATTCCTATCAAACATGTGTTACCGATTCGGTCAAGATTGATAATAAATCATAATACTGTATTATTTGCAAATTAAAACTGTAATAAACTTAAAAAGAATATTATAAACACGAAAATAAATCAAAACCGGCTATAAACTGACTATCACCTCTCGAACAAGATTTAATGTCATTTTGACATTTGACAGAACATCGAAAGTAAACATTTTTGACAGATGGGCAGAAAATAATAATAAAAAACACACACCTCAATATTTCCCATAGTCTGGAATGCCGTGAAAACAAACATAAACCCGAGTCCGAGTAATATAACATTTAAAAATCTTTTCTCAATTGCCATTTTTATAAATAATACCGATAGCGCGATAAACAAATGAGCTATACAGTATTACGCTTCCATACACGTCTACCTCACACAAAAATTGAAAGGAAACTGCAGACGGTGACTGTTTTCTCTCGGATTTTAATAACAATTTTATAGATTACATGACAACAATATATAAACATATTTATATAATATTATTTTAAACTAGCGTCCAATGTAAAACTCTTTTTGTTTATTTATTACTTTCTTCGACGTAAAAAAATATAAATTTACAAAATATATACATATCTAATTTCCTAAATACAGTGACGTAAACTTAATTATTCAAAATTATTACTGTTATTCATAGCAGGATTAACAGTTTTGACAACCTCACATTTTCAATGAATTCATTATTAACTCCTACTTATACCATTATCACCATTCTGACTCTGTTACATATTTTTAAGCCAAATCATCAATGATGTGCGTATTGTTATTACATTATTCTTTATAAATGTTTGCCTATATTTTATTCTGGAAAATTAAAAATGGCCGCAATGTAAAAAAATTGTTCAGTTCTTCGTTACGGGAAATTATTATTTTTATCTTGCATAGTCATTTTATTTATAAGTTTGTTTTGTATAACATATAATTGATTAAAATGTAAACAATATTACGCAATTACCAATTAAGGCTGTTTTTTTCACACAACGATCGATCAGGCGAGCTGCTAAACATTTTGAAACTATAAAAGTGAGTCAAAAACGCATAATCTACCCTCTTAAAAAAACAAAACTGAATTGAAATAGCTTAGTGTCAAAAAAAAATTTATGATTCTTAAAGAAAATCAAAAACACATTTTAGGTCAAATTTTAATCAATAACCTATTTCGATAATTAACAAAACATACAAAAAAATATGTCGCTTTAATGCCATTTTTAGGTTTTTTTATAATCTTAACATTTTTAACATAAAAAATGAGCTATAGCATTAATGGAAGATTTTAATTCAGGATTGATTGGGATTTTTTTATATGGTACATATATTACATGTACATATCATCACGTTGTGTCCCTTGTGGTGTAAGCAGAGAGAACATATCTCAATTTTTTTTCTATAACTTTTTTTCTATAAATTCATACATCTCATCATGCACAATATTCTATTATTCATAATTCTTACTTGACTTTCATTCAAAATCTGGTCCAACCACGTTTTCCTCGCTCTATCTTCTCTACGTACACCTTGCACTTCTGACTTGTATATTCACCTAATCATTATTTCGTCATGCATTATCTCTACATGTCCAAACCATCTTAAAGCTCCTTTCTTAAGTTTAATTAAGACATCAATTTTATCCATCCATTTATTTCTGATGTCTTTATTCCATCCTCTTTCAAACGTTGACATTCGATCACTTTTCCTTGGTGCACGCGAGTCAACAGCATTATTCTTACTCGTATCCTTATTTTACCAAGTCTAAGTTTCACTTCCATACATGAAGGTCGGCAAAAAACACATTATTATGTATTGTCATTTTTGCTACTGTCGATGTTGCGCGGTTGTTATAATTATATTAAGCGCTCAGTTTACATTGTTTCCTGTTGCTTTTCCCTTCTTTCAATGTCTCTTTTAACTCGTCCATGACACATAAACACGCTACCCGGATAACAGAACTCATCGACCTGCTCAAGTTTTTTCTGAGTTAACCCATACATCCCACACACTTTTTTCTATAACCATAACCATTGATTTCGCAACCTTCATTTTCAAACCTTTTACTAGACGTCTCTCATATAGCTCACTTATCATATTCCTTAAATCGCGTTCGTGATTAGCAAACATACCATATAATTTACATACAGAAGTTCACATACATTTTCTTCCCTTATTCTTACACCACTCCCATCATCTTTTAGATCTTATGGTATAGATTGAAATTTATATGGTATAGATGAAAAACGTCATAAAACGATAATAAGAAAATATTTTACATCTTTATTTATTTATTACAATGTGTCTAAACTGACGAATGCCTTTTGATAATTTCTTTCTACGTTTTAGTTTCACTGTAAATTAATATCGAGAATAACATATCATATACATATCTTAAATAAGTAGTGGTTAAAAATCATAATTATTTTTAAATCAATCAATATTAGAATTTAAATACGAGTATAACCATTTTTTTAAAACGTTAATAGGAGAGATAGAATTTAAAAGATGGTGAAAGGATTTTAAGTATACGTGAAATAAATGTATGTGAACTTCTGTACGATGAAAATATGGTTGTGTTTGTTAAAAATGAAGGCAATTTAATAAATATGATAACTTGAGCTAGAAAGCAAAAAGTTTGAAAATGAATGTATAGTAGTGAAATAAAAACTTATGGTTATGAAAAAAGGTGTGTTAAAGTGTGTGTGTGTGTTTATGTATGATATATGGGTTTACTCAAAGAAACTGGAGCATATTGATAAGCTATAAGGAAGTATATTTACATGCGACGGGAGAGTTGAAAGGGACATTGAAGTTTGAAAGGGACAGGGAACAGGGTAAATGGAGCACTTAATGAAATGTATAACAACCGCGCTAGATCAAAAGCAACAAAAATGAGAATACATCAAAATATATTGGTGCCTACCTTGACGAATGGAAATGAAACTTGGACTCGACAGAATAAGGATATAAGTAAAATGATGTAGAGATGTGTGCTCAAATAACAAGTTGTGGTGTGTCAATGTTTGAAAGAAGGTGGAATAAAGACATCATAAATGAATTGATGGCTAAAATGGATGTTTTGAATAAGCTGAAAAAGTAGCTTTGAGAGGGTTGGAACATGTAGAGAGAATAAATTATGAAAGAAGGACACAGTGAATATAAAAGTCAGAAGAGCAAAGTGTACATGGAAGAGGTAGACCGAAGAAAACGTGGTTGGACCAAACGAAGCTGATTTTTAAAGAAGATAAAAAGAGAAATATGAATAATGTCTCAGTATATGAAAAAAGGCGGAACGAAGATATCAGAAATGAATACATGTTGCATGACAAGATATACAAAAATTGCATGACAAGATATACGAATGTAGAAGAGGTAAAAGTTGTGTGGTTGAATAAAAAAGTTTAAAGATCTATTCTATTTACCTAATCTACAAAGAACAAAAGTCTTTATTTACAAAATTTATATTATACTACGTTTATAACAATCAGAAGAGAAAAAAAATAGTCAAGATTTACACATATTTTTTTAAAGATATCTTTAATAAGAATTTTCAAAAAATAAAGAAAGTGTTAATTGAATGATCTTTTATTTTTAATAAAAATCCTTGTGTTTTTAATTCTTATGTTTATATTTTTTACTAAGATAAACTCAGAAATTAATTTATCACGAAATCACACCAAAAAAGTATGAATATTAGAACAATGAAATAATTCTTTAATATCTATTTTATATCCATTCTTCCATGAAAATCATTTCATGACACCTGTGAATTTTAACAATAGAAGAAGAATTTTACATGCAATGTATACATTAGGATTGTGCAAATTTCCTCTGAATTGTTCAATAATGACATACTCCAACGCCAATACTCTGAAACACGATTCTTTTGATTATCTTCTTCTTCTTATTGAATTATGGCGGTGAACTTATTCTTTGGAATAGTAGTTTCTTGTCTATGGACATTTATTCCAAATCTTTGAGGAATTATTTCAATATCTATAGTTTTTTTACTGAAATGTCTTGGTTTAACGTGTCTGGGGTGTTTTGTATTATTTTTCATTTCGTTTAATTTATTCGATATAATTTGTTTTGATTTATTTTTCAAATTATTTTTGTGCCTTAAAGTAACTCAATTTAATGTTATAAATGAAATTTAAGTATTCGAATCGCTTCCACGACAATGACTGTTGAGTGGATGATCTCATTGTCATTTTTATTTGTTTCTTCAAGAAGAAGCTGTACGTCTCGCGAGCTACCTTGAAACATCATTAGTAGTGTTTATTAGTGATTCTCAATTGAAACCGTCATCAACATGAAGCAATTCCTAAGAAAGCATTTGCCAGACCAACCTTTTTCTAGGTATGTCACTTTATCTCAAATGTCAGATAAGAGAAGCAATCACTCATTAAATTAATCACTGTTTGCCGTACACTTTTTGAAATTATATCACCGAGCATTTAAATGTTCAGGAACTGCCCTTTGCAAACAAATGGGGACATTTTTTTTCTAATGAAAATAATATAATCATTACTTCAATTTCCTCATCGTTCGTTGGAACATTTGCGCAATTATTATTTTTACCATATGTAATATTTATTAATATGATAAGTAAATATAGAATGAAGCTAATAACTTAATATATTAGCCAAATATTGAACTGTAATATAAGGAACAAAACTTGTTTAAATTTTTACCTTACAAAATAAATATATAATTCACAATAAACCTGATTTGACTTGGTAAAATTACATGTTCAACAAAAAATTGTCCTTTAAATGTATTAAAATCATTTAACCTGCAATTACCTTTGAAAAATTTATGTGTTATGGAAACACTATCATAATAGAAACAAAGTTTTCACCCTTAAAACATCCCTATTTTAAAACTTTAAATTAAAGAAACACAATCTTAAGAAAGTCTTGCCATTTTCTGCAGTTTTCCACAGCTTTTCGGTGAATTGGTCACACGGCATTAAGCTCACCAGGTTATGTAGGTAACATACTTATAATACAATGCACAAATTTGTTTTACTCTTTTTGTGGATTGTTCAAAATGTTTTTCAAAATCTTTTAAGAATTGTTAAATGCTCTATTTTTGGTCATAAATATTATTAAAATCTGAACTTATCAATTATGAATAGAAAATGAAGATTTTTTTATTTTTTAAACTTATATTTAATCTACTTCTAATGGGCATACATATATACTCTCAAAATAGACAACCCATGATACACATAGGTTCAACTAAGACAGAATTAAGGAAAAAATTAACAAGGCTGTTTTTTTTATTTTTCAATTATAGTGTTGATTGTTAAGCAAAACATTTTTTCACATGATAAAACAATAACTGTATCTACATCAATACCCTATGTAATGATTCCATAGGGTTTTGATGTAGATACAGCTATTGATGATTTTTTAATATGATTAAGTGGGATGGAAATCAGTATAAAGGCTCAGACAATGAGACTTTGTCAGCACCCCTTGCCTACATTTTCAACTTAGACTTTCAAGCTGGTATTTTCTCGAGTGAATGGAAAATGACTGGAGTCATACCCAGCGGCGGCTAGTCTGGAAGCGCGCTGGTGCGCTGAACCGGAGAAATAATTCGCAATAATTAAATTATATATTCGCAAACATGACTTCCAAAAATGTTAAATATTTGTATAGATTAAATATGTAAGAGACGTATCCAGATAGTAAGTGTACTGAGGCTCTCACGACCGGATGGATTTTATTTTCGACATGTTGGCTACACTTCCGTGTAGCCTGACCCTTCCCCTCCGCAACGAGACCAGTTCGAGGTCAGTACGTTGAGAAGTGTCGACGCGACAACACGTTTCGTGAAAAATGTCAATCCAATCTCCCGCCAAGTGCGAAATACGCGGCGTAATCCGTTATCTCGTTTGGAAGGGAAAACCTCTGGTTGAGGTTTATAATGAGGTGAAAACTGCATATGGTGATAAAGCTATGAATCGTACAAGTGTGTACAAGTGGTGTCGCGAGTTTAAAAACGGTCATACGTCTGTGCATGATGATCAGAGGAGCGGAAGACCTTCAATTGTGATGCGTTCCGTGACGACGAAAAAATCGAAAATGCGTTCCGTGACGATCGCAGATTGACTGTGGATGAACTTTCTGCGATGTTTCCGCAAATCTCCAGATCTCTACTACACGAAACCATCACAGAAACCCTCGGATATTGGAAACTGTCCGCGAGCTGGGTCCCAAAACAGCTGACAGACCAACACAAGTTGAATCGAGTGGAGGCCGGGCAAGAGTTTTTGAGGCGCTGCAAACTCCATGGAGATGAATTTCTCCGCTCCATCGTTACTGGAGATGAAACTTGGGTTGCACACTACACGCCTGAAACCAAAAGGCAGTCTCAACAGTGGCGTCACACCTCTTCACCCTCCGCCAAAAAGTTCAAAACCACAATGTCAGCCAAGAAAATCATGGCATCCTTGTTTTGGGACTGTCAAGGCATAATTTTAATTGAATATATGCCTCAAGGGGAGACCATCAACTCTGCAAGATACTGTGAGACCCTAAAAAAATTGCGGAGGGCGATTCAGAACAAGAGGAGAGGCATGCTGACAAAGGGAGTCTGCCTGCTGCACGACAATGCCAGACCACACACGGCCAACGCCACGAAGGAACTGCTCGCCTCGTTTAAATGGGATGTCCTGAACCATCCCGCGCATTCCCCTGACCTAGCACCTTCAGATTACTATCTCTTTACCTCCCTGAAGCTGCACATGGGTGGAAAAATGTTTTCAACCGACGAGGAGGTAAAGGAGGAGGTGGACGGAGGGGTTGGCGGGAAACTACTTCGAGGAAGGCATCAAAAAGTTGATAGCCCGCTTCACCACCTGCATTGAGAGGAATGGCGACTATGTCGAAAAATAGCTTACATATGTACTACGGTAACCACGTAATTTTTTTGTTTAAATAAAAAAAATTGTAACCTACAAAAATTCAGTACACTTACTTTCTGGATATGCCTCGTATAAGAATACTGACAAATAATACGAGTATTTTTATTTAAGTGAATAATTCAAAAAAAATATTCCTTTAAATTTGACCGGCCAAGTTTGCCAATACTACCGGAGCGATCTCCAATACGCACCGGACAGAAACGCAAATTCGTATAGGGCAGACATAGACATACAGTAAACCGTGAGATAGCGATATTTTATATTTGCTCAGCGTCTCGAGGTGCGTTGGTGATCAGCGCACCTCGGGGCCAGCCGCTGCTGATCATATCTATTTGTAAAAGTTTACAAACTACAGGCCCATTGACATACTCTCTTCTGTAGCCAAATTGCTTGAGAGACTTATGGATTGTGTGTTAAGATCACACGTAGATTCCCACATTGTTGATGAGCAACATGACTTTCAATTTGGCAAATCAACTGAGTCCCAACTTAATGGTATTTAATAATATTGTTTCTAGCACACTTGATGCTAGAAACAATCTCAGGTTGATTGTTCATATAACAAAACCTTCGATTGAATAAATCATCAAATTCTACTAACAAAAATGAATCTACTTGGTATTCTAAATAGTCTTACAACTCTTTACAGACTATTTGTCTAATGTATATATCAGTTTGTTTCTTATGGTCTATTCAAATCTAAACATTTTGCTACCTAGTGTTCTGCAAGATTCCAATATCTTTTTAGTTTGCTCAGTTGAGTCATCAAGCATTCCAAATACTTGCGGTTTTCCAATGATTTAAAATTATTTAAACATATTGGTTCTCTCCAAGGCTGTGTGTAACTCCAGATTGATTTGAATGGTATCTAAAAGTGGGGTCATAGCAATAAGTTGACTTTCAACATCTCTAAATATCAGCTCATGACTTTTTCAACAGCTGGAACCCAGCAGTACTTAAGATACTTAATCGATGATCAGCACATTGTACATGTTAGCACTATCAAAGACCTTGGCATCTTGTTCAACAGTAAATATACATTTGTTTATCATATTGAGAGTATGTGTTTATCTGCCAATTAAGTTCTGGGATTTGTGATAAGAGTCTCTAGGGCATTTGATGGTGGCGCTGTTATGAGATCTCTTTATAAATTACTGGTTCATAGTAGATTAGAGTGCAGCTCGATCATTTGAAACTGGAGTGGAATCCAGAATTCCTTGGAAGTGAGTTCAAAAGAGATTCTACGACACTTTTAATGCAGAGTATGGATTTGACCCATGGCTGAATCCAATATTTTTTTTAATGACTACTTAGATATTAGAAGAAGTTTATACATAACACATCGATCAATAAGTCCCAGGACTTACTACTAAAACAACATTTGTTTGCCAAAAATCTTCTTTGTTCATCAACATGGTCTCCTTCAAGAGCGATACATTCATTCCAACGCTTTCCTAACTTTTCTATGCCAGCTGTGTAGAACGATTTATCTTTGGTTTCAAAATAGGCGTTAGTTTCGGCAATCACTTCTTCATTGGAGTCAAATCTCTTTCCCTGGACCATCTTTTTGAGATCTGCGAACAGCCAATAGTCGCTGGGGGCCAAATCTAGAGAATACGATGGGTGCAGAAGCAATTCGAAGTTCAACTCATGCAATTTGGCCATCGTTACCATCGACTTGTGACACGGTGCATTATCTTGATGAAAGAGAACTTTTTTCTTCATATGGGGCCGTTTTTTTGCAATTTATGCCTTCAAACGCTCCAATAATGCTATGTAATGTTCGCTATTGATGGTTTTTCCCTTTTCAAGGTGATCGATGAATATTATACCATGTGCATCCCAAAATACAGAGGCCATAACCTTCCCAGCCGACTGTTGAGTTTTTGGTCGCTTCGGACGACTTTCGCCGGCTGCTCTCCACTCAGCTGACTGCCGATTTGATTCCGAAGTATAATGGTGGATCCAAGTTTCATCCATTGTCACATACCAAACAGCGCTCTGACTCATCGATGCGTTGTTGTTTCTGTTCCATTATGAGCAAACGTAGCACCCATTTCGAAAAGTCGCCTTTCAACATCTCTCGGTTTCAGTTCATAAGGCATCCAATTTCCTTGTTTTTGAATCATTCCCATGGCTCTCAATCATACGGAAACGGCTTGTTGAGTCACTCCTAATGATTCTGCAAGCTCCTCTTGCCTTTGACTCTGATCTTCTTCGAGTCATGCCTCTAATTCTTTGTCCTCGAATTTTTTTAGCTGTCCAGAGCGAGGCTTGTCTTCGACGCTGAAATCTCCATCCTTGGAACGTCGAAACCATTCTCTACATGATTTTTCAGTTGGAGCAGTGTCACCATAAACTTCGACAAGCATTCGATGGGCTTCAGCTGCACTTTTCTTCCAATTAAAGCAGAAAATTAAAACCTCCCGCAAATGCTGCTTAGTTAACACAAAATTCGACATTTTCAACGACAAAACAAGGTTTTTGCATGAAACTCAAAGCGATATAAACTGAATATTATTGACAGATGTCTAACCTCCCTGAAACTGCCAAAATCGGCTGTCACTATGAACCATTCATAACAGCCAGAGCTATCTTTTGGAAACGGACCGAACTAATTTGTACACCCAATATTTGGTATATTGCCTGGCCTTTCCTTCTTTTTTTAACCAAAAATGTTCCAAATGATAATATTTTTACTATTCCATCCTAAATAAGGAATTGAATTCTTCAAGCAAACATCAACATTTTTTTATTATTTTAAGGATATTAGCATACGAGGGTAATTCCAAAAGTACCCTAACAAAGAAATTTGGGAAAATATATTTTTGTTTTCAAGCAAATCTTTTACCACCGATCAATTTTTTCAAGTTTGGAAAAGAAAATAATCCGAGGGGGCTAAAAATCTGGCGAATAGGGTGCGTGAGGAATCAATTCAAACTTTAATTCATTGATTTTGGCCACCGCGATTACGGATGTGTGAACTGGTGCATTGTCTTGATGAAACAACACTTTCTTTTTCGCCAAATGCGGCCGTTTTTTCTTGATGTCATCAGTCAAACGCTGCAATAAGTTCGCATAATACTCGCCATTGATTGTTTTTTCTTTTTGAAGATAATCAATGAAAATTATCCCACGCGCATCCCAAAAAACTGACGCCATGACCTTGCCTGCAGATGGAATTGTCTTCGCCTTTTTTGGAGCCGATTCTCCCCTTTCAGTCCATTGTTTTGACTGTTCCTTCGTCTCAGGTGTGAAGTGATGGACCCATGTTTCATCCATGGTTATGAATCGACGCAAAAACTCGGCTTTATTGCTGTGAAACATCGCCAAACACTCGATTGAAACATCCTCACGACGCTGTTTTGTTCCATTGTGAGCAAACGCGGCACCCATTTTGCGCACAGCTTTCTCATATCCAAATTTTCAGTCAATATGCGATGTACAGTACTTTTTGAAATGCCTACCATGTCTGCTAGCTCGCGCACTTTCAATCGACGGTCATCCAATACCATTTTGTGGATTTTATTTACCATTTCTGGCGTGGTCACCTCATTTGGTTGACCACTGCAATGTTCGTCTTGGCAGCTCGTACGGCCTCGTTTAAATTCTGCCACCCAATATTTTACTGTTGTAAACGAAGGAGCAGACTCCTCCAGAGTAGAATCTAGCTCGGCTTTGATATTGGTTGGACTTAGACCTTTCAAATGAAAGTATTGTATCACATAACGATGACCAATTTTTTCCATGTTTACAAATTCACTGAGAGCATTCACTATTGAGGGCTGCCAAACAAATACTAAACAACGTAGCGTCTTAAAACTTGAAACTTAAGCTTTATAAGTTTAGTACTTTCTATCATAGTAATTTTTTAAAGCAACAACCGCCATCTATACGTCAGGTCGGGTACTTCTGGGACCACCCTCGTAGTTAAAGGAAATTTCATAAAAATCATCAGGTACTAATAGGTTAGTCAAAAAGTTTTGAAAGCGACATCTATGGAGCAGTAGAAAACCAAAATTTCTACGCCATTTTAATATTTCATCTTTCATAAGAACGTACTCAAAATTTCATTTCGATCTGTCAATTCATTCTTTGTTTACAAGCCATTTGAAGTTAAAGTGTCAGTGTATTTTTTAACAATGGAAAAATCCGAATATCGTGCAGTGATTAAATTCTTTGTTTTGGAAGGTTTATCGGCTACTGAGATCCATGCAAAGATGGTGAAAGTATTAAAGGAGTCTTCTCCTTCATTTCCAACCGTTCACCGATGGGTTTTGGAGTTTAAGCGTGGCCGTACAAGCGTTGAAGACGATCCACGCTCAGGACGTCCAAAAAGTGCATCAACACCAGAAATCATAGTGAAAATACAGGATATGGTTTTGGAAGATCATCGATCGACTGTGGATGTGATAGCTGACACCATAGGCATCTCACATGGAACAACATGGCATATTTTGGCTGAAGTTTTGGGTTTCAAAAAACTGTGTGCACAATGGGTGCCGCATTTGCTAACAATGCAACAAAAACACGTTCGAATGCGACTTTCTGAGCAACATTTGGAGCAATTTCGAAAGGATAAAAAGGATTTTCTGCGTCGATTCATCACTATGGATGAGACTTGGGTTTACCACCATGATCCTGAATCAAAACAAGAGGCTAAGGAGTGGTGTGAACCAGGCACTTTGCCTCCGAAGCGAGTTCGTGTCCAGAAATCGGCCAAGAAGGTGTTAGCGTCAGTTTTTTGGGATGCAAAAGGAATTTTATTGATAGATTATCTCCAAACTGGTAAGACAATCAACTCTGATTATTATTGTGACCTTTTGGATCAGTTGGATGAAAAAATTTGTGAAAAAAGACCCGGTTTGCAGAAGAAAAAAATCATTTTTCATCAAGACAATGCACCTGCTCACACAGCTCAAAAAACCATCGCGAAAATCAGTGAATTGGGGTACGAATTGTTGCAGCATCCACCATATTCGCCAGATTTAGCTCCCTCTGACTTCTGGCTGTTCTCACACCTCAAAAAATTCCTTCGTGGAAAGCATTTTTCATCAAACTAAGAGGTTATAGCCGTCGTAGAGGAGTATTTTGCAGGCCTTCCAGAAAGTCACTTCCGTGATGGGACAACAAAGTTGGAAGATCGTTGGACCAAGTGTATTGATCTTATGGGAGACTATACTGACCAATAAAAGTGATTTCCCCCAAAAAAAATGTATTTTCATTTCCGCTTTCAAAACTCTTTGACTAACCTAGTATATGACAAGGAAGGATGATACACTGAGATTGATTGAGTCTGAAGGTGAAGGTATAAACTGCCTTATTGTGGCAAATTGAACAAATAAGGCTTTATTTATTATCTTGATTGGTGTTAAGTATTGGCTGGACATTTTGCATACAATTGACTTATGTAATGTAAGAAGAATAAAAATATATATGAGTAAATAATTCGAGAGACTTCTTAAGTTGACGCTTTTTAAGACATCTTTAGAGTGGCTTGAAACACAGCTGTAGCTCAAAATAAAATTTATGTTATTCAATATAAAAGAAGAAAATTTGGAACCTGCCTGTTTCCTATCCCAATATGGTTTGTCTATTCTACTTGCAATCTTCCTACTTCTCTTCGGTTATTTAATAGTCATTCGTTGTATTTCCATGTCTGGACTATCAATTGTTTATTATTTCACATATTTTCAGTAGGAGACAACAAAGATCCCTATCTAACCCTATCATTAGCATCAATCAGGTCTTGGTCTGAGCATGTAGTCCCGATGTTTGAACAAGTTAGCATGTGTTCTTCTCCCTGGCTCCATCCCAACTCATTGTCTGCGAAGACTGTTGGGGTCAGCTATACTCGTCCTCAGGTTGTATGCTCTTCTGTCCCGGACTACGTCCCCCAGGCCGTGCCTCTGCATCAGGTTATCTTTTTGCACCACCCATGAATTCTTTGGTCTTCCTCTGTTTGTTATTCGAGGAAGATCCATGGAGATATCCTGGTTCACAATGTGATCGGGTGCTCTACGTCCAACGTGCCCATACCATCTCAATCGCCTCTCCTCCATCTTGCTTTTGATGTCTGTAACACCTAGGCTTCCACGAATGCGTGAGCTTTTTATTTTGTCTCTTAGGGACACACCAGCTGACCATCTTAGCATGCGCATTTCAGCAGTTTCTAGTTGCCTAGAGTAAGAGTTATACATCGTCCAGCATTCGGAGCCATAGAGGAGTGCGGGTCTGACAATCGTTTGGTATACTTTTCCTTTTAACTTTACTGGCATTTTCGGATCACACAGAACTCCCGTCATTGATCTAAACTTCATCCATCCCACACTAATTCTATGTGTTACATCTGCTGTACATCCTCCATCGCTATGGATGTTAGCATGTGTTGTGAGTCCTGTATAGACCCAATCACATTTAATGCTTCTTTTGTTCGAGAAACCTCATTTCTGCATGCTCACCTTGCATCTAGTCACCTCTACTCGGGAGTCTTTTCAGAACTCTTCAAGTAGGCCAAGGCAGCTGATCTCCTGATGCCATATTTTTCGAGAGCTCTATCTAGTCGTTAGATATGTTTTTCTTTCCGCTTTAGAGAATGTGCTAGTTATTCATAGGATATTGCTATAATGTATTTTTTAAATTATCAACAGATCAACTAAACCAGATCTTAGCGATGAACTTCAAGAAGCTGACCGCAAGGTGGAGACTATCAAAGTTGCTGTAAATGCTGTCTGCAAGAGGCTGGGTTCCATGGGTGGGAGTAGCGGTGGAGCGAGCGGGCAGCCCGTTCTGGACAGCGCCCGCGATAAGAGAACCAAAAAACTACTAGAGCACCAATTGGGCACTGCTATGCTTGAAGCTATCAACCATATGAAAGATGAGAGGACATCATTCAAGTACATCATGGAGTTATGTGGTTTGTATACTTTTTAGTATTACAATAATGAAATTCGCAGTCTTGGCCTAGCAAAGGAGTATGTGGAGAGCCGGACTATGGACCATCTTGAATGGAGGCATTTGTGGCATCTCTTTATTGTATACTGTACAACCTGGCGAGTTTATTGCCATATGACTATTCCAACCAACCAGAAAGGTGTTAAAGAACCCTGAAATTATTACCACACCAGATTTCTTTTTAAACTATGTGGGCTCCAAAGGAATCGAACTTGCAACCCTCAAATTGAAAGACAAGAAGAGGTCAGAGCTGGCTTATAGAAAAAGTATTGTGTTCCAGCATGATAGCATCAAACCACACGTTTAAATGGTCATTCAGCAAAAATTGTTACATCTTGGCTGATTTAGTGCATCCATCATATAATCTAGACCCTTGCACTTTCGGACTATCATTTGTTTCGATCTTTAAAAATATGAACTCTTCTAATGGTGAAAATTTTCCAAATTTCAAATCTTCCCAAAACCACTTCGATTAGTTTTTCATTGACAATTCCCAGGAATTCTTCAATTGAAAAATCAAATTGTTCAGCTACCTTAAATACGGAAGAAGTTCACCAATCAAAATAGCAAATACATAATAGATTAAACTTATTTTAAATTAAATTATTTAAAAAAATTATAAAAAATCGGGATGAATATTGTATGTTACAACCTAATATATCTGAAAATCCGTAAAAATTAAAAATTGTGAATAGTGAAGATAATGTAGCAAATCAATCTTATATTTACTCACCCAGCTATCGGGGATAATGGCTTGCTTTGATTGAAAAATCATAGTGATTTTAATATAAAAAACCATCTCTGAAGTACATTCACTAGCAGACATATTTGAAATTTAATGGAAATGGATGTAATTCACTTATCTCCAATTGAAAATACCCCTGTGTCCTTACCTGACCCCATTTTGTCTGTGTACTCCATTTCAATCCTGGAAAATGATGCAATATTTCTTAACAACCTTGTTGCACAGTGACATTGTTTATTTAATATATTTTATTATATCTATTATACTATATAGTGTCTACTCATATTAATATTGTAATATGGTCACATCAGTTTCATTTTCCCTGATTATACATTAAGTTTTGTTAAAACTAATCTCTTTCAAGCCCTTTTGTTATAAATTAATTTTATCTTTAGAAATATACATCGTATAGTATACACCCTTCAACACATCCGAATTGGTAATATGAACCTATTAAAGAGCATTGCCGGGAAACAGTATATTGTCTTCGGCCCCAAAAATCGAATCTTCAGATTTAGAACCACTGGATTACTCACAGTTCATCATTGCATAAGTTGGTAATAATACTGCACGTGAAGTGGGAACTATACTCCCATACGTACTCCGAGTGTATGAGTATTGTTCCCAGGCGAACTCTTTTACCTTTTTTTTGGGTATCATCAGGAATCAAACCCGAAACCTCCGAGTGGAAGTCAAGCGTCTTACCAACTAGGCCACAGAGGTGTTCTTTTGATTTTTTCAAATAATTATGTATCTTCATTTATTCTTTCAGTTCATACTCATGTTATAACTTCTCTTTCTCTTTATGATGACTGAACTCTTTTAGTCAAAGTATCAGTCTATCCTTTTAACAATTTATTCTATCAATAGTCCAATGTAAAAATTTTACACCATTTTTGATTTTGTATCTAGCACTTTGCCAAATAAAAAAATCACATTATGATCCACATTTTTTTCTTATACATATATATAATGAACAGTATGGAGGGCAGTCCTCCAAAATCCTCTATCCAGCCCTCTTATTAAAGAAAATAATTTATCCAGGATGTACGAAAGGAAATGTATTATTATTATACAATCTGTTATCTTTTATATACTTGATAATGATGAATAATACACAAAAGAAACACAACACATTATTCAGGTGTATTCATTCTTTTATTTATTTTAAATAAAACATTTTCACTTGATTTATATCAAATGAAGTTCACATTGGTCATATGCGTTTAGCAGATTCAATGTGAAGACATTGACCTGAATAAACACATACATGCTACTATTGGAGTATGTTACTGTATCTCCAATCACTGTCTTTGATCAGTACTCGTTTTATAAATAAATACGTATCTTAAGTGATTAACTATCCATTTAAAGTCATGTCTCTTGCATAAATATTAATTTGTAAGTTTTATTCCATCTGCTCTTGGAAAATATAACTGTCTATATATACACGTATATATATTTTTTACCAATAACTTATTCTAACACTACCGCATTGTTGGCTGTAACTTTTTTTATCAGTCATTAATTTTTATTTGCCTACCTCTGTGACCTTGTTGGTAAGAAACTTGACTTCCATCTGGGAGCTTGAGTTCGATTTCCGATAATTCCCAAGAAGGAAAAACAAAAAATGTATCTTCCTGGTTAAGAGTTTGTCTACTAAGTTATTGTTACTTCTCAGCATGCGTTACCAAAATATACCATGGTGGAGGTCTAGCCATGTGCCTTCTCCAGTGGTTCTAAATCGTATAGCTTGATGGATGGGATCAATGACAACACTGTCTCCCGGCCACATTTTTAAAAATGTTCACATCACCAATGTGAATATGTTGAGTACCATGCAAGTGAAAAAATAAATAAAAATATCCCTGGAATTAATGTTTCTATTAACACTGACTTCTGATGTTGACCATATTCTAACATAAGTTAGTAAATTATAATTTATCTGTGATGTATCTTTTACCATCAAGTATATTTTTAAACAGCTTTTTATTTTATTTTAAATATAGACTCGCTGAATGATTAAACGAAGATTGTTTGGTGTTTTTTATTCCTGTGTATTCTGTAAAAGCACAATTCATTTTACTTTATTCTCTTAAACAGATATCTCTTATTTTTTCTCAATAAAATGATTATATAAATATATAAACAATAATAATTTTAAAAAAATCTTTTTATATGTACCCTTTTTTTTTTTTTTTAACCTGGTGAGTTTATTGCCATGTGGCAATATCTTCCAACCAACCAGAAAGATGTTTAAAAGGCCCTTAGTGACAACCAAACTGGAATCCCATTTAAAAAAAATCTGGGTTCTAGCGGGGATCGAACCCGCAACCTCCGGATCAGCAGACAAGCGTCTTACCACCAGGCCACGGAGGTCGTCAATTTATTCAACACTACCCTTATGTAGTGTTGAATAAACAATAGTCGCAAGTGAAGATTTTATAGTTTTGACATTCAGTTAATGTGTCGGGGCGGTATTGTTGTATTTAATACATATGTACATACCACACATACCGTCATGTAGGCAGGGAGGACAGAGCGCCAGAATTTCCTATCTCGACACATTTCCTTAGCCTCTTCTACATCCATACGCCTCATACAATTTATTTGATTCATCTACCTTCCTACATTTTCTTCTTTTAGAATATCATTTACTTGATCCAACCATACTTTCCTTGGTGTTCCTCTGACATGCCTTCTACTGGCATTTGCATTATAAATCTGTTTTGTTAGTTTTTCATCATTAATTCATTCCACATGCCCAAACCATCTCAGCATGCTCTTTTACATCTCACTTAAAACTAGCCTTAAGTTCACATTCATCTCTTATCACTTCATTCCGTCATACATTGTCACCCCCATGTATTCTTTCTTCTCAATACACGCATTTCTACAGCATTTATTCGGCTCATCTGTCTTTTTCCACGTCCACGTTTCGCTCCTATACATCAAAGTTGGCACCAAAATACTACTGTGGACTATCATCTTAGCAGATTTTGGTATTGACCGGTACAAGTATATATATATATTTCGTGCCCCTTTGACTTTATTTCGTATCGTTATACACCGTTCGATATCTCTCAATTTTTCCATCATCTGAGAAAATACTATTTAACCCTGAGAGCGCTACGAGAAAAAAATATAATTGTCTATCTAGTGCTGAGATATATTTACGATTCGGACGTTCGTGATAAATATTTATTTTAAACAACAAAAAAACAAAAAAAATATATATTTACAACATAAATATATTTTAGAGTATGTACCCTTGTATTCTAAATGAATGATATTCATTTAGAATACAAGGGTAGAACAAATTTCTTCCACTGCTATAGCAGTGCGCCGATCTCTCAGGGTTAATAATAGAATTGTTCAACTTTCTCCAATATTTAATTATTTACCCATATGTCGTGTTTACTTTTCCCATCACATTTTTCAATCACCATCACTTTAGATTTTATGTCATTCATTCTCAGATCTTTCTCTTCACATATCCCATACGATTTATTTATCAAACTCTTCAATTCGTCTTCAATCTGCACCAACACTACTATGTCGAATGGGAACGTATGCGGATTTCCATATGCAGATTATACAAATACATAGCAAAAATATTGTAGTTAATAATTGAAAATTGTTCAGAACTAGGAACATACGAATTTTTTTAGAACTTAACCCTTCCCTTACGGTGATAAAAATAATACGCGTGCTCCGGTGTTGGGTAGTGAGTACGCAATAAAAAATTAGCGATTTTAAATCGGAAAAATAAGAACATTCATAGATAATCCCCTTAATTAATTATAATTGAAGTTAAAAATTATAATAATTGAGATTTATTTGCTGAAAACATTAAAAAACGCTCACGGAACGGGCGTACGTCTAACCTATTTGCAAGCCTAGAAGCTACTAGTGGCGCGGAACGTCAGTCGCATACCCCGGCGCTTACGCCTTTGCTTGCGACGTTGAGACAATTCAGCTCCTCGCAATTCAGTCTAGTATGCAAGAGTGAGATGCGAATATAGTGTCGCGCTTCCCGCATACTATTATTCACCTATCGTCAAGACGAGGCACTCGCAGCGTTTAAATGCGAATTTGTTTTCGATCTTTACAAAACACCTCGATGTAGTCGATAAATTCTGATTATTATTAATATTATTTTTTAAATCAATGCGTAAATATATTATGGAGGAATACCTAAAATCTTAACCTTGTATTTATTATATTTATAGAGATATTGATGGTTATTAGAAGCAACGTGTAGAAGATACCCAACACAGGGAAGGAAAGGTTAACACAATTTAATAGAAGTCTTCTCACTATCTTGTTATATATATTTTTTTTAAATAAAATTTTATCCTTTAAAATAATTTATATTGTCTACCTATATTTTTATATATTGTTGTCTGTGCATACGTTCCCATTCGTCATATACAAAAAAAGTTACTCCCAAACATTACATCTACAGTCCCGTCACCTGAAGCGCCATGAAATACAAAAGACGGTGGCGGACTTTAATATGTATTGTTTTCCTTCTGTACAAAGAAAACAATTGATACTAATTGTTTATTCAACTTTGTTAAATGGTCTTCCATGTATAAATGTCAAGCTTTATTACTATCGCCAAAGTCTTATAGCTACATAATTAAATTAACTAAATCATACATACCATCACGCCGTCTCCCTATCGGAGTAAGCAAAAAGAAGAGGGTGCCAGACTTTCCTATCACGACACACATCTTTCGAATCTTCTACATCCATACACCTCATCCAGATCCTACGACTTCTCTGACATTTTACATTTCCTTTTTTCAAAATACACTTCATCGAACCATACTTTCCTCAGTCTTCGTCTACCACGCCTTCAACACACATTTTCACTGTATATTTGGTGTGTTATTCTTTCTTCATTCATTCGTTCCATGTGCCCAAACTATTTCAGAGTAGTCTTCATCTTGCTCAACACATCGGCCTTAAGTTCACACTCATCCCTAATCACTTCATTCCATATTCTGTCATACATTGTCACTCTATCTATTCTTCTAAGTGCACACATTTCTACAGCATTTATTTGGCTCTTTTCATTCTCGTTCCACATCCACTTCCATACATCAAAGTTGATACTAAAATATTATTGTAGACTATCATCTTGGCAGATTTTGTTGCTGTCTGGTTCGAGTATGTATGTTTTAGTGCCCCATTAACTTTGTTTTCTATTGCTAGATGCCGTTAAATATCCCTCACAACTCTTCCATCATCTTGGAAAATACTACCTAAATCGCAGAATTCTTCAAATTGCTCTAATCTTGCATTACCCACCCTCATATCGCATTTATTTTTCCTTTCACACATTTCTATCACCATCATTTTTCCTTTCACACATTTCTATCACCATAATTTTTCCTTTCACACATTTCTATCACCATCATTTTTTAATTTTGCAACATCCATCCTCAGATCTTTCTCTTAACATCTCTCATAAAATTTAGTTATCAGACTCTGTATTTCATCTTCATTCCCATTCCCGTTCAACATTTGAGTGCCACCTATTTATTGACTTCTATAGTTCCTACATTTGTATAGAGCTACACATAATCCTTATATAATAAATAAGCAGAAACTACTAAATTACAGCCACAAATCCTCATTAGTATTATTATTAACAACTGATCCCGTATTGTGTAAATCCTCTTCTGGTATGTCCTGTTAGAGGCAGTCTTGCTTTATGTCTTTTGAAGTCTTTACCATGCTTATCGTCAATATTATCTTCGGGTCACTTTCCCATATTTTTTATCAACCTTCATCTCTACGTCACTGGGTGCTATTGCAATATGCCAAATCAAATCAAAGAAAATAATCAATTCAATGGATTTGGTATTTATTATTTAAAAACTTGAACAATGCAGCAATTCATATACTGAGACATTGTTATTGAATTGATTTTATATCAATAAATCGTAAAAATATATGATTATTTTCAATAATCTTTGCTACTATTTGAAGTGTTGAGAACAAAATATCTTTCATTTGAGTTTAGTTCTCATTTTCCATAACGAACATCTTTTCCAAACCTCAAACTAATTCAATCGTAGTAATAAATGCTCAATAGTGTCCGAGTGAATTTATTTTAGTAACAAAAAATGTATTATTTGTATTGTGACACTTATTGAATGACTACTTTAACAGTGGATTTTATACATTACAAGAGTAAACAAGCTCATGTGGAAATCAAGTCTAAAAGAGAACTTATTAGTTAATTTTATTAGTGGACCTTAGTCTATATTCATAGTTTTTTGAGTAATTCACATATCTAATATAGGAAGTTTAAAAAAAAATGCTTTTGATACAATTTATGTTATGAAACCGTAAAATAATTAAAATAGAGTTGAATATAACAACCTACATAGATGAACAGACTCATTCTGAGTTACTCACGAGGAATTAAAATACCTAGAAAGCAACCTGTGGCATGCTGAGTGAGGGAATCATATACTGAAAACCTTGGAGAAGTCATAGAGTGGCCAATTTTCAGCTGTGAACTAGTAAAAAAGCTATAAGTTATGATGTGCCATTCACTTGACTACTCTATGTCTTTTATTTATTGTTTCATTTTTAATCCCTTCATTTAAGTGTGTTAAATATAACACTCCAACATATGTTTATATAGGTGAACAATGAAAGATTAGAGCAAGTCTTACTGTTTAGGCAATATTTTCTGTAATAATGGAAGAGCTACAAGAAATATCGAACGGTGTGTAGCGATAGGAAACAAAGCTGTTGGATCATTTAAACATATATACTCGAACCGGATAGTATCCAAATCTGCTAAAATGATAGTCCACAACAATATTCTAGTACCAACTTGGATGTATGGAAGTGAAACGTGGATGTAAAAGGTGCCGAATAAATGCTTGCACTGAGAAGAATACATGAGGGGGGGGGCAATGTATTACAGAATACAGAATAACATGATTAGGGATAAATGTGAACTTAAAGCTGATGTATTATGATCAAAAACAAAACCCGAGAAGATTTGGAGCATGTAGAGTAAATGAATAAAGAAAGCCTAGCGAAATAAATATACTGTGCAAATGTGAGTATAAGATGTAGTAAAGTAAGACCGAGGAGTGTGATTGGGTTAAGTTTATTATATTTTGAAAGAAGGAAATGTAAAAAGTAAGAGAAATCTGGTGTATTCATGTATAAAATAGAAAAACAAGTTAATGAAACCATATATAACTTGCCAATATATCTGTGGAAGTTTTTTATCACTCCTGAAAAATATATAATGTTCATAAATGAGGTTAAATAAAAAACTCCTTTAATTTTTATTCATTTACATTTTGCGACACGTAAATTTTGTTTAACATAAATCAATTCCTACTAATCTCAAATGTAAGTGGATTTTATTTCTTTGTATGGTCTGATAAAAAATATTCCTAAATAAAGCGAGCATAATATTGACTCCACATTTATTCTAGGAATCCCCTCACATCTATTTGGCCACTTAAAATAGCCAATCTCGACAACTTGAAGTATGAACCATGACCATTATTCACTTAAGCATATCAATCACTTACTGTTTCATCCTTGTATCATTGTCCAAATTTTACATTTCAACTACTCATGAACAGTTTTATCACTAAATATGTCACATTTAACAATTCTTATTTATACTAGAATTTATTTATCCAAATGATAAACTTAAGCATTAACATAATATTAATAATTGTTTATGTTTCGAATTGGGAGTCCATTATTCATTTTGTTCTAGTTTATTTTTAGTTTTTTTTCCATTTTCTGCACTGGGTTTTGAGTTTTATTAAATATAACATTTTAATTTTCTTAATTATATAAAATGTTAAATTAAATACATTTTTTATTTCAATTAGTTGTTTTTACATTATCCGTTTAGACATTTTATTACATCCCTTCTAATCAACTACATAGGATGCGAGAATGAAATATTAAGTAACTTTTTCATTATGAAATTTCAAAGTATTCCTATGGGTCAAGTTATAGATTTTTTAAAAAGGTTTTTCCCAAATCGGACAAATGTCACTCGTATTCTGTGGTTAAACAAACCACAAAACACAAGGAATGATTATCTTGTTTGTGTGAAAAAATAACAGCTATTTATAATGTGTAGAAAGACAGCATAGCAATGCCACTCGAACAATCACATGAAAAATAATATAATACATCATCCCATATTACTACACCTGCTGCTTACACTCCCAGCATGGAGCATCCGAAGCCACAAATCTCTCCATCTGATTTGATCGATCGCTTGCCATGGCTATTGTGTGAAAGAGCAGATAGTCTAATAATAATCTCATTTATTGAAAGCATTATATGCAAAAAAATATATATACATTACTATAGATTTTACATGATTCCAAATCACTATGGGCGGAAGACAATGCTCTGTGTTTGGTGGGATCAGAAGGGTGTTATCTATTATGAGCTGCTAAAACCTGGCGAAACCGTTAATACTGAACGATAGCGACAACAGATGATGGATTTGAATCAAGCATTGCATGAAAAACGACCAGAATATCAAAAGAGGCAACAGAAAGTGATTTTGCTTCATGATAATGCACCATCGCGCACAGCAAAACCGGTCAAGGAAACGATTGAGGCGTTTAATTGGCAAATACTTTCGCATGTGGCTTACTCACCAGAGTTGGCTCCATCCGATTACTACTTATTTGCATCGATGGGACACGCACTTGCTGAGCAGCGCTTCACTTCTTACGAAAATGTACGAAATTGGCTCGATGATTGGTTTGCCCCAAAAGAGCAACAGTTTTTTTAGCGTGGCATTCAAAAATTGCCAGAGAGATGGGAAAAATGTGTAGCTAGCGATGGGCAATACTTTGAATAAAATATTTTTTACCATTTTCATATAATAAATGTGTATTTTCTATAAAAAAAATCCGGTTTCATATTTACAGACTTGGTACATTCATTGACATAAACACAAAGGCACTCATTCATACTCAGATATTTACATACTTGAAGAAAATATACTTGCATACGCATGATTAGTAACATATGAAAATACATGGATATGTATTCCGAAAGAAAGAAAAACCGAACATTAGAAAAAATAGCTACACAAATACAGAGTTTATAACTTTGTATTTGCGTAATTATTAATTATATTTGAACCAAAGGAGAAACATCTTAACTAGCTTTGAGCATCAATATTCTCATATCATTTAGAAAATTCAAATTTGATTCTTATTAATTTTTTTATTATTCTTTTTTAGGCAGAACTGAAGTGACCCTAGCAAATGAAATAATCGACCATGAGAATAAGGTGGAACAACTAGTCTGCCAGCAGCTGTATCCTGTTGTGGAGCAGGACTTGCCAAATATTGTAAAAGCCAAGAAACAACTTTCAAAATTACTGAATGAAAAAGAGAATGCGTACAACCGACTCAGTGTGAGTATGATCCATCACATTGATCGAACATTCCATATATCATATTATTTCTCATCTCAAGTATATCTTTCAAGTCATTCCTAAATAAATAAATAAAAAAATAATTAAAATATAGGAAATCCTAGGATTTGTTAGGTTCGGTTCCAGATCACTTGTTGTAATACTAAAACTGTGATGACTTGAAACATTGATATTTTTGTTTATCAATTCATAAATTAACATAGCCAATGTTAATGAAATATTTGTAATAAAAAGACCAAACCTTTTGATAGCATCTGTTTTAACTTGTTTTTTGTGAAACCTATATCAATCTACATTTTTTTTTTCTTGTATTGCTTTGATTTTGCTATCAATAAATGAGATTTTTATTACTAAAAGAAATATTAGGCATTTTTTTTTAAAAGTTAACAGCCGCATCATAAATCAACAAAATCATAAACTGTAGATTCACTGGTGTATGCTTTGAGCTTTTATAATGTAAAAAATATTCATAAACAGCTCCTCACAAATGAATTTTCTTATCTACTGTTGTAATTAATCTGCCAAATTAGTTAGAGCTGTCAGAAAATATCTATGGTCTTTAGTAAATTTCTAATCAGTGCAAAATTGGTCAAATTAATATGGGTCTCATTTTTGTAATTTGATCCTTTGCACAAGTGTTACAAGTCACTCGAACTAATGTTAATAAAAAAATGATTTTTTATGTTATTTATAGTCAAGACTGTGAAGGTTTAAAGACATTGTATTTTGTTTAGTCCTGTTTGCTTTATGATTTTTTTTAAAAAAGGTTAAAATACCATATGGCACACCATCAGCTCCAGGAAACAATGCCAAACTGACTGTAGCATGTTCACCACTGTGACCTGCAAATTTTGTGATAAAAATCAAAATTATGCCGCTTTGTCATCCTCGAGTGCAAAGGGTTAAAAACCACCTCTAACAGACCATAAATAAAATAACGTTATCACATTTCATACATTTGTGATTTAAGAGAAAAAGAGTCAGTGTTGTGCCAAGTGTCTTGGTGAAAGATAGAAAATACAGTAATCTTTGCAGTTGTACAGTGGTTAGGCGCAGCTTAATGCGATATTTTAGCGATTTCAAAAATAGATTGTCAATAATGGCAAAAGAAAATATCAAAAATCACCAATTTTCATGTAATTAACTTTATAGAGATAATAGAGAGATGTTCCATAGCTAAACACCTTTAATTTAGATAAAAATAATATATAAAAACAAATATGATGTAATAAATTAAGTAAAAGTACAAAGGACAGAGCAGTTATGCTAAGAAATTGTTGTTTTTTTTATATGTCTTTGCTGAATTGGGTCCGACCTAGAAAAGGTTGAATTTTTTCCAAGTGGATCTTTTAGTTTTTTTAATTTTGCTGACCCTTCATTTGTAATATGATAAATTTACAATCAACAACTCAAACAATTGTTGAGTAAAAATATTTTTCCTGAACATCTTTTTAACAAATTTCTAGAAATGGTATGAATATGTTTTTTCATGTTTCTTTTTTATACTTATAAATTTGGTTAATTTAGACTCAGACCAGGCAAGGGGAGCAATTGAAAATAGCACTAGCGCAAGAGGAAGTAGAGGAGGCGGAAGTGAAGGCCGATCAATCACTAGATGCCTTGGCTGCTGAAATGTTTTCTCTGATCATCAAAGAGTCCAAACTTGCCGGAGCTATAGTCCAATTTGTCAAGCTGCAAAGGGCGTACCACGAAGATGCCTTGCATACGCTCACCTCTATCTTGCCACCACTTGAAGAATACATAAGTAAATGTTTTGATTTTATTTTATACAACACTTTTATTATCAACAACATCTGTCATGTAATTTATGTAATAAAGTTATCTTGATTTTAGAGAAGTGGTTGAATAAGACTACAGGAAAATATAGTATACATATTACAAACCGAAAATCCAGGAAACCTTGCAAAATAGTGCATAAAAGTCAAAATAATTATTCCACGGCTTATAACAAATTACGACTTCCAGCTTACAAAATTCATCATCCCATCTATCCTTTTATTTGGACGACCTCTATGTCTTCTCCCAACAACCCAAGCAATGAACGGCCAACATACTCTTCGAATCTTTTAACAATGTGTCTGTACCACCACAACCTGATCTCCATTAGCTTCTTATTTATGAGTAAAACTTTGAAACTTCCTCTAGCATATTCTTTTCGTACTTTGTCTCTATGAGTGACATCCACCTCAGCATTCTCATATCTGCTGCATGGTACTTCGACTCTTATATTCTAGTGTGTGGTGAGCACATTTAGGTCAGCATTGACCATGGATAAAATAAATAAATATTTTTATTTATTTTACACATGACAAGAAATATACATAATTTGTGAAAAAACAACAGGTTATTTAATTTGGACACACCATTGGTTTGTTGCCATTCATTTGTCGTGTCCCCAGTAAACTAGGCTTTTGCCTGTATCTCACTGAGGACATGTAGCATGAAAAAATAAATCGATACTTCTTTCCGATTTTCAATTATATAAAATCCCGTTGCACATTCTCATCAACCTGACAAACAGTGACACTCAATTATGACACATGTATACATCACGCGAAATCAAACTCCTCACACTTCATCACTCCAGACAGATCAAATATAAATGCAATTATCTATAACAATGTACAAATCATTTGAAAATTTGTATGTGACTTATGAATTATATCTAGGAACCATAAATGAATTCTAAAAATTGAACTAGGATGAATGAATCCACCATTCGCCAAACTAATGGTGCTAGGTTTGGTGAATGGTAGATTCACCAAACTAATGTTTTTGCAGATATCATCTTTGATAGTTCTTAAACTGCTTAAGGCACGATCATAAAAAATAATGCAATATTATTTATATGTATTTTTTAGTATCAACCAATAAAGTTGAAACTGTCAAAAAATATTGACTCTTCCTTTGTTCTCACCTCAACCATTTAGCCAATCAAAACTTACGTTGCTTTCCAAAATATTGTCGACAAAACTTCTTATATTAATGAGCAAATATACACTTTCCGTATTCCCAGACATATTTTTATTTAAAATAAGTGAAAACTTGGATATACCGATAATAGCAAATCTACAACCAAACATTCAGTGACTGGAGAAATTAAATGAGTTTTGACTATACAAAATTAGTATTAAGTTTACACCCATAGACAGTGTCCCTATGGATGGGTTTTAGTGCACTTATGAAGTTATCTCTGTTATTTATAGTTAAGGCATTGGCACTGTGGAGGTTTAAAGACATTATAATTTGTTTAGTCCAACACTGTTTATTCCGCTTTATACCAGTTTCAAGTTTTCACCTCATCATCAGGGGAGCACAAACTGAGTCTTGTTTGTGCTCCCCTGATGAGGGAAAAACCTTGAAACCGGTAAGGTTATCCGTTATATAAAGTAGAATACACCACGTTGGACTAAACAAATTACGATGAAGTTATCTCTCTTGAAAAATGCTTAAAAAAATAATGTTTGTCCCACACAAAGATTCTTGCATGAAAAAAGTATGGTGGATTGCACCATTTTTGACATTCAATGTTACAGGAATCCATCATAAATATGTATGATGTAAATAAAATGTTGTGTTTTCAAGTCTATTAGTCACTATAGCATCTTTACTTCACATCATCTGGCAACAATAATGGTACATTAAATAAAAATCTAAAAATGCAATATAATTAGTAATGTTGTCATAGTAATTAATTGAAAAATACAAACTGGGTGGCTTTTTATGACCACTTTTGTTGTTGATAACCAATGGAAACTAAATTAAATTAGGTTTTCAGCTAATATTTTATGCCTTTTTCTCAGATGATTTTGCCCACAAACCTGTCTTTGGAATATCGTTGGAGCAGCATCTCATAGAGACCAAAAGAGACATAGCCTTTCCCATAGAAATCTGCGTGTGTGCCCTGCATGAGTTAGGCCTGAGGGAAGAAGGATTGTTTCGGATGGTTGCAAGTATGTACAGAACTTTCTTTTTCAGCTTTTATAGTGTATACTCGTACATTTTTACAATATCCCTTTATAAGTTCATTCAACAGTTCCCTATATATGATTGCCAATGAAGCAAAAAAAATATCGACAAAAATTAAAAATTCATTAATGTGTTCAAATATTTTCACGACTGTTTTCCACTAGTTTAAAATGCATTTCAGAGTTGTTGCCGACGATCAAAGATGCAATCGAAATTTATTAACAAACAAACATCAAGAGATGACGGAATTCACCTTAAATCTGCATAACTTCCGGTTTTACTAAGATACCGATATCAACACTAGTAGATAAATTCAAAATGATCCTGCGCTAGTCACCACGAGAGTTTTCACGTCGTGAAAAGCGGGTAACTGAGTATGTCAAACACGTGTTCACATTGCAGTCGCAATTGCAGATGGCCATGTAGATGCTTACCGTGTTTAATAATATTTTTTGTCATCGCCCTGAGGATGAAGTCTGCAAAAACCTTCGAAGCGTCGACCATCAATAGACTCAACACAACAGCAACTCAAAAATATTTTAAACTAGTAATTTGTATATATATATATATACTTTTATTTATTTAAACATATTAGCTTATATTTCAATATAACATCTCTCAACTATTTGTGATTATGGATCTTAAGACCCTAACATTTCTTTTTACGAGGGCCATCCAGAAAGTAAGGTTACAACATTTATGTAGGATCGAAAAATGCTTGTATTTAATTGAAATTCACAGGATACTTCACAAATATATTAAACTATTTTTCAACGTAATCGCCGTCGAGATCGAGACATTTCTGTAGTCGGGGCACCAGCTTTTGTATGCCAGTGTCATAGACCTCCGCCGCCAGCTCTTTCAGCCACTTCTTCACAGCTTCCTAGACCTCCTGATCTTTGGAAAATTGTTGGGGTGTAGTGAAACACCCACGTCTCATCCCCTGTCACGATAGAGTCCAGCTTCTCTTCTCCCTCCTGTGCAAAAGCTTCTCCCTCCTGTGCAAAACGGTCCAAAAATTCACGCGCAGCCGTCACGCGATTTTGACGGTGCTCCGGTGTGAGTATTCTGGGCACCCATCTCGCACACAACTTCTTGTAACCAAGTTTTTCCGACACAGGATACTTCGAGAAATGTCAGAAAATTCTTCGTGAAGATCGTCAAGCGTCACACGGCGGTCATTTCGCACTTGTTCTTCAATTTTTTGCACAAGTTCGTCAGAAATCACTGCCTTGCCTCGTCGTGAGTATCAGTACAGCCTTCTCTGAACAACCTAACCCACTTCGTGATACGTTGTCGACTCATCAAATCACTACCATAAACTTCTAAACTTCCACGAACTTCCGATGGATATTCGCGGCGGTATTGTTCTGCAAAGTCAGAAAACGGATGACCGCGCGGATATCGCACGGACGGGAGGTGGCGGGAGCGCGCAACGACCTCAATTGGAAGAATTTACTGTAACTGAACAAAATGGCCGACAAACACGCGGGACCAAACAAACTGACCGTTAGGATACCCCCTACACGCCAGGTGCGCCACTTCGAAACAAAAAGATTCCCCCGGCCTCAGGAGCCCTTGTAACCTTACTTTCTAGATGACCCTCGTAAATCCTCAAAATGTTTCTTAAACTTCCTAAACAAAGACAAATGATTTAACATTATAAACTATTACAGTCTCGAGAGATATTCTGAATTGTATCTTGTATATGTAATATTTTTTTATGTTTGTTGCCATTTTACATTTATTTGTTTCTCGATCATATAATCAGAATATTACATTTTTTGACATATGTAAATTATATTTGTAATTGAAAATTCCAATGTAATTGAATTAAGTCTGTATTTATGATTGAAAATAAAATAATAAATAAATTATCATCTCACATTATTGTGAACTTAAGAATCTCCTTTAAATGCGTCTATGCTATCAGTATTCAGGTATAAATCCTTTGTATTGTTGATCTGATATTTGTTGATTCTGATCCGTATGTAATATCATGGCAAGTAAACTGATGAAATGATATTGAAAGTAAATTTGAAACATTTTGAAAAGTTGAAATATATAAATTATACCAATCTAACTGCCACCTAAGTGATAATAAAAAAAATTACTTTCCAGGCTCATCACGAATGAAGAGAATGAAATTGTCAGTTGATGCTGGTTTACTACACGAAAACTCTCAGCTGCCACAGGAATACCGAGATGTGCATGTCATAGGCGGGGTTCTCAAATGCTATCTACGAGAATTGCCTGAACCACTTTTAACAACTCATTTTCACGATAAATTAATATCCGCAATTGTCAATAATAATTCTGAAGAGGCAAGAATAAACGAACTGAACCAAGTGATTCATCAACTTCCCAAGCCCAATTTTAACAACCTACGTTATCTCATCAAATTTTTATCCATTCTCTCGCAACATCATTCAGAAAATAAAATGACGCCTTCAAATATTGCAATTGTCATAGCGCCCAATCTCCTCTGGAGCACCAGTGATGGTACATCTATAGGTTACGATATGAGCAAGACTGCCTCTATAAATTGTATAGTAGAATTATTAGTAAAGCACGCCGATAGATTTTTTAAAGAAGATGTAAATTTTTTCGTGTCAATAAATAAAGAGAATCTTCTGTATGATGACGGTTTTCCTCCGCAATTTGGAAAAGGTTCAATCAATGGCAAGCAATGCGATGCCAGTAGTATGAGTAAATCTATGCATGAATACCAACCAGTGGTGTATGAGGCAAAACCCAGTGGTCATCTAGTCCATAACAAACAAAGTCATTCTAGAAGTAATAGTCACGATACCAGTCTCATACTTCTTGATAACGATATCAAAAGGACACAATCTAACAGTTCATTGTCAGATGTATCTAGTCAACCGCAAGGGAGTCCTAAACCCAATTCGAGAACGAAAAAGAACAAATTGGCACCAGTTCCACCCAACTTCACTCCACCCGATAAAAGCAATCATGCTCCCAAGACTGTTAGTCCTGATCCGAAGATGCAAGATTTAGCGCAAACCAAAGAATCAAAAGATACTCATAGTAAAAATGATTTTGATAAGCCAGATAAGCCTCCGCGGCCTGTTGCCCCAGAGGCAACAAAAATCATTTCTGGATCACAAACCATTAATCGCTCCAATTATAAAACTAAAATTGGCAATCTTGGCACTAAAATTGGTCAAAAATTATCTAGTAGTCGAGAAAATTTAGCTGAATTTGCTTCTAGTATAAAAGAAAGACGAAAAAGTCTAGAATTTGAACATGAAAGTGTTGGTGGTGAAATAAAACACACAGAAAATATTCCTCTAACTAACAGTGCTAGTACACACCATAGTTCAAGCAGCAAAGTCTCCGAAGGCTGTCAGACAGCATCTTCGATATCTCCTAGGAGTTCCCTTAACGCAAAAACTGGCTCTGTAGTCCCCAAACAAATAGTTCAAACTCAAACAGAAAATATACCTAAACCTATGCCTGTTGCCGCCCCTAGAACTTATATTATGCCTAAGCAAGATGCAACTGTTCCTGCTGATAAAGAGACTTCTGACGTTCAGTTACGTCAGAAACCTATTCCTGAAAGTACATCTGTTCTTCCTGGTGGAAAACCCGCCATTCCTGAAAGACCGGCTACACTGCGTCCTCAGTCATTCAGAAATTCCGGTTTAAAAAATCAATCGTTAGAAATGCTCGCTTCTATTGAAGTTCCACAGAATGGAATGGGATCTTCAGGTACTATGTTAGAACGTACTCATTTGTATACGGTAGATAAACAACATCCTACAATAATACAAGTAGGTAATTCACAACAGAGCCCTGGACTCTTTCCTGATCCAGCTACCTTAAGTCCTGATGAAGGGAATAAGTTGAATATTCAGCGAACGCATAGTATAGGATCTAATAATCAAAATTCTGCCAAATCTGAGACACAGCCGATTGAACATACTCCACTAATGAATCAAATGCGCAAGTTATCTCAATCAGAAGGGAATATTCTCGACGTACCACCTTCCCCACGGCCATACCATAAACCTCCACGGCCACAAATCCCCGCTCCTCCACCTCCCACGATGGTCCCCAAGCCAACTGTACCAGAAAGCTCTGAAAGTACAGACTTGTAATGCAGTCGGTCTTATTGTATGAAATGGTACGTACAATTTAATTTTCCTATAGCAAAATATTTCACATAGACATTAAGATATTTTTGGAAGACTCATTGATTCATATCCAAATTAAATAAAATGGTTTCTTTATTCACCTGTTTTTTACCACTGAATAACTAGTTTTGTTTAGAATTGTACATAATCTTAACCATTTATGTTTTATATCTGAGAATTCTTAATGTGGTCAAAGGGAACCTTCACTTTAACACATTCAATTGTTTATTGCTATATATTTCTTTATTTATTGATTTAAAAATTAGCTAAAATTTACGTTGTGAGTATTATTACCCTGCTAGCTCACTCTATAATTTGTTTTTAAAATTCCAATCCATTGTGAACCTCCGTAGCGTAATTGGTAAAGCACTTGTCTTTTGGCCTGGAAGATTCGAATTTGATTCTCGATAGTACTATAAAAAATGGACCCAGTCTGATTGAAAAATTTGCCTGGTAAAAATACTCACACATTAGACATATGGAAATGTTTTTCTCTCCACATGCAGTATTGCTAATATATACAATGGCGAACTACGAGTTACATATGATTAATGGACATCTCATAAGTGCAAGGATGATCACCTTGTCTCCTTTAAAAGTTGTTGACCAAAAATGACATAAAAAGACACCCAAAACCCACACAACCGATCAGTTGGTGTAAAGAGCATTTGTGGACTCCAAGCTAGAAGTTGAAGCGATAGTCGTCAGAAAACTATCTTTTAATATACATGACTATTATGTTTTGTTAGCAACAAAGTCGTCAAATGGACATAAAAAATGACATACGAATTTCAAACTCTGTTCAGTACAATGTTGATTACTATGGTGTCTAACTTAAATCAGATCTTTTATCAGTTTAAAAAACATTCAACAGCTGTCACTTTTTCAATGAAGACAAAATTGTATATTTTATGAATAAGGCAATCGGATTGGAATTCCTGCCTGTGGCAGATCTCACGCGTAAAAAGTTTAACAAAGTATTTCCTATTACAGGTTGTGCAGCGCAGCTTTATGAATATTGAGACAAGCTCTGCGCTCTAAAATATTATGTATTTTGTGATTCTATTTTTAAAATACTTACATTTTAAGTGTTGATTTTAAATATCTTATATTTAATCTTTATTTTCTGTGGTAAATATTGCTAGGCATTTCATTTGCGCTTATAAATCCTTTATTAATCTACAATTTAATTAGCTTGTTATATTAACATAGTATTTTATGTGAATTTTATGAACTCACTTTTTAAAGGCTCACATTTTATTTAAAACCAGATAAAAATCGCAGTTTCTACTCTTGTTCTCTCCATATTTGCATTTCCTAGTTGTTAAGAACAAATATGTCTTATTAATCGCTTGACAATATGACCAACATAATCGAGTCCACTGTCTTTTTTTATCATACAAAAAAATACTAATGATTTTATACTATGAAATTGTATGCCTCACAAATCACTTAATAGATTTAAAGATATTTTTTTTTATATGATAATATAACTAGTCAAACTTTAAGGCATACTAAAACCCTATTAAAAATACAGGTATCTCATTATACGATTTAAATAAAATTAAGAAAAAAATATAAAAAGACAAAAGGAATAAGCTTATAATTGAAAAAAATATGTTTTTTTAAATTTGTAATCAATCTCTATCTCACCCACGATTGTAATCAATTTACTTTTTCCTAGAGCCAATTAATCATGTAAAGTGAGGGATAGGGATACCTGTATATGTTTTTACTGATACTGTGAGGGAGAATTTAAAACCATATGTTTTACACATTTTTAAGTATGCTTTTCTGTTGTTTTATAAAAATGTCTACCATTTTTCAGTGTATTATAATTCTTAAAACGATTTTGATAAAATATCAAACATAACTATGTATAGTAAAAAGATCCACAATTCAAACTTATTATTTATCTAAGTTACATTTGGAATGAAATATTTAAAATATTGTGATTAAACCTAAAAGCAATATTTTTCTCCATACATAATTTAAGAGTTCAAAAAGTAGTAGTATATTATAATAGTGAAGTTAAATAGTGTACTCATTTGTGGTTTGCCATCCAAATAAATGCCCTACAGCAATACATCACTCCCGGGTCATACTGTGGATTTGCGGGATTAATCCGACCTGCATTATAAGACAACCATGCTTTAACCAACAGTTGCATTTATTATATTCAGTGATTATCATATGAATTATCTGAGACCGGGAAAGATCTGTGGTATATACGAATTCGCAGTATACCAGACGGCAAGCGGTGTATATTCATATTTATCGCATAAATGTGCCTTGAAACTGATTTATCTTTGGCCTAAACCTATCACTGTTATTAAGAATTATTGAAATGAATATATACATAGTTAATTTGATACGTTATTCTGAAATTTAAATGAACTAATAATAAGAAAAAGTTTATTGGAAGTAGGTGGTCTATAGGACAAACATCTAGATTCCATTAGTTGTCAAACATAAATACACTTAGTTATTCATTGATATGTTTAGTATTATCATATTAAAGTAGTTCATCCAAATTCACCTCAATTTTATTTAAAATTGCAGTACATACTTTGAATGTCGATTTTATTCTATCCAGTATGAAATTGTAGACAAATTCTTGGCTATTTTAGACAAAGACTTCATATGTATACAAAAAGATAATAAATGTCGATAAACATTCCTTAAAATATTGTGTGACACTTATTTAGATATTTTTCATACCTGTGATTGGATTTCAGATACTATATTAAAATTATTATTTTTTTATGGATTTAAATTTTTGGTCTTAGTCAATAATTTCAAACCATTTCGAAATATTCAAGTGTCAAACGTATTTAGCCAAAAACATTGATAGAGACCTAAACAAATATTTTTAAAACTCTTAAGTCTCAAGTAAGATTTTTTAGTTGGAAATTATTATAAGTTTTTATTCAGCTGAGTCAGAAAAATACAGAGTCCACATACACCAATGAATTGTCATGACTTAGCTGAACGATAATGACAATTTAATCAAAGTAATGAAATACTCTCCTTGTTACCTGCGTTCACATTCACATTGTTTTATTACCTCGACTGAACCATGTCTTAAAAAGTCTAAATTTCTAATTGAAATATTTTTTATTCAAAATTTAACTAAATGATCATTTTAATGTTATGATATGAAGACATTTATATACCAAGGAATGAAATTAACTCCTTTGATATAAAATAGGACAACTATATTTTTGCCTTTTTTATTATCTTGTCAACTGATACGAAAATAACTAAAATATTAAAAATGAATCCTGATAAAGGAGACATGTTCCTAAAATCGGTTTATTGTTAATAAAACAAGCGGTGAAAGACAAAAATATTTTTATTTGGAAAGGAAACTTTTTAAAATATGCATTAATTGTCACGTGGTGATAATAACATATCTTGCTAAGAATATGTGTACAATACAAAACCGCTAAAAACTGGTTTCAAGTCAATTATGTATATATTCCAAAGTATTTAATAATGGGAAATATCAATATTTTATACAGAACTGAACTGAAATCAAGACAGATTTATAATAAGAAACTACAAATAAATGACTACAGAGTTTTGTTAATTAATGTGTAATGGAAGTAATAAAAATGTAAAATATAAATAAAGTCAGCTTAAGAAAGTTGAAACATTTTAATGCATGCATCTCAAAAGATTAATAATTTGTACTGATTAAAAGATCTATTAAAAGATATCTAAGTGTGAAATATAATTTATTACAATGCATTGTTGCATTTTATTTGGATGTCCATTGAAAATATATATTCTATTTCTAGTAACCTTTTTACAATTCCATTGAAAATATATATCTTTTCCTATTGCTGTAATTTCTCTTAACAGCCTGGAGACAATTTTCTGTGCCTTAAAAATTATCAAATTGTATGTTTCTCAATATATGTATATGAGCAAAACATTATAAAATTGTATGTTTCTCAATATATGTATATAAGCAAAACATTATCAAATTGTATGTTTCTCAATATATGTATATGAGCAAAAAATAAATGGGCCTCGTGTAGAACAAGTGGTCATATATGTATTGTTGAAATTATAATAGAAAGTATTTTATAATTTTCAAATGAAAAATGCATTTGTAATATTCATGTAATCCCAAAGTTTAGCTGTAATTAAATAAGCTTATATTTTCTTTTTACTTTTGTCATATGTGTATATCTTTATTATGGCTTTGTGTCTTGTTCATCAAAAATATATAAAATACTGCTTCACTAAGTATAGTTTTAGATTTCAATTCTAATGTACATCTACAGTATGTCATTCGCTTTTATTTTTCTTTTTCGATTTTTTTCATAGATCGGATGCAATAGTTATATTATTTTAACCCAGCTTTCACTTTCTGACTACGCAATATACTTGAAGTGTGGCTTCCTGTGGAAGACATTCTCATCAATGCCATTCATTTCAAACACTTGCTAGTCATTGTCAGACATTTTCTCTAAAACTAATATAAAAATAAGTTTTGGTATGTAAGTAATGAAATTATTTGAGTTATTGATGAATTTTACATCTCATGTGGACTGGAAATTGGCATATTCTGACAATTCTCTTCATGAATGCACACAGCAGACTAATGCTCCGTAAAAAGTTAACAATGACTGTAACAGTTGTAAATATACTAATTATATCTCCAGTTTACAACAATCGTAGTCATGTTATGAATGATTTCTTTCTATTATATGCATTATTATTCATCCTATGTTGGCACCTTAACCTTGTTTAATGGCCGCTCTTAAATAGCCAAGATTTACTATATTTAATATTCAGACCTTATAGCATTTTTAAATGACATGTTATATGCTCATTTTGTTTAAACCCTTTCTAGTATAATATATTTCACAACATTCAAAATTTATTTATCTTAAACCAAATCACAAGCAACATTGAATGACAATTTTTTTTATCAAAAAATTCTAAATTGTGATATATGTACATGTTTTGTGTTGAAGCCATAGATCGAGTTCAAAATAAAGAACGTTTTTATAGAGATAGCAGATGAAAATTCATTTATTATAAAAGATATATTGCTTACTTTAATTTGGGAAATTTACTTGAGAATATTTATGGGCAAATTCACTTTTTTTAGTTACATTACTTTAAAATGTGTTTTTAAATGAGTCAAATTTTTCATAAGAAAAATCAAAGAGATTCATTCAATTCGTATATTTTAATACGAGTATAATGTCTTTAAAAAGAAAATGTTAAAAATTGTACAAAAATAATAAAGAAAATTAGATAAATATTTTATGATCTATAATTTGGCTCGACTGCTATACTACGAGTAGTTTGATCTATGATAATAAGTTTATACAAATTTTGAATAAAATGAAAATAATAGACAATTAATTTACTACTTTGTGTTCAAACCAACTTCCCCATTGACTATATTCTACTGCGATAAAAGGTTCTCAATTCCTATAATTTTTTGTGAGAAAAGTAAGAATGAAATTTTTTTTGACAATACCAAGTACAAGGGAAAAATTATAGGATATATCTAATGTATCCCAGAGATGACGTTAATTATTGAGATTCATAGAGTATTTAAAATTTTAAAATATTTTCTAAAAACACAAAAAATCTACCATAAATGTCTATATTAAATAAAATAAAAAATGATATCTGGCATATTTATAAAAGCTGTTCCAATGTATAACTAATTGTCAATTCTTATAATTTTTTTGTGAGAAAAGTAAGAATGGAAACTTTTATTCAGAATTATTTATAATAAAACATTTGGAAAACCTTCACTAATTTCTAATACAAAATGCGTGGCAAAAAAGAATAAATTATTTATAGGATATATGTGAAATGTACACTAGAATTGAACTCTTTATGATTATGTTTACTTGTTTGCCAGAAAAAGGTGCAATTATTTTTAGTGTTAAATTTTATTTTAATTTTGTACAATCCATATCCAATAATTTTTTTTAATAAAAATATATTATCATTTGAAAAACTCATGACATTGTATATAAATTATTGCATTTTAAACTTTTACATTAAAAGAACAATGATTACTTGTGTGTTTTTGTTTCATATTATTTTACACCCTTTTCATCAACAATATTGTAGTAGTATCTCTGTGGTCGAGCTTTAAAGCCTTTAGATGAAAACCAACACTTCTATACCATTACTTTTTCAACACTCAATTCACAAACACTATCCTCTATTAACAAATGTGTTCTATCTATAAAATAAAGCCGAAAAAAAGTTTTATCCGTCTTACTGAAGTATCTCAAAACTAAAGAATGAATTGTTTCTAGATTGTTTTTTTTATTGTCTGTTTGACAAGTGTCTATGGCTGCATTTTTTCCTGGAAACCGTTAGAAGGTAGATTCAAACGCGAGCAGGTAGCAGGACCCTTCCCCCAAGATGCTTTGTCTGGAAAAACTCGGTTGTCATTCGACCTTGGTTACACAAGAACATATTTCACCATGAGTGCTGCGTACGCATCACGTTACGAAGCCGTGTTTCTGTATACATATCCTGAAGTGTATGGAGCTATTCTGACGTAAAAAACGTCGATAACCTACCAGATCGTGGCACTGCACAGAAAATTATGAAAAAAGAGGACAGAGTGATTTTACGGGTGTTTGAGAAGAATCCTCTTCTATCATTGCGTAGCAGACAGGCGGTTTTGTGTAAAAAGATTCTAATTGTGTCATGTAACACTAAAAGAAGACGTTTACTAGCTCATGGAGTGAAATTTCGAAGCACGGTGAAGAAACCACTACTGTCCGAAAAACAAGTCGAAAAAAGACACTTGGGCGAAATAAATTTGGACCGCGCGATTGGGACGTAATTTTTTCAGACGAAACTTCTTTTTGGACACATTATTCCATTAATCATACCTGGTGTACCCGCACCAATAGACTCATCCAGCGGATCATTCAACACCCGCTAAAAGTCCACGTCTGGGGCTGTTTCGCAAAGCAGGGATTTGGTACTTTCACATCTTCATAAACAATTTGAACGCTTCCAAAATGGTTAAAATATATCAGAGGACTTTATTACCATCTGCCCAAAGGTGGTTTATAAGAAAAAATTAAAATGCAAGAGGAGGACAATGACCAAAAACATCGGAGTCGTCTTTGTACTGCGCGGAAACAGGAAAATGACGTTGACATAATGGGTTGACCGTCGCAGTCACCAGATGCAAATACCATAGAAAATGTTTGGGTACTCATGAAGTTCAAGTTCGAGGGAAAAAGATCTGGAACGTCAAGCAGTTATTTCGACAGATTCGACTTCTATGGAAGTCTTTGCCCCTAGATTATGCTATAAAATTTGTCAAAAGTATATCTCGAAGATGCCGGGCAATTATTACTAGTGGAGGCGACTGGACAACTTATTAATAATAAAGCATCACGGTTTATGTAATGTAGTGTGTATTTTTTTTAATGCCTTATCCCAAATAGTTTTTCGGGTTTCGCCGTACACATTCTTGTCAAACAGAGTGCAGGTAGATTCTTAATAAAAGGTATATTTATTAACATGTATTACATGTCTCACTTTTTCTAGCACCAGGAATCTTTTGTAAGAAGGGGAAAATAAAACATTTTAAAGAGAATTAAAATGTTTACTTTTAAAAATTTTACGAAGACCAATTAACCACATAATAGTTCTTTTTGCCTACTCGGATAACTGTAATCAAATTGGGCAATATATGAACTGCCCCAGATAAAACTTCATTGATGTTAGTTACTTTCTGATGATTGAGACGGAAACCTCCTGCTTGAATTATACGTATAGCATCACCTATAATATAAAATAACATTTTAGTATCAACTACATATAACTAATTTTAATAAATTTATATTTTGACAATACCAAGTACAAGGGAAAAATTATAGGATATATCTATTGTATCCCGGAGATGACGTTAATTATTGAGATTCATAGAGTATTTAAAATATTTTCTAAAAACACAAAAAATCTACCATAAATGTCTTTATATTAAATAAAATTAAAAATGATAACTGGCATATTTATAAAAGTTGTTCCAATGTATAACTAATTGTCTAGACTGAATAAAAATTAAACATCACAAGGATTCCCCTGTTAAATGAATGTTGTAATTTTTTATTTTTTTATTAAACAAAGTAAATTATTGTACAAACATTTGTCAAGGCTATACCTATAAACAAATTTATTACTTAACTAATCTTAATTATATGTTATAATTTATGAACTTTACACTACATATCATTTTATTTTATTTTTTTCAATCTTAATATATGATTTCTTAGAAATAATGAACACCTACATACTAATAACTAGATAACAATTCTTACACTAATTATTTAGCAAAAACAAGTCCACTCGTTCAGGCTACTTGTATTCCCATCACATTCACTAAGACCTTGGTCGTCCCAGCTAATACTGTAGGTGGACTAGTCAGGCAACAGATAATGCTTCGGGAGCTTGTGGTTATAACGGAAGGGTAGGTCGGATTTACTCTCGCAAGCCCCCAGGGCAGCGACTAAGGAATTGCTGTGATTTTGTTGGTTTTTATAGAACTTCACGGTCCAAGCGAGGATGTGGTGTTGTAGGGTTTCTTCTTGCTGTTCGGCGTGAAGTCGGGTAAGGTTTGTTCTGGGATGGGTGTTAAAAGATATCTTGAATGCCTTGTTCTGCACTCTCTGGAGTTTCAGGTAATCCGTGTTGCTCACACTACCCCAAACGGGTGCAGCATAGGTCAAGATAGGACGAATAAGAGTTTTATAGAAGAGGAGCTTATTTTTAGGTGAAAGGAAGCTTTTATTCCTCTCATTTTAATTGTTTGTAAAAGATGCAAGCATTTGCTTCTTTCTGCGCAAGGAATTGGTAGCACAATAATTTATTTGATTTTTACTCACTCAAACACGTGCAATTGCTTTAGAATAAGGAAAAGCAAATCTTTTTGTCTTATTTAAATATAATAGTTGTATAAGGTTTTTTAGAGTATTGCACTGTGTGGTTTTGCTTATGATGCTGACATTTTGAAAACATTGCAGTTTTTATCTTTAGGGCTTGTTTTTAATAAATTTTTCCATGAGTGGATTTGTGCGCTTGGGCTATATCGGAGTCTCATTTGTAATGTGTCGAAGTTGATTACAAACAAGCCCTGAAGATGAAAACTGTAACTTTTCAAAATGTCTGCATCATAAACCAAACTAAGTAATACAACACTCCGAAGGATCTTATAAAACTGATATCAAGAACTGCGAAAGCACAAAACACACTTAAAAATATAAGTTAACAAGACTTACTTTCTCTAGGGAAACAATTAGCTTTCATTGCTAATTGAAGTACAGTTATGCCAGGCTCTAATAGTAATGAAACATTTGAAGCACCTTCAAATACTTGTATAATTTCTGCTGATGTTAAATTAATTAGGGAATTGATATTTTGACCATACAGGGCTTCAGTGGCTCGTTTTGCTCTTTCCAACCCAGATTCTGAAAATATTTAGGAATATAAACTCATTTAACCTGGTTAAATCTGAAATAATATATAAACAATAAGATATATAGAATCCATTATATTTTCTCTACGGAGATGCTTTTTTAAAAGTTTTCACTGCCATCTTTATTATGGCTTCTCGTATTTATAAAATCAACGTCAATTATTCAGACTTCTTACAGTCTTATTTATAATTAGTATTTTTTACTAAAAATCAAAACTGATTTCAACAACAAAAATCAGGGACTGATTAGTGAGGTCTAAAATGTTTCAACCACAGTGTTAGAATTACTCGCACTTCATGATATTGCTAGTCAACCTGAACATAAAACTTTACTTTGAAAATAAGATTTAACAGCAACAAATTTTGCTCACACTTTTTTTTCAGATTATTGAAGATTTTCAAGTGTTACGTTCTACCCTTTCATCTTCCTGTGTTATTCTTGGTGTGTTTTGCAAGAATATCAAAACTAAAAATATGAAAATAAATATTAGGTGTACAAATAAGTTTCCGCCGTTTTTTATCAAAAATTGGGCATTTATTGTGAAAGAACGGAACCTCATGTTTTATTCAAAGTAGTACCCATCGCTTGCCACTACTTTTTCCCATCTTTCTGTCAGCATACGAATACCGCGTCAGTCATCATCATCATCTTTTGAGGCTATCCACGAATCGACTCAATTTTTGGTATCTTCATATGATGTGAAGTGCTGCTCAGACAGGCCATGCGTCATCGATCAAAACAAGTGGTAATCAGAAGGAGCAATGTCTGGTGAATACAGCGGGTGGGGTAAAACTTCTCAATTGAGTGTTTCCAAATAGGTTTTGACCGGTGCCGCAACATGTGGACTAGCATTATCATGCAGGAGAATAATTTTGTCGTGTCTGGCGTAGTAGTGGGCGCGCTTTTCCTCGAGTGCTCGACTCAATCTCATCAATTATGTTCGGTAGACAGCCCCAGCAATGGTTTCATTCGGTTTGAGCAACTCATAATACACGACACCAAGCTGATCCCACCAAATACACAACAAGAGTTTTTTTCCATGAATATTTGGCTTAGCCGTAGATGTTGAAGCATGACCAGGGGATCCCCATGATTTCTTCCTTTTTGGATTATCATAATGGATGCATTTTTCATCACCAGTGACTATATGGTGCAGAAAACCCTTTCGTTTATGCCTGGCAAGCAGCATTTCACATGTGGAAAATTGGCATTCAAAGTTTCTCCGTGTCAGTTCATATGAATCCCAATTTCTTTGTTTTTGAATCATTCCCAATGATTTCAACCCATGTGAAATTGCTTGTTGAGTCACTCCTAATGTAAGTGCAAGTTCTTCTTGCGTTTGGCACGAATCTTGATCCAATAATACTTCCAATTCCGCGTCTTCGTACACTTTCGGCCTTCCGCTACGTTCTTTGTCTTCGATGTCAAATTCACCGTTCTTAAACTTTTGAAACCACTCACGACAACTTCTCTCACTTAAGGCAGCCTCACCATATGCTTCTACAAGCAATCGATGCGCCTCAGCTGCAGATTTCTTCAAATTGAAGAAGTAAATCAAAAGTTCCCGCAAATGACGCTTATTCGGCTCAAAACTTGACATTTTCGAACACAAAAAAATATGTTATACTGATAAAAATTCACTAATATTTCAAGGTCATGTTGTTGACAGTTGTCCAACCTTACGATAATGACATTTTACATCTGACAATTTTAACCATAACTTACTGGTGGCGCCAACTTTTGTCAAACGGCGGTGACTTATTTGTACACCCAATATTATATTTACTAATTTATTCTCTAGAAACTAAATAAAGAATTTTGTCAACTCGTATTGCAGGAGAGTAAACAACCTATATAAATTCTCATATTGTATGAAAACTACAAACACTGACATGGTTACCATTGTCATAAATAATTTGAGTTGACAAGTTTTCCATTATGTTGAAATTGTGATTTACTCATAAAAAATTTTTTTTTTACACATAACAAAAAACTAGAAAATGCAAATGATTTCCCATTGAAAAAAATAATTTTGTCGAAATTTTAAAAGTAAGAATTTTCAATTCAAAAAATGATAAAATAGAGTACTCCCTCCTTATCCACTGTTTCAGTTATCCGGTTCAAAAATATTAAATGGAGAAATTCCAATGTATCCTCAGCTCATTGGTAGCCTAACACTACGAGAGTGGTCCCAGAAGTACCCGACCTGACGTATAGATGGCAGTTGTTGCTTTAAAAAATTACTATGGTAGAAAGTACTAAACTTATAAAGCTTAAGTTTTAAGACGCTACGTTGTTTAGTATTTGTTTGGCAGCCATCAATAGTGAACGCTCTCAGTGAATTTGTAAACATGGAAAAAATTGGTCATCGTTATGTGATACAATACTTTCATTTGAAAGGTCTAAGTCCAACCAATATCAAAGCTGAGCTAGATTCTACTCTGGGGGAGTCTGCTCCTAAACGTTCGCAACAAATCGTTTACAACAGTAAAATATTGGGTGGCAGAGTTTAAATGAGGCCGTACAAGCTGCCAAGACGAACATCGTTGTGGTCGACCAAATGAGGTGACCACGCCAGAAATGGTAAAGAAAATCCACAAAATGGTATTGGATGACCGTCGATTGAAAGTGCGCAAGCTAGCAGACATGGTAGGCATTTCAAAAAGTGCTGTACATCGCATATTGACTGAAAATTTGGACATGAGAAAGCTGTGCGTAAGATGGGTGCCGCGGTTGCTCACAATGGAACAAAAACAGCGTCGTGAGGATGTTTCAATCGAGTGTTTGGCAATGGTTCACAGCCACAAAGTCGAGTTTTTGCGTCGATTCATAACCATGGATGAAACATGGGTCCATCACTTCACACCTGAGATGAACGAACAGTCAAAACAATGGACTGAAAGGGGAGAATCGGCTCCAAAAAAGGCGCAGACAGTTCCATCTGCAGGCAAGGTCATGGCGTCAGTTTTTTGGGATGCGCGTGGGATAATTTTCATTGATTATCTTCAAAAAGGAAAAGCAATCAATGGCGAGTATTATGCAAACTTATTGCAGCGTTTGAGTGATGAAATCAAGAAAAAACGGCCGCATTTGGCGAAAAAGAAAGTGTTGTTTCATCAAGACGATGCACCAGTTCACACATCCGTTATCGTCCGGCCAAAATCAATGAATTAAAGTTCGAATTGCTTCCTCACGCACCCTATTCGCCAGAATTATCCCCCTCGGATTATTTTCTTTTTCCAAACTAGAAAAAATGGCTCGGTGGTAAAAGATTTGCCAACAATGAAGAGGTGGAATCTGCAGTTGATGACTATTTTGAGGCACTCGACGGTTCTCACTATAAACAGGGTATCGAAGCTATTGAACATCACTGGGAAAAGTGTGTCGAGCTGAAAGGAGACTATGTTGAGAAATAAAAATATTTTTTCCCAAATTTTTTGTGTTTTCTTTGTTAGGTCGGGTACTTTTGGGACTACCCTCGTATATCATTTACCTCGCATCATCACAAGAAGGGTGAGTCAAATACAATAAGATATTTTGAGAGATAGAGACCACCACATTCACATAACTTTTATTACAATATATCGTTATGATTGTTCTATTTTATTATTAGTTAGTGTTATTAATCTTTTATTATGCATAATTGATAAATTAAGCTTTATCATAGGTACGTATATATATGAAAAAACAGTATGTAATAGGGGTTAGGTACTATCCGCGGTTTCAGGCATCCTCTGGGGTTCTTGAAACATCCCCTACAAATAAGGGTGAACTACTGTGTTTTAAATTCCCGAATTAAAGCTTAATATTCTCACCTCCATGAACTAGTATTGTGAGTTGTTCAGCCAATTTTTCTTGAGCCAGTCTCTTTTCAGGAACTTTATTATGCATATTCATTATGTGATTTATTTCTCCAATGTTTAAAAAAGTAAAATACTTCAAGAATTTTTCTACATCTGCATCTTTTGTTCGAACGAAAAATTGATACAGAGCAAATGGTGAAGTTTTATTATCATCCAACCATATTGCATTGCCAGCAGATTTGCCAAACTTGTCGCCTTCTTCTGTTGTCACGAGAGGTAATGTCATTCCTGAAAGGTTTACTGTCTTTTGAAAAAATTACAAAAAAACACGCCAAATCATGTTGAAAACAACTTTAACAAACCATACAACTTTTCAATCCTCTAAAGTTGCATTTTCACCTTTAGAGAAATGAAAAGACAAAGTGAGAAAATATGTTTCGTTCAATAACAGCGCGTCCAAATAACTTACTATGTTTGTGATGGATTTGCAATGATCTATAAGCCAATGCGAGCATAATTTATGTAAGGTTATTGGATTAACTTAGAAAATTTGCATTCAGATTTGATAAGAGTGATTATTTCATGTCTACTGGGAAATTTTTTGAGTCAAGTAGTTTTGGTGCTTGAGAAACACTAATATTAAGAAATATAAAAAGAAAAGCTGGCTGTGTTAAAAATTGTATAAACTGCATCCAACATCTGTAACCTTAAACACAATTTATTAAATATAAAAAGCCTTTGTGTATGTGGGAGTGTCTTTTTGTCTATGTAAGTGATTTTTGTCTATGTAAACCTAGTTTCAGTGTTTAAAAGACTGAAACTAGGTTTACATAAACACTGAAAATAGAAAAATATCCAAGTTTAAATAAAACTTAAATTATACATCTGCATTTAAAAAAGGCTCATTTTAAAGACAATGATACAAATGAGAATTATCTTTTTTCATCATAATTGCAAATATTTTATAAAACTTAAATTTTCCTTCAGTAAAAAATTCAAGTGCAATTAATATTTTTTATTTAAAAATAAACTTACCATAAACAGGTGTTTTTGATATCCTACTAATCAAATCATGACCTGCTAAAATGTTACCCATTTGATCGCTTCCACCAATCTACAAAAATGTAATTATACTTTATTTTTATTTATAAAAAAACACACTAAACAAAAAGTTGATTGTTGGTAATTTTAAATAATATTATTAATATTTAATGTTTTTTTTATTCTTATGCTACCCTTCAACATATTTGAATTGGTACTTCGGACATATTGAAGAACGGCTTTGTTTGCATTTTTTATTTGTTGTGTCTCAAAATCAAACATGATAAATGGCGAAAGATCATAATACATTATTTTTTTTATTTCAAAATAATATACCAAATTCTACAAAATGCTATTTTACTTTTTATGATTCAAAAATGTATTAATTGTTGAAGTGATTGAATTTATAAATCCATAATATTAGAAAATATTAACAATAAAATTGAAAAAGTAACACCAAAATCTGAATTTGTATAACAAACTTGATTAACAAAAAAAGAACTTTACTTGGTCAGATTTCACTAAAAAATACACAATTTATTTAAGGATAAACAAATTGACATTAGAATATCTTCAACAACAATTCAGAGATAGTAATTTAACTTATAAAGAATAAAAATCAAGATGTGAGAAAAATAATTACGAAAATATAAAAATAAATTACCTGAAACTTACAATTGTGATATTTATTTAAGTAAAGCCAGTCATATGCTTGGAATATTTGGTATGTAAATTCTGTAAAACTCATTCCTACTTCTGAATCAATTCTTTTCTTTACAGACTGTTTGAGCAACATTGTTCCCATCCTGAAGTTTCTTCCAACTTTGCTTACAAAATCTATTGCATCCATTTTACGGTACCATTCCTCATTATTTATTATTCTGTAATAAAAACCATTAATTATATTAGGCGTATCCAGAAAGTAAGTGTACTGAGGCTCTCACGACCGGATGGATTTTATTTTCGACATGTTGGCTACACTTCCGTGTACCCTTCCCCTCCGCAACGAGACCGGTTCGAGGTCAGTACGTTGAGAAGTGTCGACGCGACAACACGTTTCGTGAAAAATGTCAACCCAATCTCCCGCCAAGTGCGAAATTTTGTAAAAAGGCAAGAGTTTTTGAGGCACTGCAAACTCCATGGAGATGGTTGCACACTACACGCCTGAAACCAAAAGGCAGTCTCAACAGTGGCGTCACACCTCTTCACCCTCCGCCAAAAAGTTCAAAACCACAATTTCAGCCAAGAAAATCATGGCATCCGTGTTTTGGGACTGTCAAGGCATAATTTTAATTGAATATATGCCTCAAGGGGAGACCATCAATTCTGCAAGATACTGTGAGACCTTAAAAAAATTGCGGAGGGCGATTCAGAACAAGAGGAGAGGCATGCTGACAAAGGGAGTCTGCCTGCTGCATGACAATGCCAGACCACACACGGCCAACGCCACGAAGGAACTGCTCGCCTCATTTAAATGGGATGTCCTGAACCATCCCGCGCATTCCCCTGACCTAGCACCCTCAGATTACTATCTCTTTACCTCCCTGAAGCTGTACATGGGTGGAAAAAGGTTTTCAACCGACGAGGAGCTAAAGGAGGAGGTGGAGAAGTAGACAGAGGGGTTGGCGGGAAACTACTTCGAGGAAGGCATCAAAAAGTTGATACCCCGCTTCACCACCTGCATTGAGAGGAATGGCGACTATGTCAAAAAATAGCTTACATATGTACTACGGTAACCACGTAATTTTTTTGTTTAAATAAAAAAAATTGTAACCTACAAAAATTCAGTACACTTACTTTCTGGATATGCCTCGTACATTATACAATATAAATTTAATAAATTGGTAAATCATGTACACAGCGAGTGTACTTTGTTGTGCAGTCATTGTTCTTTCCCACTTATTTTTTTTGAGATATAATACAAACTAATAGGGAACTTTTTAATTGAAAATTATTTATCAATATTATACAATTCCATATGTAAGACTTGACTCCGCACCGTTACGATTTTAACGTTATAAAAATATCATTTCCTTTAAAATTGGCTTTTAGTCTCCCAACGTCATTATTTTCTATATTCATGTTAACGATACACCTGGTTAACATGTCGAAACGCAAAAGCTTAATGTCGACTTGATCTTGACCAATAGTAGATAAAGCCCAGGAAGCATAACTACGCCGGTATAGGCAAGTGCAACAGCGAGATGAAGGGTCTACACCAAAGATAGCCACGATTTGGGAACTCAAAAAAAGATGCAGAGGGAGACCCAAGAATAGCCTGTATAAGAGAGTGGAAAAGGACACGACGATACTCGGACTATCCCCGAATGAATGGCAGGGTCAAGAAAGAGGTGGATGAAAAAAATCTAAGAAGCCGAAATAAATTGATGGGAAAAGAAGAAGGTTCAACAAAATGAAGACAGGTAGTGCACCAAGTTTCAAACATAGCGAAGGACCTTTCTTTTTTTTGTTTATTTTATATGGTATATTTTAAATTTACATGTATTCACGGAACATGCATGTTATTTTCTACGAGTTTCTTTTGGACAATTTATTTACATTTTTAGTTAATTTACTGCATTTATACGCAAATTTATTTATAATACATGTAGTTACATAAGCAAAATTTTGAAGAAATACTTGAAAAAGAATTTTTCATTATTTCCTAAAAAAATGACTTAGGTTAGTGTAAACTGTACAAATTCATAACCAATACACATTAACAAAACTAATGAAATAACATACGTTACAGGTTTTAAAGGAGATTTATCATCACTCCAAAGATATTTTGAATGATTTTCAAATATCTTTTCAATATCACTTCTAATTTTGTTAATGTTTACATCAACAAAGGCTTCTTCTAAGTAAGGTCTCTCTGTCGTTCTTCCACTAGGATCTCCGATTCGGCCAGTTGCGCCTCCAAGCTTTAAACAAGAAAAAATATTGTTTTAATAAAATAGTACATAAAATACTATGGCCCGATTTTATTGTCTGGCCTAAATACTCATTTCTAACCTTACAATTTCATGATTTATATTCAAAATTCGACCTCATACACTTCAAACTTTCAAGTCAGATAATGAAACCATGTGATTTCTTTATTTAAAGGAACTATGACAATGTGCTGCTTTTTCATCAACAAGAAATTTTAAGATTTAGTATTAAATGTTTAGGTCGGACTATAAATTTGGGCCTAAAAATATACTTGTTATAGTAAAATGAATAATGCTTACCAGTGCAATAACTGAATGGCCAGCTCTCTGCCAATGCAAAAGATTAACAAGAATTAGAAGATTTCCTACATGAAGACTGCTAGCTGTTGGGTCAAAACCAGCATAAACAGTTTGGGTATTTGTCTTCAATAACTCTGTTATTTCATTTCTATAAAAAAACAAATATTAATAAAATAAATGGTAAAATAGAAAAAAAAACTGTAATGTTTTTTTCAAAAATAGTTTGATGTATTATCAAAATTGTTGATGTTTTTATAATATGCACACATAAAAAGTACACCGGTACACCAACACAACAGCACCAACTAAGATGAATGTGGAACAAAACTGAAAAGATCTGTAGGAATGTATGCACTTAGAAGAATACATGGTGATTAGGGATGAGTATTAACTTAAGACTGATGTGTTGAGCAAGATGAAGAAGAGCACTCTGAGATGGTTTGTGCACGTGGAATGATTTAATGAAGAAAGACTAACAACACAAATATACAGTGCTAATGTGAGTGGGAGAGGAAGGCCAAAGAACATTGTTTGGATCAAGTGTATGACATTTTGAAAGAAGGAATGTAAAAAGGCAGATAAATCGTAGGAGCTGTATGAGGTTATGTATGGATGTAGAAGAGGCGAAATATGTGTATCACGATAAAAAAGTCTGGCACTCTCTCCTTACTGCCTACCTCGTTATGTACACAGAAAAAGTTATGTAAAACTATGCATAGGAAATAAATAACCCCAGTATAAAGCAATCTGGCTTAATTATAGTTTTGCCGGCAAATTATGTCTGCTTTTCTAGAATTAATCCAGCTTTGTTCTTGACAGTAGAAAAAACTACTTTATTATTAAAATTTTGAGTTTGATTTTCGATGGTGACAAAGACAGTTAGACAAAGAAATATAATTTTTCCCTATTAATTGTATGATTTTTAATGCTTGTAAAAATTACCCGACACATTCATTATATGAATAATAAAGTTTGAAAAACAGCCATGTGATTAACCAAAACATTATATATTATATTAGGTAAAGCGGAAAGAAATGACAATTTTTTTTGATTCGACAAAAAATTGATTTAAACAAAAACTATACAATATTATTCCGTTAAATAATTACCGTTGTTACCGATGATCTTCCTCCACAGAGTAGGCAGTTTTTTAATACCTTATTCGTATAATTCTGGCAGTTTTTCGGTAAAATATGACTCCAAGTGATTTCGGACTTGTTCGACATTCGTAGATTTTTTATCTCGAAGCGAATGTTCCATCGACTTAAAAAGATGTTAATCCAAAGGTGCAATATCAGGTGAATATGGTGGATGCTGCAGAACTTCTAAATCTAGCTCTCTTATTTTGTCCTGCGTAATCCTTGCTGTGTGTGGTCTTGCATTATCATGTTGTAGAATTCTTCTCTGATTCTTTACTAAAACTGATCATTTTTTAAGCAGTTCTGCCTTTAATCTTTCGAATTGGGCACAATACACATCTGCTGTAACAGTTTGACCAGGTTTTAGTAATTCATAATGAGTAGTTTCCAAAATATCTAACCAAACACAAAGGAAAACCTTTTTCAGTCAATGTCGGCTGAGGGGTAGACACATGTACCTGATTCATCGAAAACCATTGTTTTTTCTCCTCGGATTGGTGTAAAGGACCCACTTCTCATCCCCAGTAACAATTTTTCTATGAAACGTATCAGTTTCATATCTGGAGAGTGAAGATGAACAGATTGTTATTCGTTGTTCCATGGCCGTTGGAGAAAGTTTGTGCGGCTCCCAGATTCCTTGTCTATTTTGTTTTTCGAGCCTTTTCAAATAGCTCTTCACTGTTGATCATTGACAACCGATATCTTGTGACAATTCCTTGATAGTTTTACGCGGATCGGACCTCACTAATGAGTGTAAAGTGTCATCATCGATTTAAAGAGGTCTTCCTATTTTTGGTTTGTCCTTCGATTCCCTTTCACAACTTTCAATTTTTTGAAACCATCTTTGGCACTTCCGCGGATTCAAGATGTCTCTTTAAATATCGCAGATGGTCTGGGTAGCTTCTTTTGACTTCAATCCTTTATCGAATAAAAACAGCATAAAATACCGCAAATGTGTCTCTTCAATCTCTGGCTTTTGCAGTTTTGTACTTTGGACCAAAACCAAAAAAGAATATCAAAACAGAAAGGATATTAATAGAGCTTCAAAACGATACCAACCACGACGTATTAACCCAACGGTAACTGGTGGCAAACTGGTTTCAACGTGACGCCTAATGAAAATTGACATTTCTTTTCGCTTTACCTAATATAAAATTATTTATGTATTTATTTTACATGACAAGAATATATAATTTATTTACATGACATAATTTATGAAGAAACATGACAGACAAAAGCAAGTCATTTCTGTGAAATCATGTAGATCTGAATTTAATGTCTGTCATTTGTTGTGACCTCGGTAAACTAAGCTTTATCCTGTATCTTATTGAGGAAAAATGGATATGAAAATACAGGCTCCTACTTTTTACCGATTGTTGATTATTATTTAATTTCTTTGTTGAAAATTCTCATTAACTTGAAAACTTGTGAGACCAAATTACTAATATGTACCACAAGAATTAACCCTTGGCATACTGCATCAATTCAAATAAATTAACAGCCCATGCCACACTCTCTTCCATACATTTATCTAAAATATATTTAAGAAATAGGGAATGCTGAAAAAATATTTCGCTAGATGAAGATTAATCACAAAACAACTTGCTATATCAATTCCCAAGTATTATTGATGGTATCTTATTCAATTATATTCCTGTCATAATAGTTCCATCAATAAGTAAAAGTTTTACACAAATATCCGCTACAATTTATTTCTCCTGCAAGTCAAAGTACTTAAACTCCTGTCGTGACAACCATATTCCGATCCTTGCCTGAATTTTTTGCACCTTTTTGTTCTTACTGAATTAAGTATTTTTATATCATAAGGGACAGATAAGCATATTTATTGCCTTTGGACAAAATATGTTCTAACTCTAAGGACGATGAATATTAGGTCAGTTGCCATGCAAGTTACGTGTCTTTGTTCAGTTTGTATTTTATTTGTGTTTCGATGATAGTGGCAGAGAATAGATTGGAGATGACTGAGTTATTATGTTAATAAATTTGAGTCCATCAATTTTTTATCTTTTCAATTCTTCGTTTGCTTTTGAAAACGCATCATCCCATGTTCAGCACTTAAGCAGAAGGCCCATGTTATACATATACATACACGCATACATATACAAATTAATAATAAAATAAGTCCTAGAACACTACCTTGAGGCACTCCTTATTTAACATTGAGAGGCTCACTAAATTTACAATAACCCAATTTAACTCTTCTGTCAGATAAGTAAGAGATGCAACTAATAGATCATCTACATATGCCCACCTCTAGCAGTCTGGTAAGTGATATTTGGTAAGACAGTCTCAAATTCCTTGACAAAGTTCAAAGCGTTCTCTCGTTGTCTAAAACGCTTACTTAAAATAACATATCGAACCAAAATTTTGTGAATGGCAAATTGGCATGTAAATTGTTTAATATTAATACAGCAAATAAACGTTAAAAAGTATGGCAATTCAATTACATAAGAGAAAAACAATTTAAGTTGAAACTTGACTAAACTCGAACTCTGGCCATCCTTTCTCCTATTAAAATATGTGCCGTAAACAAACAATCCCTCCCCCATGAACTTAAAAAAAAGGAGAATTATTAAAATAATAATTACACTGAATCTGCAGGGAATACATCTTGAATTACTCCTCTCTGATGCAATTTTAAAATATTTCTATTGGTGTACAATCGCACACAAAGTTTAACCAACAACTTATTTCTTAACAGAGACCACATAATGTAGATAGTTGACAAAGAATTAAATGTTTATAAAACCAAGAAACATGTATTAACTTAAAGTTTTGTCAACGTAATTATTGTTTACCATTCATTAAAAAATATTTTTTTGAACCTACTGCACGAACTCAAATTTCACATCCTTCAAATACGATATATTTGAGGTTATGTACAAAGACAATATTATTTGTTCTCTATGATCTTAAAGTGTTTGTATGGAATAGTCTTCGTTTTGCTTTAAAAAAAACTATAACAAAAAAAGCTGTAAAATTGGATTCGCAAAGAAAAGTAATTTTCCCAATATAACTATTTTTTACACAAAAAAGAAATATTGGAAAAAAATTACTTTTCATTTTACTTTGCAAACTTCAGACATACAAACATTAAATCATGTATAACATCATGCCATTTTCCTGTTGAGGTGGGCTAAAAAGACAAAGCTCCAATTTATCCTAACATAACACTTCCTTTGCTTCATAACCTTCCATATATGTTCTCATACAGTTTCTTGTGTTTTTTCTATTCCTTATTTTTTATTTCTTTCATTCACTTGGTCCAACCATAGTGTTATCGGTTTTTGTCTTTTACAACTCATACTCATATTTGAATTATATATTTGTTTAGTCGTTACAAATGCACTGTACATGTTTATACTTTTCGCTATATGTTTTTCACAACTATGTGTATATATAATACAAAGAAAAAATCTAATCCACTCATCTACTTCCACCTACCTCATTGGGCACTTCTCACTACCTATTTCTATCATATTTTTTCAATCAAGTCATCTCACTACTTGTATCGGACGTGTGGCGTCACCCTTGTGTGTGTGTATGTGGTATGATGATATAGACAATGCCGTGTAGATCTGGAGGGAAATTCACCCTAATATTTGTAATGCAAACTAATGTTGACTTATATTTGTATATGTTCCTGTCATGTAAATCTATGTATTTGTTCATTCTATGTAATTTTGTTGTATTTTATGTAGAATGTATGTTTGTTTGACTCCGATCGCGCTCGCGACCGCACTGGAAATAAGTGACTTGCCGGGCGGGGCGATCGGAGTAGGTCGGGGCCCAGTCGGCGTAAGCAAGGCCCAAACCCCGAAAGTTGTTGTATTTCGTGGGCAATGGGCGCTTGTGACGGCCGACTGACCATTAATATAGAGGGCCCCCCGATTTGGAAATCACTCATTAAAATAATTCTCAGTAATACCGATTTTACCGTGTTTTTACTTGAGACCCGCTACCCTACTTCGACTGCCTGAGAGGAATCTCTCCCTGCTCTTCTTCTTCTACTGGATCTTCGCTACGGAATTCGCTACCTCGATTCTCCGAGCGCTACGCGGCAACCAACCACCTATCTAGTCTTTGTACCTGTCCGGTACACTACTCAGTAAGCTAATAGCTTAGCAACTCCCTCATTTCATTCTCACACATTTTTTTATACAAAAAGGGACTATCATTGCACTTCTCCAATCTGCCAGTATATGGATAGTCAAATAGATAAAAGTTAAAAAAACTCAGCCATTCTTTAGGACTTTATTACATCTTTCCTTTTTTCTTGTCTCTTAGAACCATTTTTACTTCTTCAATACTAATTCCATTAATATCTCATTACCTCAATCAATATTACCACTCTCATCAAGCTTTTCAAAATACTCCTTTCTGAACTGAACTTTCATTTCTTTTGACAGCATTCATCCACTATCTTTGATACCACCAATATCCTTTTTTTCAATTACGAGTATAATTTTTTTCCTTTCTATAATTTAGCAAGTATTTGAGAAGTTTTTTTAAATTTATTTTCTGAACTGAGGATTCACAAAGTAACATGCCATTGAATAAAAATAACAGTACCTATATTCCATCTGGTTACCATTTTTCCCACATAAAGGACACTTCAACCCTTTGTAGTCTTATAGGCTATGGTGAGTCTCACAGGTTATGTTGAGTCTAACTCGACATCGGTTTTATTCCCATGGGTCTTATGTTGAGTTAGACTCGACATGGGATTTTGTATCAGTCAGTAAAATAAAAAAGAAATGTCCAAATATTGTTTTGTTAAAATAAAAATATTTAACTTAGTAAATCATAATTTTTATAGAATAGTGTACATTTTTTAAGGACCTGGTAGGAAAAAAAAAAGTAGACCGCAAAGGGTTAAAATACATAATTCTCTTCGTTAACATGTACCTGAGACACTTACCTTTAAGTATTATAAATGTGAAAGGATCTATGAAGTGTATTTTTTAAGCAAGGTCCATTATGAAATTACCGCTAATTGAATCTTTATATGATTCAGCAGTTTGCAGTCAGCTATTTTGTCACAGTCAGGTTCATGTTTGCTGCCGGATGTGAGTAGTTTAAAATGTGTGCAACAATAAACAATTTCGCCAACTGTGAGGTTTGTGCTCCGGTTTTTGTTTGTATAAAACCAATATTGCTGCTGATATTCACAGGCAACTTTGAGAGGATTATGTGCCAAATATTATGAATAGTAGTAAGATTTAGCTATTGTAGCAATATCAAAATAAAAAAAAGGATTTATTAGCCACATGGTCACTGGAGATAAAACCTGGTTTGCCTATTCAAATGTTGAGTCAATGTAACAGTTACACAATGGTGGCACACACCATCCCCGAAAGTAAAGCACATTCTGTCAGAAAAATTATAGCCACTGTTTCTGGGATACGAAAGGGGTCATGCTTATTGATTTTCTTGAATGTGGAAAGACCATTAATACCAACGTATATTGTGATACTCTCAAGAAACTTCAATGTACCGTGGAAAACAAAATAAGTGGATTGTGATTTTACATGGTAATGTTCGACCTCACACTGCAGCTTGAGCTATTCAAATGTCGAAACTATTCCACTGAGAAATTTTTGACCACTCACTCTACAGCCCTGATGTTGAGCTAAATGATGACTACCCCCTGTTAATGCATTTAAAGAAATGGATTGCATCGCAGCACTTTAAAATTATGATGAAGATATTCAATACACTGGTAGCTGACTTTTTTTACAGAAGATAAGGATATGTGTATATTAATTTGGATACAATAAGTGAATTTAATCTGTCATGGTTTTTTTTTCTAATTTCAAAACGGACCTTACTTAAAAAACATGCCTCGTAATTTATTTATATAATTGATCCCTCGAGTATTATGCAACTCAATTAGACAGCTGATCGGCCCAGAATTAGAAAAATTATAGACACCTGTAAGAATGGTTGCAAAAAACATTGTACAGAAAATGCCTTGAATCTATTCGGACATTTTTCTTTTTTTCTAACCATACTACTATGTTGCAAAATCTCAGTACATGTAAACAAGCTTTGAATTTTCAAATGGTAATGAAAGAAAAATGTTATTTATAATTTTTATTTATTTTTGCAACAAAAATATTTAAGGCTCACACAATAAAATCCTTAAATATATTAAAGTAAAAAAGATTATATTATTTTCCATAAAAAAATCTATGCATAATTACTATCTTATGTAAAGTAAACAAAATATCTATTCCAATATGAACAAGTAACAAGATAAGTTTTAATATAAAGACAACCAAAATGCATGATGACCGAGTATTGAAAAATAATATGAATTATACTCGTATTTCTGAAACAGAACTAGAAACTCAATTCAAAGTACTCGATTCTCAGCCAAAATTACACTATAGGAATAAAATTCAGCATATTTATATTAATTTCTTTAAAATATAATCTTTAACGCAGAATATCAAATTCAAGTACAAAAATATGTATTGCAAAAAAATACATGAAAAATTAATTATCAAAATATAATGTTGAAATCTTTAATCAACATCAAAATATTTGTGTAGAAAACCCATTTATTAAGAATAATTTTATCATTTTAACAATTTAATAAATGTAACTAGATATATACATTGACATTAAAAAAATCATGTTCATTGAAAGTAACATAAAAATATCTTTTAAGTTATTAATAGGCCCAAAATAGAACAACAATTTTAACAAAATGTTATTTTGATAAATATCAAGTCTTATTTTATATTGATACTAAATATTAGTACAAAATTATTCCTTTTACAAAAGATATCTTCTGCCAAAATTATACAATTGTTTTCTTTTATTAAATTTTATGTTCAACAAAAACTAAAACAAAATTATAATTATATTCTAAAAATATAAACCTTTTTTACTAATTCACACATATTTAATTTGAAAAAAATAATGTGATTCGAAATTACCCCCACAATATGTTTTTTTCTGTAATTAAGGTATTTTAGACAATACCTTGAAAACTTTATCAAGAAGTAAAAAAATGTAATTTGTTGTGTTCAGAAAGAAAACAAATTAAATAAATAATTGCACTACTATACTAAAAAGTTTGCTGAAACAGAAATGTGTTTTATCACCAAAACTGATCAGCATAAACAAAAAACACTTAATATGAAGGGCTTTAAACAAATAGACTGGTTCCATAATAGGAGAAATATAAATCAGCAACCTATGCTTGTGATTCTGACAGCAAGTGTGAATGGCAGAAGGACCAGGGAACGGGTGCCAATGGAGTGATCAAGTGAAGGACGTAACAGGTAGCACTTTCCAGGAGGCTCTGTACGAAGCAAGAAATTTCTGACTGGAAGAAAATCATGACGGTCACAATCCTAAACATTGAAATAATGACCCAGGAAAGACTTATTGAGATATTTATATCATGACTTGTAAGCATTTTCATTATTTTATTTCACCTTTTTTGTAAGCATTTTCATACAGTTGTATTTTCTATATTGGGTTTAAAATTAATCAGGACAAATATGATTCAAATCTGTTTTAAAAAAATCCATTCTATAATTTTGTTTTTCTAACAAAGATATCTGAAAAATAAAAGTAGGAACAGGAAATTATGAATATTAAAAAAATACCCTCGATTTTATTTCATATCTTTTACAATATTTAATTTATTAGTACAGTGGAACCTCGGTTTTTAAACTTAATCCGTTCAAGAAGGCTGTTCGAAAACTGATCAATTTTTCCCATAAGAAATAATGTAGATTGAATTAATCCATTCCAGAGCCCTAAAAATAGCGTGTCAACATGATAAATAGATTAAATAAATGAAAATTTAACTCCACTTTACCCGTACTGAGGAGAGCTAATGGGGTAAGTGGAAGGTGGTTAGGTACGTGGAGAGGAGATCTTATTGTTTGGAAAGGGAGTCACCTTACTGAGGAGAGCTAATGGGGTAAGTGGAAGGTGGTTAGGTACGTGGAGAGGAAAGATCTTATTGTTTGGAAAGGGAGTCACCTTACTGAGGAGAGCTAATGGGGTAAGTGGAAGGTGGTTAGGTACGTGGAGAGGAGAGATCTTATTGTTTGGAAAGGGAGTCACCTTACTGAGGAGAGCTAATGGGGTAAGTGGAAGGTGGTTAGGTACGTGGAGAGGAAAGATCTTATTGTTTGGAAAGGGAGTCACCTTACATAAAAATATCAGATGACTGTCCTGAGATTCTTTCTTTTTCTTGTCTCACGAGAAACCTGTCCAATGAGGTTTTTTTTGCCTGCGTTTTAAAAAATTTCTGAAGTGAGCGTCATAGAAAATGTATGTTTGCAAACCTAATTGTACGAGATGAGAGACATTTGAGAACCGAGGTTCCGCTGCATATTTTTCAAGTTTAAAAATTACTTTCATTCATTCATAGATTGGAATGATGCATTTCTGTACATAAGAAAAAAAAAACAATTACCCAAATGTAGCCAATGGTACATACTTACTTTACTATGGAATTAAATTACTTGTTGAACCATCAGAAAATAATTATATACAAATAATTTTTGTTTCTTTGTCAATTAATATTAAAACGATATTTAAGCTATCCAAAACATAAACCTGGTCCATTAGAAATGAATGAGTAAATTATTTCTATTGATATAAATGAGAGGAGTCCATAACTAATTACAAACAAATAAATTTAAAACTAATTCTGCTGTTTTACACATCTTTTTAATAATTGAGAATGAAAAATATTGATGGAAGTACATTAATACATATTTTACGTGTTTGTGAAAATTTCAATTCATACTAACGATTTAAGGAACTTTTTCACAATTCAAATCAACTCAGGTAAGTTTGTAATTAATTCAAGTCAGCAACTGTCAAAAAAATGGATTCAAAATTAATTTTAGGTAATGAATATTTGTAATAGTCCTTCCCAGAAATGTAAAATGAATTAATGCTTAGATTTTGATTGATATCATCCATTCAGACAGTGTAAATTACCAAACGCCAGTCTTAATCATAGAGGTATCACAGCTTGTCATATACTTCACCATAGGAGAGGATATAACATAAAAAGGACTTTTTAAATAAATTTTCCAGACAAATATATGACAAAAATTTTAATAAAAAAAATTCAAAAATCATCAATATGAAATATCTACTACAAGTTATATAAAATCTTCTCCAGTCAGTCAATAGTCATCACATAATATCAACATCCCTGTGAACTTGATACCACAATGTGGTGTAGCATTAATTTTCTCATCTGTAGCCCAACAAAATAAAATTACTTATATTGTTCTATAACTCAGATCTAATAAAACATTCATAGAGGATCAGACCTAGGCAAATATTTTGGCTGAAGGGCCACATTGAAAAATTAAATGTAAGAACGGGCTGCCAAATAAATGTTATTTTTTTAATACACATTTATAGTCACACAAACGAAAATTATATAGTCAAAATAAAAAAGTGTGATTACAGAGTTTAAGAGTGATAAATGTATTAGTGAATATGGCTTTATATTCAAATTTGTGGCAATGTAGACGGTTGTGCATCACACGCGGCTACACAAGTCAAACAAGCAGTACTCACACATTCACTCTTATACTGCGACTCGGGACTAAAAAATACGATTTTTCAGTGGAGGCAGGTTATAATTAAAAAAGAAATGTAAATAAATATTAGATATAGCTTGCAGGCCACAATTTGCCCAGGGCTGATATAGATATTATTATCATCATCATCATTACGTACCCTTACGTTCCATTGGGAAAACGTGTTAGATACATCTTCATATCAAATATATTTTTAATCTGAAAAGGTTTTTTTGTATTACTATGCAACAATCTATTTTTCGATAAAAAAATCATTTATATTGTTCCCATTAGAAGTTGATGTTTTTTGAATATTACATATATTATATTTTATTAATCAACAAAAAAAAACATATTTATCAAATACAAAAAAAAATTATAAATGCAGTATTTTTTCTTAAATTAATTTTTAAAGAGTCAACTCTTTCTTTTAAGTTCAAATTTATTTTTTAAGGACGTTCAAATATATTTAAATGCAAAATTATTTGCATACATCTTGTTGATACTAAGAAAATGCATAGCACTATATAAGAAAATGGTGAACATCAAAGATAATTAACATCAATTTCACTTTCTGATATCATTAATCTAATACATTTAATGGTGTTCAATTCTAAATATAAAGTGATAATTATATAATATGATGTCATTGAAAGCTTAAAATTTAGCACTACATATGTGGTTGTATTAAGTGCCCTCTAAATGCAAAAACATTTAAGCATATCTTTAGACAAAATGAACGAGAACAAATATATTTTTTTCTAAATTGATCAACAAAATAGGAAGAAAAAATACTATGAGTTTTATGAATTAAATTTTGTTTTATTTTTCAATAAAATAAAATGTGTTCTAAAAATAGCACATTAATACTCTAATAAAAGAATTAAACCTAAATAAAAGAGATAACATTGAAAATAGGTGAGAAATATTTAAAATAAAAAATTCAAATAATGATTTGAGAATGGTAAAAGATTAATCCTCCAATGTGACATTTTTGAAGAGATAAGACATTGATTCTTTATTGTGAATGCGTCGAATGGCTTCACTCAAAAGTATAGATATATCAATTGTTTTAATTTTATGACATTGCATTTTTTGCAGCTCGTGTGGTACAGTGTTAGTTACAACAACCTCATCTATAGCGGAGTCTTCAATAAGACGGGGAGCGTCCGAAGACAGTAGGCCATGTGTGGCCAGAACATAAATCTTATAAGCACCTCGTTCTTTAAGAACTTCAGCTGCAGCAACAAAGGACTGGACATCATCAATCATGTCATCCTAGTGGATTAAAAAATATCATTAATATTGAAAGATTATATAAATTTGAAAAAACATGTTTTTATTAAATTAATTCATGCATATACATCTGGTGGATAACTTTGAAGCAATTTCTACCAATCCACCATATTTTGTTTCACTATCAATAATTATTGGTGTCTAATATTGGAGTTAGGGATGAGGAATTTTAAAACAAATAATGCTTCTTTAGTTTTTGTAGTAATTATTGCAATGTAACAAAGTAAATGATCTCTGCAAATTTATAAAAGTGGAAGCTGGCATAATTTTATGAATCAGAATAATATCCCCCCTAAAACAATGTGGTTTTTTATTGATTCACCATGGACTAGATTTCGAAAGAATATTAAGTGAGCAGCATGAATAATAGAACATTGTGCATGACGAGATGTATGAATGTGGAGTAGGTGAAAGTTGTGTGCTTGAATAGAAAAGTTTGGAGACCTGTTCTCTCTGCCTGCCACACACAAGGGACACGGTACGATGATATGTATGTATGTTAAGAATAATTAGATATATTAAGTATTAGAATAATTAAAAAAAACACATCACTTACCACCATGATGGCAATCCTGCCCCCTACATCACCGACAACATTTATTGGAGGCTTCTCTTTAGCTGGGTGGACCGGCACTCCAACAGAGACATCCATTGTTCGAGACCTGTGATATGCATTATTTTTCATATGTTTTGATAACAATTAAAGTAAAGGTGTTCATCTGTGTTTAAATAAAATAAAATTCAGTTGGTTCATGTAAATATTAATTAAGCATTATACCTGCCCTGCAACTTATTAAATTGATCAAAAATAAAATATTTATATCAAAGTTTTATTTCAACAATTTTATGACACTTATTTCAAAAACAAAAATATATATTTTGAAAAAAAAGAGTTAGAAATAAAAAAATTCATAAGTTTTTTGCTAACATATTGCAAAAAGAGTGTGATAAATGGGTGACGTCATTTCCCTCTCAATTTTTTTATTATTATGTCAAACTTTCAAACATGTTTCTGATCCATTGTTTTATGCCTTATGAAATAAAATATATAATTTACCTGGGCAACGTAGGTGGAGAATACCTTCCATCCACCTCATCACTTTCCGATTCTTTCTGTTCTCCATGAATGACAGCTATGCCAAGCCTAAGTCTCTCAGCATAAGATGTTGCTTTTTTGGCCGAACCAGGGTTACGAGCCACAATCACAGAATTACGATAGTCAGGGATCTGTAAAAGAAATACATTTTAATGTCCATGATGTCTGAAGACTCAGGCATGATGATCCGGTGTTCAAAACACAGTTAGGAGAAATCGAAAGTAAAATTCTCCGATCATGTGTTGTAGACGTCAATAAGAGAGGTCTATGTAAAACATTGGATGCAAAATAGCAAATTATGACATAGACCTGAATTCAGTCTGGCTGAATTAAATACTTAAATATTTCTAAAAACCAAATACTAATTTCTAACCTTAAAATTTCATCATTCGTATTCAGAGTTGGACCTCATATGTTTCAAACTTTTAAGTGAGATAGTGAAATCACTTGACTCCCTTATTTAAGAAAGCTGCTACAATTTTGCAAGAAATTTGATTTTAAATATTAATTTCTTAAAATAAAAAATTGCAAAGGTTTAATATTTAGTGATATGGTCCGACTATGAATTCCGGCTTTAGAATGATGTCAACTATGATTAAAAATTTATCTTAAATTACACTGTATTGTAAGATTTATTTAATTTTACATAATTATATAAAATGGGGGAGTACTTAGTAGATATGTTGGATATAAGGCAAATTGTCTATACCCAGAATGAGTAGATACATAATATGTCTATATTCCATGTCAGGAACAGCAAAGTTCATACCGAGAAAGGCTGAGCAACCACTACAGTAAGAATTTTCTAGGAAATAACTATGAAGAGAAATAAACTACCACTAGTCTCTGAAAGCCCTTCAATAGGCAGGGAGTGCTAATAATATCTCGACTCAAAGAAGTGAAGTCTAATAGAAATGTCTTCAAACTCCTAATAAACTGAATAATGCCATTAAGGAATGACAAAACTTATGACTAACTCGCAGAAATTCTTAGAAGTGTTTAAAAAGATCGAATACCTTTGGTAAGTGGTGATTAAGAAATCATATATTAAGATTGTAAAAAAAATAAAAATAAAATGACATGTAGGAAAATAAGATTAAGTAAGTTCATAAATTATAACATATAAATAAGATTAGTTAAGTAATAAATTTGTATATAGGTATAGCCTTGACAAATATTTGTACAATATTTGTCAAGGCTAATATTGTTTAATAAAATAATAAAAATTATAATGTTAAAATTGATGCAATTGGAAAGATATTCTAGTGTAGGATTTTATGGTCTTAGTGAAAATAATAAATACAGAAATACACTTTTTGACTTCTGTCAAGAAAAAAATCTTATAATTTTGAAACATAGTTTATTAAAATGCCTAAATGAAGATTTTATATTTGGAGACAGCATCTCAAAAACCAAAAAGGACAAAAATCCCATAAGAAACCAAATTGATTATACCTTAATAAATCAGCATTTTAGAAACTCGGGTTACAACATATTCTGATGCCGATATTGGTTCAGATTATAACCCTCTTGTTGCATATAACGAATGTAATCTCAAAAATTTTAAGGAAAATCTAATCACCAAATAGGAATACTATGTGTAAAGGATTGAACAATAAATTGAATTATTTACCTAGTATCAATGATAGAAATACGAGTATGAATATTCAATGACACAATATTAAGAACAACATATGCCAAAAAAATTAAAACTAGCCGATAGAATAAAAAAATTAACATGGATGACAGACTTTATACTAAATCTTGTGGGAAAACATAACTAAATAAATATAATAAAACTGAATACAAAAAGAAATCAACTATAAGATTAAATTGGAAAAATAAAATCAAATAAAACTAGTGGTGCCTTCATTTGCGAGCATAATTCGTTCCGGAAACGTGTTTGTAATCCAAAGCACTCGTATATCAAAGCAAATTTCCCCATAAGAAATAATGGAAACTCAGATGATTCGTTCCAAAACCCAAAATATTCATATAAAAATTATTAATACAAAATACCTTTTTATATTTTTATTATTTAAATTAAATATAAGTAATTAAATTTATTAATTATTGTGCAGGACGACTTTCACTGTCACTAACAGAATCACTGCTATCTGTTGGCTCACCGGAATCTTTTTCTTTTTGTGCGACTTTAACAAGGAACCCATCCAATGACACTTGCTTATGCCTCCTTTTGAGGATTTCGCGGAAATGTGTATGGATGTTGATTATACAAGTGAGGCACACCGACTGAGACCATGCATGGGAGACAATTATCCACTATCCCGCAGCGAGAGAGAGAAGAACCATTGGCTCAGTTGTGATCACGTGATGCTCGGCAGACAAAGCGTATACGTACTACTCGTATTGCAAGACCTCGCTCGTTTATCAAGTTAAAATTTATTAAAAATATTTGCTATTTGCCCCGATCAAGTTTTCAACGCAGACGAAACAGCATTATTCTGGAAAAAAATGCCTAGTCGAACATATATCGCAATGGCCGAGGAAAAAGCAAGCGGATTTAAAGCATGTAAAGATCGAGTATCAATGCTATTTTGTAGCAATGCATCGGGTGATCGAATGTTGAAGCCCCTTATGATAAATCGATCACTAAGACCACGTGCTTTAAAAGGCAAAAATTTAAAGCAGCTGCCAGTTCATTGGATGGCCAATGCAAAGGCTTGGGTAACAACTGCTGTATTTACCGAATGGTTTAATGATTGCTTTGTACCTGAAGTTGAAACGTACTTGAGGCAGAAAAATCTCGATTTTAAGGCTCTATTAATAATAGATAATGCACCGGGTCATCCATATTTAGAACATCCAAATGTGAAAATAGTGTTTCTTCCACCCAACACGACATGCTTAATTCAGCCACTAGATCAGGGCATCATTTCCACTTTTAAAAAATATTATATTAAGAACACTTATCGACATATACTGGATAAACTAGAGAATGAGACATTAACTGTACCTGAAGTTTGGAAAAAGTTTTCAATTTTGGACTGTATAAATAATGTTTCATGTGCGATATCTCAGATAACTCCACACACTTTAAATTTGGCAAGCAGTTTGGCCCGAATGTGTTACAGATGGCGAAATAATAAATACTTCGACATTGTCATCTGAAATCATTAATTTGGCAAATCAACTTGGTGGAGAAGGCTTTGATACTTTTTCTCAAAATGATGTCGATGAATTGCTTGAGGATACTCCATTGAATGACGATGATATTCTTGGTTTGATTTTACATGGCAGCGTAGAAATAGAAGACGAAATTGAAATGGAAGAACCTCCTGCCCCCCTTACTCTAAAGATTATACAAGAGGCTAGTCAACTTTGCAATAAATTAGAAAATCTATTAAGAAATTTGAAAGCTCGTTCAGAATTTGTACATGACTCAAATTCTGAACGAGCTTTCAAATTTCAACGCGAGCTTAAGAATTGCATGTCCCCATATCACGAATTGCGTAAAAAATTAATGGTTAAATCGTCGCAAAGCTTAATCACCGATTATATTTCAAATAAGACGATTTCATCACAGAAGGATGACGAAATTAAGAACAATTCTAATTGTAAGGAACCCTTGCCTTCAACATCCGTATGTAATGAACTGGTTATTTCATCCAGTGATGAAAGTGATCTGGGCCAAGTTCATAAATCATGCCGATTATTATCTTTTAGTGATGGAAGTTCTGCTATATAATATGTTCATAAATATGTGTATGCTGACTGATAACAATAAATTGTACGATTAAGATAAATATATATTGTATTTTTATTTTTATGATTTTTTTATAAACTTTTTTTATGCGATTTTTGTACATTCTATCATATTGATTTGAAGTTATGCAGTTTTTAAAAATAATGGAACCTATCGCCCAGGTTTGTATGTAGTTCAAGTCTTTTTTTATGCGAATTTTTTTTATGCGACTCCCCGTGGAACGTATCTATCGCATAAAAAGAGACCCAAGTGTATATCAGTACTGTTAAATTCTCTTCATATTCTCATTATAAAACCGAATAATTTGTAACAGTCCGATATCAAACACGCGAAATGGTTAACGAACGTGAGTCCGACATCAAATATTACGTCCAAACCTTTGAATTCAGAAACTCTGTTTAATGCTACTCCCTTTATAGGATACTGATGGTGGGTTGGTGAAAACGATAGACTATAGGATACACAGACACAATAATTTTTATTGAACAGAAGATGATTTGAGTCTAGGTTCATTTGGAACAAACGAGGCAGTTTTAAAATGTATTGTTCTGTTATAAGAGTGTTATAATAAAAGAAAAGATGTATTTGGTGTTTCATCAATAATAGATAAGCTTTTGAACACGAACAATATGACAAACCGATTAAAAATTTGCAAGATTCCCATGATCTGGTAATAGAAAGCAAAATTTAAATTTAGTAAAACAAATCAGCTGCAGTTGAAATTCAAAGAGGCATATATCAGCAATGTATCCTTTGTTTATCCTTTCACCACTTCTATTTAAAATCTATTCGGACATTTTTTTAAAATGCCATTAAATAGTACCAAAGGTCATAAGATAAATGGAGTGTATATCAATGTTATAAATTATGTCAATGATCCTGGTAGATAACCCAGATGAACTTGAGTTTTAACTGGAAAGAATAAACAAAGCAGGTGTAGAACAAGGACTGAATATTAATTTTTGAAATACAAAGTTTATGTTCTTCATTCAAAACAATCTCATAATTGTGTATTTCTGCAGCTGACTGGGCAACATATAGAACAAGTGGACAGTTTCAAATATGTAGTCTAATTACTCATTACCTTGAAAGATTTCTCAAGTGGCGATCAGTTTTCTGTAATGATAGTTAAATTTTCAACTTTGGCAACGCATTATTAAGTGCTATATATATTTTATTCTACTTTATGGTATTTAGATATGGACCATACAGACCAGAATGCTAGAAGCATTCGAAATGTGAGTTCATCAGATAATGCTCTGAATTTCTCGATTTCATCGTATCTCAAACACTGAAATACTGCATCAAGAGATCTTACTTAATACCATCAAATGTTCAAAACTGGTTCATAATTCAGAAAGAGAGAAATATTACTTACCAAAATTTATATTAATGAACTAAATCGAGGATTGACCGGAAATAGAAAAAAGTACCTGTAATGGTTGTTAAACATTTGTGAATGGAAAGGTACCCAGACATTTAAGTTTTTCCATATTGTAAAAGACAGTTTCAGGAAAATTAACTCAACAGAGATCGCCAATATCAGGAGGACCAAAAAGAGTACATATAAAAGAAGATATAAAATAAGTATAGTAATGAATATTATAATGAATGAAGAATTAAAAGTAATGAACGTAACGAGTATGAAAGATATCTTACACTTTCTTGTATGTATTGTAGAAGGAAAGGCGATGCTCGCAAGTTGTCAACAGGGCAATCAAAGAACCCTTGAATCTCCTTTTGATGCAAATCCATGGTGATCACATGGGTTAGGCCAGACTTGCACATCATCTTGGCAAGCAGTTTACTGACAATGCAACCCCTCTTTCGCATCTTACACTGCTTGCTATATGGCAGGTAGGGAATCACTCCTACTATAGATTTAGCTGATGATGTTTTGCAAGCATAAGCCATAATCAACAATTCCATTATATTATTATTGACGTCTCTGAAAATAAAGTTAAAAATAGATAAGTTTACTGAAAAAATAATTATTCGTAAACAGAGAAACATTTATTTGTGACTTAATATGTAACAATTAGATAATAGAGCAATCATATAAGAGACAAAAAAAACAATTTATTGGCAACTTATTGATTAAAAAACTCATTATTAACCCTTTTAATCCCACGGGGCCGATTATCGGCCCCAACTAGTGTATGCGAAAACTCCCACGGGGCCAATTATCGGCCTCAAAGTTTTCATACGAGTTTTACAAAATAATTTTTTTTTTATGAAATATGAATTATTATTTTACATTTTACAGGAAGGACTCCACAAAAAAAATGGTTTTAAAACTAAATATTAACTGAGATAAAAAATAAAATATAAACTACTGTTTTTTTTGCTAAAAAATGCTGGGATTTTTCGCACATTTTATGCAAAATATGCTGGGATTAAAAGGGTTAAGAAAGAAAAACATTACGCTTTGATTGAATTATCTAAAAAGTACCAGCCAAGAACAAAAAGTGTAATTGATATATTAATCTCAGAGTTATCTGCCTAGTTAAGGTGGATCAGGCAAACATACCAAACTATTAGGTGTACCGGAAAAGAATGTCGTTTTTTCAATGAAACAATTTGGTGCATTTAATGTATTTATTTATTAAAACTTAGTTCAAAATATATTTGCCATCGTTTGATATAACCTCCTTCTACCTGTCAGTCAATTTTTTAATACCGCGTTCGTAAAATTCAGCTGGTTTCAATGCAAAATACTCAGATATGCCTTTTTTGACATCCTTATAATTTTTGTGTTCTTTTCCGTTTAAAAAGTGTTCCATTGACCGGAACAAATGGTAATCTGATGGAGCAAGATCCGGTGAATATAGTGGGTGACGTACAGTTGTTACACCTAGGGCTTAATTTTTTCTTTCGTAATTTTCTGAGGTATGCGGTCGTGCATTATCGTGCTGTAAAAACACTTGTCCACAATTAGCCAGTGCAGGTCTTTTTTTTATTATTTCTGCATCTAAATGCTCTAGTTGATCACAATACACTTGGGCGTTAATTGTCTGTCCGGGTTTTAATGTTTCGAAATAAATTATTCTCTTGCAGTCCCACCAAACAGACAAAATAATTTTTTTTGCAGTGAGCCCGGGCTAAGGGGTGGGTTTTGGTACCTGGCCCTTTGAAAGCCATTGTTTTTTGCGTCTTTGGTTTGTATACAAACCCATTTTTCGTCACCAGTTACAATATGTTGTAGAAATGGAGTTTTGGTATTTAATTCCGAATACTCAGTGCACGCGTTTATACGCTCACCGAGATTCTCTTCACTTAATTCATGACGGATCCATTTTCCTTGTTTCCATGTCTTGCCGATTTTTTTATATGCTCTTGCACGCTTGACCATGAACATCCGAGTTGCTCCGCGAGTTCTTGAATCGTTGAAGTTGGATTTTGCTGAATCAGCTCAGTTTAAACATCGCTATCCACTTTAACAGGTCGACCACTTACAGGGTTATTTTTTAGATCAAAATTGCCGGATTTAAATTGTTTAAACCACCTCTGGCATTGACAAACATTCAAAATATCTCCCAGTAAATCACAAATATTTTTTAAAGCACATGTTGCACTTTCTTTCTTCATGAAATGGTAAAGCATAATATTTCGAATAAATTCCTCATTCGGTACAAAGCTCACCATTGAGTATAGGGTTGTAAATGTTTTTGTTTAAAAGTCCTAATACACTCCAGGTATACGTAGTCAGAGAAACAACACAGAACACGTTGTAAAAGTTCGACTGCCGAAGCACAACTGACCACTCAAATGCGATAACAAAAAAAACGACATTCTTTTCCGGTACACCTAATACATCAATAGGTCTTATGGAGTGGATTGGAAAAGAATCACCTGGGGTAGAGACAACAGATGAATTAAAAGCATTCAAGTGGATACATTAGATTGCAGTATTTGAGAGATGTTTCATTAAAACTTAGGCACCCATGGAGTGATATTTGATCACTAAATAGCACCAGAAAAATAAACAAATGTAAATGTCACTTATCAGTAATGGAGAAAAGCAGCTATCATTGTATAATTTTAAATGTTTTAAAAAGACCTTATATCCTATACTACAAGAAAATTTTAAGATTATAAGTAAATTTGGGATAGGAAGATCAAGAAAGTTATGGTTGGACCAACTCTATAAAAATTTACAAAAAGGAAGGGTAAGGAGTACCAAAAATTGAAAGAATATATTCACGAGGAGGTAAAAAAGTATATAATTTTAGGAAAACGTGATGATCTGTCGTCTTTGCCTACCCCAACAGGAAAATGGCATGATGTTAAGGATAAGGAGGAGTTGAATAAAATCTTTTTTTTGTCGTTTTTTTTTTCAAGCACAAGATATAAACAAAATAAAATTAAAACTACAATATAAAATCATTATCAAATTATATTGGGTATAATAAAAACTATTAAATACATAATGCATTATATTATGTGATGCACAAGTTCAAAACGTGAACACATAATTCATATTATTATTTCTTTTTAACATAGGTTTAAAACAGAAAAAATGTTGTCAATTTATATAAAATTCTTATCAGTTATGCAGAAGGTTGAAACATATAACTCAGTGTATTTTATAAACATATTTACTATATAGGAGCATGATATCATATAATATTTCTATAAACACAAATCTTATCTAATGAAAAATTCTAATAAAACTGAATTGAATTCTTAATTGGGTCATTTAGCCAGTTTCTACTTCTGAGTAGTTTTTCTTTTTTAAAACTATCTTGGATAAAACAAAAAAAAAATGTATTGGAGTATTTTTAAAATATGTATAATTTATGTAGAAAAGAACAAAACATTTAAGACTTAAATTTTCTTCAGTTACAGTTATAAATCATAAAATTTAAAAGAAGCGTGTCTACTTTTGCATTTTTTTTAAAATACGATATTGTAGTGACTTTTATACATACATACCATCACACCATTTCCCTGTCAGGATAGTGAGAGGACAGAACGCCAGACTTTCCTATCTCAACACACATTCTTAGCCTCTTCTACATCCATACAACTTCTTCGAATTCTCCGAATTTTTACGTTTCCTTCTTTCAGAATATTGTTCATTTGATCCAACTATACTTTCCTTGGGTTTCCTCTCACACGCCTTCCACTAAAATTTCCACTATATATCTGTTTTGTTAGTCTTTCTTCATTCATTCGTTCCACATGCCCAAACCATCTCAGCGTGCTCTTCGTCATCTTACTCAACACCTTAAGTTCACATTCATCTCTAATAATTTTATTCCGTTTTCTGTCATATATTGACACTCCATATATTTGTCTCAAAGAAAGATTTCTATAGAATATATTCGGATCCTTTCAATCTTTTTCCAGGCCCAGGTTGCACAAATACAAATGGAGTTTAATAATTGAGTTAACATGCTTCTTTTAAATTTATGATTTATAACTGTGACTGAAATGAAACAACCTTGTATCATAAGTTTTATAATTTTTCTAAATCAAATACATTTAAAAAATAGTCCTGTAAAAAATTAAGTAAATTTTTTTGGTTTTATCCATCAGAATTCCAAGACAGTTTTAAAAAAGAAAAATCACAAGGAAGTAAAAACTGGCCGAGTATACTTAAAAACTAACCAAAAAAATATTTTCTTTATCTAATGAGAGTAGCTCGCTGTGTGTTTCTACACAGGATCTGTCTACACAAAAGTCCAATGTGTTAACCGTTCGATCAAACACTTCACAACGAATACATTTTTTGAATCGACAAACAACTTAAACTATATCACTATAGTTTAGAGACAATTATTTTTTCAAATTAACTTTTTCTTTACTATTTTAAGAAAAAAATAATAATTTTAGTATGCATCTAGAATAAAATGGCTAATAATGACATAATCTGTTAAAGAATAATAAAATCTTACTTTGTCCCTGTTTGCACAATATAGATATCCTTTCCCCTTATGGAATCTCCAATCTCCACCATAGTCTCTCGATTGGTTTTGTGAAATACAGCACAGCCACCATTTTTAACTCCAAGTCGACTAAAAATAATATTTTGATACGATTTGTTACAAAATGTCTTAATAATAATTGAGACGGCAACGTTAAAAAAGCAAGACTCATAATGCATAAGGTTCAGGGCTCAATGTTAAATATCTCATTATGGACCGGAAGACGAATGAATAGATAAGACAAGACAGCAGACCAAAATCATGGATGTCACTGTCACCAAGTAAAACTGGGCAGGGTACATTTTCAGATGAACCGATGATAAGTAGACCCAGAAAGTGCTAAATTAGCGAACAGAGACAGGAAAAATAAGTGTGGGAAGACTCCTAGAAGATGGTGAGATGATATCAGAAAAAGTGTCTGAGAGCAATGTGTCCATGATAGGAATGAGTGGAGGAGAGGGGAGGGCTTATATCCAATATTGGAAACAACCGGGCTAGTAATGATGGATGAGAAAACTCAGTGTTTTTAAAGTTTCATTACATGTTATAAGAAAATAGTTTCATAAAAATATAGGTAGAACTTTGTTTTATAACTGTTTAGTTTGGACCACATCACAATAACATTCGTAAGCTTGACATTTCGTGATTTGACATCAATGTTGTTTACATACAACCAAATATAAAATCACACTTGTAACCAATGGATCAGGGTGTAAAATATAATAAAAGCAATATTTAAAGTGTATCCATCAAACCCAAGTTTTGGACAAGTAAGACAAAACAATTTTGAAAATGTTGGCACTCATTCTGTTTTGAAGGGAGTTAATAAAATTAACATTGCTTGGCAGGAAGTGTCAGTCACCTGTTTAAATTGGGTGTGGTGAAAATTTTTCAGATCATATGCACGACTTGCAACATAAGAACATTTTTGAAAATGTAAACTAGCAAGCCAAGAGGGATTGGATGAGATTACGGCTGTGTAAGAATGTAAGAGCTGATGGATAGTCATGCACAATTAATGTTTTCAACGAAGAATCAGTTAAAAAAATAAGCAAATAGGGTAACAAAAAGGCAAAGAGCATTTTTTAAAACCTATAAAAACAAATTATCTACAGCACAATCCTTCAGTCATAGAGGTCCTCTCTGATAAACTGTAATATTTGACCACAACTGGGAGCTTGGAAGTACTAATGTGACACAGAACATTATCTACAAAAGATAAAAAATATTTTGGCAGATAAACCAATGTGTTTTTTTTCTCAAAAAGGTAAAAATCTTCAACCAAGAACTCCATTTGAAAAGTACAATTTAACGAAAATAAATATTAATTTTTATGACTTTCTTTTACATATTTGAAAAAATTTTATTTATGCATTTTAAATATATCATTGATGTGTATTCATCGATATGCTTAATATATAGCAATTTTATATTGCATAAGTAAATATTTAGGGAAACCTGGAATGTAACTCATCGACTTACATTATGTAATCGTACACATTCTTATAATTGTGTAATCGTGCTCATTACTTGTGTGCATTATGTTTTAATCATTTCTTTCAGGAACGGAACTCCAGTATAAATTGGAGGTTACCTGTACTTGCATTACAGGTAACCTCCAATTTATAACAAAGAGGGATATATTTTATTTTTTACTTTCAATGTTAGAAAAAATATTTTTGGTAATTAACAAACACTGCGTTGTTGAAAAAATAACACTGTTACAACTACTTTTCAATCAAAAGTAGCATGCTATTCAAGCATTGCAGTAAAAAGTAGTATCAGGCATTCATTTACAGCTACTTTTAGGATAAAGTTAACTTTTTTTTTTAAATAATAGATATGACCGAAGTCATAGGTATCCTTATACCTTCGCTACTTGCAACACATAATTTAACATCACCAATTTTAGGACAAGCATATACATTTATTCATTGCTTTTATATAATTTGATTAACATGCATTTTCAACATGAAATTCTTACCTGGCAACTAAATTTGCGAGCTCCACGTGAGAATTCCCTCCAATCAAAACAATATCTGATGTAATTGGTCCCTCCATTGTACGTGACCCGCGAGGTATCCGGAAGCTTCTAAACCTAAATAAGTTAAAACTATTAATGCAAAAAGAGAAGTAAATCATATTGACTTTACAGTGAAACCTCAATCAATCATTTTATAAAAAGACTAACAAAATAAATCTACAGTGCAAATATGAGTGGAAGCCATAGTAGAAGAAGACCAAGTAAAGTATGGTTGGATCAGGTGTATATTTTGAAAGAAGAAAATGTAAGAAGTCTGTATGAGGTGCATGAATATGGAAGAGACGAAAGATGTGTGTCGCGATAGGAAGGTATTAAGCTCTCTCTTTTCTGTCTATGTACTCCGATAGAGACAGTGTGATGGTATGTATGTTATGTATGTATAAAATGTAATTTCATAAAAATTAAATAATTTTATCAAATCCTTAAAAATTATGTACACAAAACATGCAAAAAAAAGTATCGATTCATCCATGATATTGTTCATAAAAGCCATTCAGAATTGTTACGCTCCTTAGATTAATTTAATTTGATTCTTTGAAGATCAATCGTAAATAAAATATGTACGGGATGTAACTGTTGTCAAAACAGAATATTTTATTGTATTTATAAAAGACACATTATGGTGAATTACACATCCTGTTTTTTATATTAGCAATCCACCCACACAGGATGATTTGTACCATCACTGTTACAGCCAAAAAGCTTTGTACCATCACTGTTACAGCTAAAAAGCTCAATTTAAAAAGGACAACTAAAACACACATGATCTATGGTCTCATCATCCAAACCACACTTGCAGCCGGAATCTTCCATTATATCCATTATGTTAAGGTGATGAGTCATCATGAAGTGACACATCCGCAAGCAACACATGATTGCCACTTCTATCTTGTTCATTCTTATATTAAAGCGCAGTTTCAAAGGATAAAACTCAATTGATGGATTGACTTTTATCTAAAGCCTTTATTTACATCAGTTATGTCCCAATTCAAAGCACACCAGTGCCAAGAATCACATTTAATTTTACCTCAAATATTAGTTACTGAGAACAATCAGATAAGAGGTCAACTGGTTGAAAATGCTTTCTTTGTCAACAAATCAACACATTCACTACCCATGATACCAGCATGTGAAGGAATCCAACCAGAAAGATATCTATAACTTGGCTTTGATTTAACAAATCATTAACTGTATCACACGTCCTATTATTGTTTAAATTATATTTTACTGGAAGTTTTATAATACAAAACTATTTGATTGCACAAATTATCCTAGTGTGGATGTATTGTCCCTTTTTCCTCTCAAAGAAAATGGCAAAATGCAGCAGATAAAATGCAGATGACTTAATAAGCAAATTTGTTGGTCGAAAAAATCTAGGTACCAAGGGTGTATCTATCTGAGAAACTGTTATTTGTAACCATGAAGGGTATCTCCAAGCAACAACTGTTTTCTGTCATTCACAATGATAAGTAATAGAAGCATTAAAACTTTGTTATTCAATCATAAAAAACAAGGCTGATCAGATGTATCACACAATTCAGGGGTACTTCTGGAGTTTCATGTGACATCAGCAGCTATTTGGTGGGTGAAGAGTCTATATCATAAAAGATGGAGGGAAAAATATTACAAAATGTGTATTTGATTACTTTCAAAAGCACATTTAGCTGTTGAAAATTAAATTACATTTAAATTAATTTCATTTAAGAGTAAAATGTTTTTCATTAACATTAATAGAATGTGTATTATATTGTATTTATAGTTTTGTATTGAAAATTGTAATAATTCAATTCCACAATTATATATTTTTAAGGTGCATTAATAGCAGTATTTTTTTTATTTTTAGCCTATCTCCGAGTATTTTTTTATTAAAACGATCAACAAAGGTTTCACTGTAATTAATTGACTAATCATAGTGTTTCAAATCCCTAAATACCAAATGGGATTTAGGAATGCGTCTTATATTTTCAAAGGCCTATGTTCCCATACACTTTCTGTGGACTTAAGGCATACTAGCTCTGAAGTATAGAAACGTTCATCACATGCTTCATTCGTATGGTGGGTGTCAAACTAAGGGTAAAAAATATTAGTCAATGTCAAATGAACACTCAATCCGAAAGAATTAAAAATGTTAAATACATAAAACTCAACAACCGATACTGAGATTCTTCAAAAACAAATTTAAATATCTAAATATCAAAAACGTAGCAATGTGGAAAGCCGTGGCAAAATCCATGATAAACAAACGGTTGAGCACACGGCAATCACGAGCAGAAAATATTCAGAGTAAAAAACCTTGTTTTGCTGATAAACATAATTTTAGTATTTTTACATATAATGTATACCTCGTAAACGCGTATTTTTTACTTAAAACTCAAAAATCACTGCCGCAAGACGAATTAATTCGAAAATTCTTGACAGCGAACAGCGGTCAGGAGATAAAGACAAGCAGAGTGTAATTCATAGATACAGAATATGCAAAGATCGACAATTGTGGATAATTTCTAAGCTTCCTCCTTCATATATAGGACTTCACGGCCATTATTCAAGAAGAAGAAGAATTTCTAAGCTACATGCAAAATTCACGACTTGACACTGGCATGTTATATTTTTTTATATATAAGAGTTCACTGCCATCTTTGAAAATTACATACACACTCAGAAATAAAGTACCCGACGTACTGGGATGCGAGGAGAAATAAAAAGACAAACCCACCAAGAACGTATTATAGCAAAATATTTTGATACAAATAGTGCAAGAAAAAGACGAAAAATATAATCGAAACGAAAAAAAAATTTGCTGAAAAAGAAGGAAGAAATCTTCAAACACAATACGAGATTATTTTAGAAGGAGAATGATTGGCGTGAGAAGTTAGATATAGACGGTGCAAGATGAATATGTAACAAAAATAACAATTGATTAATTTGTGATGACAACATAAATGAGCATTATAAGTAAATTCTGCATCTTGGAAGCATGTTTACATCAGATGGTAGCGCAAAGTGCGACATTGAAAGAATATTAGCAGCAGTTAATGGGCTGAATGGTGAGTTATGCAATGTATTTAGTAACTAGAAAATTTCAAGAGAAGCAAAACTAGCTGCTCATAAAAGAATATTGATCCTATAATTACAATATGCGAGCGGAACTTGGATGTGGCAAAAAATACAGATAAAAGGAAGCGATAAAAATAAAAGTGTTGCGTCAAATGTATGAAAAACAAAATAAGGAATGAGAACATTAGTAAAAAATGTGGATTGAAAGAACATGCAATGCCTAAGATGAAGAAAAGGGTATTGAGATAGTGCGGCCACGCGGAAGGAATGAATGATGAAAGATTCATAAAAATAATATAAACAAGAACTATAGAAGGTACGTGAAATTTGAGTAAAAACTAGAAAATTATGGCTTGACCAAATAAATCAAATTTGGAAAGAATTAAAAGTCTTTATAATAGGATAGTATACATTATGAGGCAGATCGACATGATAAAAAGCTATAGATGTATGCCTAGATGGAATGAATTGGAGATCTGTTATCTCTACGTACCCCCAATAAGGACATTATATGATGATGACTGCCCTCAGAATTTCGAGACGATACACAAAAAATACCACTTTGACATTAAATAAGATCAAAAATCTTTTTTTCCATAGAGATTTTAGTATCGTAAAACTTGTTGAAGTACAAAAGTTACTTAAATACAATGGTCAAATAATAATGTATGCCATTGTCTTTTATTGCTTTATTGGCCTTCTGACACCCACACTTTATTGGCCTTCTGATTTAAAATCAAAGTATACTTTGACACACCCCTTTTTTTCCGGGTTACAATCCTAAGATTGGTCTGCACCAAGCACTCGATCCCTCCACTCATCTCTGTCATCCGCCAGTCTCTTTATCTCCTGGTAGCTACCACAGCGCACATCCCGGATCACCCGATCCATATAGCTATATCTAGGGCGGCCTCTATGGTTATTGCCCTCAATCATTCCCTCGACGGTAAGGAGCAGGCCTGGGTGCCTGATGTTATGGCCTATCCAACTGGATCGTTGTTGCGCTACTCTATTTAGGAGTTGCCTTGTTTCTCCAACCCCGCTCAATACCTCGTCGTTTCGGATGTGATCTGACCAATGGACCCCGGACATGAGCCTGTAGCACCACATCTCAAAGGCAGCCAGTCGCCCGGACTCGCTCTGGCTGATGGTCCACGTTTCGCAGCCATGCAGCAACACACTCCAGACAAGAGTTTTCACTAAACTCTTCCTAACATTGATATCAATGTTAGGAGATTCAAATATCTTGGATTTCTTGTTAAAAGCAGCTCTTGCCTGTTAGACACTACTTATTATTTCTGCCTTTGATCGGCCATCTTGGAAGACTCTGCTGTCTAAGCAAACAAATTCCCTCACTTGTTCAACACTGACGCCATCCAGAACAACACTCGCGGTCACCTCCTCTATTGGTTTGTCTTTGTTTATTTTCATGTTGTAATTGGATGACAAAACATTTTCCATCTTTCTTAAGGCCTCGTTCGATTCCTGTTCCGTCTCCGCAAGCAGTGCAATATCGGTGGCATATCTTATCATGTCAATCTTTCCCCCCTGGATCCTCACGCCGGGCCAATCTCTCATCTCATCCCTCATCTTGTCGATAGCCTGCTGTATATAACAATTGAACAAGGTCGGTGACATCGAGCATCCCTGTCTCCCTCCCTAACTAACACTAACCTCAACACTGCTGTCTCCATATAGTATCATAGCGATTTCATTTCTATATAAGCTCCATATTGCTCGTCCATCTTTGAAGCTCAGCACTATCCTATTAAGCACATTAAAAAGCTTTATCCAGTCCACCCTGTCAAAAGCCTTTTCTAGGTCTATAAAAGCTATGTATGTGTCTTTGCCTTTCTTTATTCTCTTTTCCAGTATAAGTCTTAGACTCAGAATTGCATCTCTTGTGACTGTTCCTCTTCTAAAGCCAAATTGATCTTCCGACAGCACATTTTCAATTTTCCTTTCCGCTCTTTTCATAATTATATTTGTCAGTATCTTCGATGCATGTGATATCATACTCAAGGTCATATATTGCTCGCATTTAGTTGTGCCGGGTTTCTTTGGTAATGTTTTTATTGGGCATTTGGTAAAATCCTTAGGCATTTCTCCCGTGTCATATATTCTGCAGACAAGTCTGTATATCACTATTGATATTATATATCTAAAAATTGTTTAAAAAAGCAATTAAATCGAAGATTTAGTAGAAAAATGATAATTTTTACACCAATGTTCAATTTTCCAAAAATAAAATAAATTTAAATTATATGGTATAATATTAGATTTTGAATTGTGTAAAACTATATTCTTTGGTATTTTATCTCGAACCGACCTTATTTTGATATAATGATATACTCAAAATATCAACTACATACTGAACTGGGCCAATACATCAACTGAAGTGTACCAATATGACGCTCATGTAAATACAGTATAGATCATTCAGCCTGAAGAGTCATTTTACAATAAATTTAATCATTTAACAATGCGTTTACAAAAATTTGTCACTTTATTTTTTTAATGAAGTGAAAAAGCAAAAGAATATAAAAATAATATTTTATATTCAAACATTAAAATGAACACACACGTTTAGTAAATTGAAAATGCTGTCAGCTTAAATTGTAATAATCATAAAAATAAAATAAAAGTAAGTTTATTTAATATATTAATTGTTTAGGCATGGCAGATTCTAGGAAACAATAAAAAAATTCAGATTAAAAATAAATATAAGTACAAGTATTATGAAGTAAAAATGTTCGTCAGTTTTAATTAGATTGCACATAAAAATAAAATAAATGTATTAATGTAACATATTAATGTATTATAATAACAATGCCAACTATAAAGTTTTAAAATAATAGTGGATGGAGTGATACTAAATTCTAGGAAACTTTAATTTATAACAAAGTACATTATGAGCTTTCGATTTTTTTTAATTATACATTACATTAGATAAAAATCGTAATACTATATTGCAGCAACTTTTCGACCGATCCCTAATTATTATCAATCGTTACTAAAATTTAAAACAATCTCCTTTGCTTGGCCCGAAAGCGGTGTTCCCTTTCCTAATTAAAAATTAATTACACTAAATTCATCTTAATTTAGATCATATAACAAATAACCGTTCATACTACCATTATTCATATACGTATTGTATTTTAACTTAGATTGTGTACATATTTGTGGTTGATTTCATTGTAGATCCAAAGATAGGTAGTTTTTTTTCTCTCTTTAAATTTTTTTTCCTCGTGTCGTTTTTTTTCTCTTTCTTTTTTTTAGTACGTAGGTAAAATGATTCCACACAAACCTCCTGATCCCAAACCACCAGATTTAAACTATGATAGTGAGCTGTTGACTGAAGAAAAAATCCCGGTCTCGTCCTTCACAGAAGTGAAAAATAAAACCAAACGAAAGAGAACGAGGAACCTAAAGCCAGGGAGCCGCCAAGAATCACCGGAAAGAAAGGTAACCCCTCTTAATGTACCATCTGAAATACCTCAAACAGTCACAACCCCTACAACATCCTCCCCTATACCCCCTGCAACCCCGTCTCCTCCCCAGGTAAGGGAATACGGCAAACATGACCGATCCCCTTACGTGGTACATAGACAAAAAACTTCACAGTCACCAGGAACATCCATCAACTCAATTTCCTTTGGGATGTTTCTTAAAAAAAAAAAAATTCCGGACATTTCGCCAAGAAACGGCATAAAATTAATAGGCCGAAATAGATTGGCTGTAGCTTTCGATAAATTCCCATAAGCTAATAATTTCCTTCAAAATGGAGCCCTTGCCGAGTATGGATTTAAATAATTTATTTCTTCTTTCATGGTCACCAAAATGGGCCTCGTAAGAGGAATCCCGGTTGAATGGAAGGAGGAGTAAATTATAGAAAACCTGGAAGTACCGGATGACTATGGAAGAGTCCAGAAAGCCAGAAGACTTAACCGCAAAATAACCAACTCAGATGGTGTGACATGGGTCCCTACACAAACAGTGGTACTAACATTTGACGGACAGGTCCTACCTTAGAGGGTCTATGCTTTCTACAACTCTTTAGTGGTAGAAAAGTACTATTTCCCAACCATACAGTGCTACCAGTGCCTCCGTTTTGGACACATGAAGCAACAATGCAGATCATCTGCACGTTGCTTCAAATGTGGCCAATCTCACCTCGGTGAAACCTGCTCCGTAATGGCTCCAACATGTATTACATGCGGTGGGCGTCATATGGCAGTGGATAGATCCTGCCCGGAATTCACTAGACAAACAAACATAAAACGCCTTATGACTGACCAGAACATGTCTTAACAGGAAGCATCCAAATCCACCCCAACCTCTGTGAAATCCTTCTCCGAAGTTACGGCACACGGTGAACAAATCTCGCACCCACTTTCCCAAAATACACCCTCTGCTAACCACCATAAGTCCTGGAAACCAAAAATGTTAAATGCCACCAAATCATCAGGTTCCACTTTTCGCCCTCATATCACTCCCTCGACGAAGAGGGAGATTGAGGGCCTCTTATGGCGTCCAAACACAAATCTTCCCAATGGATGTGGCCTCCCTCGAGACACTCCAATCCCTGCACAATCACTAGATACAAACATTTCTTCAACATTAAATAAACTCATATCACTCATCTCTGGTTTTTTATACAATTCTCCTCATATACCGTCCAACGTTGCCAAAGAAATACTAAACGAAACACAAAATTTAACTTACCAAATCAACACATCTGAAGAAACAGATGCAATACAAGGAATGTCCGGACCGACCTCCCTCAATTAAATATTAAAAATGGCCGAAAGAAAATCTCACCTATCATCAAGAATATTGCAATGGAATAGTCGTAGCCTCCCCTCCAACAAGGCTGAATTTCTTCTGATACTAGGTGAGTTCTGCCCATCTTTAGCTACCGTCTCGGAGACATGGTTATCTCCGGGGACATTATTTAAAGTTTCCGGGTACTCGTGGCTACGGGACGATAGGGCGGATGGAAGGGGTGGAGCAGCCCTTTTCATCTTATCATCCATGCCATATACGCAAGTGGTTCTGGGTTCTCGGGACGCCAGCTTCAATGCAGTCGCTGCGAGAGTCCAGAATATTACGTATATATCAGTTTATATCCCGCGCCCGTCATCCATCATCATCTCACAACTTAGAAATATAATATCAACACTACCTCATCCCATCATCTTACTTGGGGATATGAACTCCCATCACACGCTATAGGGATCACCTAGAGCATGTAGATTTGGAGCCGAAATTATGAATATTCTGGACGATTTTGAACTTTGCGTACTGAATAATGGATCACCCACCCGCTTAACACCGCCGTATCAAAGTTCAAGCGCAATAGATCTATCCATATGTTCAGCTACATTAGCCCCTACGCTATCGTGGAATGTAGTGCCTGATCCCCACGGGAGTGATAACCTCCCCATAATCATTACATTTCCATCACCTCACCCCCCATTCATTAACCCCACTTGTAATAAATTTAACACCCGTAAAGCCAATTGGAACAAATTCTCCCACTCCCTCGATGCCTCAATACAACAATTAGAATGGCCGACACATATAAATTTCCATACTCTGTATGATAAATTCGTGGAGTTGATGATCCAGGCAGCTCACTACTCGATCCCCCTTAAAAAACCTCACTTCTTTAAGCCACAACCCCCTCCATGGTGGGATGAAGAGTGTTCAAATGCAATTAAATCCCGGAAAAAAGTATACCAATCCTATAAAAATAACACGACACAGACAAACTTCCTCCTTTTTCGTAAAGTACAAACCGTCACAAAACGCTTGCTTTCTAAGAAGAAGAAAGATGGATGAATACGGTTTTGTCACACCCTTTCGCCAGAAACTCCAATATCAACAGTATGGGAGAATGTGAAGAAATTTAGGTCCATCTACTCAACCCGCTTACATAAAATACCAACAGAGTGTTGGGTTCACACCTTTTTGAATAAAATTGCTCCTTCTTCATCTCCAACCCAATATGACGTGCCATATACATACTTTCTCACCTCTCATAATCATCCTCTAGATGCGCCCTTCACAGAAAATGAACTCAACATGGTTTTGTCCAGCCTAAAGGACTCCTCCCCAGGGTTGGATAACATCCCATATTCCTTTTTAGTGAAAACCCTACCCTACACCAGGAAATATTATCTAACACTGGTCAATTGCATTTTTAATACAGGAAAAATTCCCAAGTCCTGGAAAATATTTAAAATTATCCCAATACCTAAAATGGGTAAAGATCTTTCAGATGGAAATTCCTATAGACCAATAGCCCTAGCATCAACTTTGGGAAAAATCACAGAACATCTTATTAAAAACCGCCTTGAATGGTTTGTAGAACACAATAAAATTCTGGATATTAATCAATTTGGTTTCCGTAAATCACGTAGTGCTATGGATAATTTAGCTATTCTCACTACTGATATTTATTCCGCATTTACTTATCAAAAACCACTTATAGCCGCTTTCTTAGATATTACCTCAGCTTATGACAATGTCATTTTACATATTTTAAAACAAAAGATGTTACACAAAAAAATACCCAACAAAATCACCCACCTCATATTTAACCTTTTATCAGAACGCTCCATCTTTCTATCAGTGGAGGAGGTGTCTTTCACAAGAACCGTTTGGAGGGGTCTCCTGCAAGGATCAGTCCTTAGCCCCCTCCTTTATAACATTTATACGGCAGATCTTGCTCACCTGGTTCCCCTCAATACCACCGTATTACAATATGCAGATGATATCGTGGTTTAAACGTCCAATGAATCCTTTACAATAGCAGAAAAAATATTAAACAATTCCCTCCACTCTCTCTCCAAGTGGCTCAAAAACCATGGATTAGATATTTCCCCCTCCAAAAGTTCTGTTGTCGTGTTCTCGCGGAAAAGACAACTGCCTACCACTAATATTTATATTGACAATGTCCCTATTCTTAACCACAGTTCACACAAATTCCTCGGAATAACATTCGACTCCAGGTTATCTTGGAAAAATCACGCTGAAAACATAACATCAACCTGCCAAAAAAACATAAATATTCTTCGCGCAGTATCAGGAGTCTGGTGGGGGGCTCACCCAACCACTTTGAGACTTCTATACACCGCCCTCATCAGAAGCCACCTTGATTATGGGTCATTCTTATTGGACCCTACCTTCAAATATATCCTCCATAAACTAGACCTTATTCAATTTCAGGCCCTTCGAATTATAGTTGGAGCTATGAAATCTACGCCGACAAATGCCCTACAGGTTGATTGTGTGGACCCACCGCTCTGCTTCCGAAGACAGTTCTTAGGTACCCGATACTTCCTCAATATATACAAAACAACATCCCACCCCCTTCTGCGTAAATTGAAATCACTTTCAGATCTCATTCCCACAAACATATTTTGGAGAAACAAAACACTCCCCCCTTTAATACAAAGCTATCATAAATTCTCATCGTTGAATGTGGTAGTCCAAAAAACCCCTATTCCTTCTTTATACTGCACCCCGTTTCAAGCTTTAATTATAAATCCACGCATTGTTGAATCCCTTGGTATTGATAAGTCGAATAATCACGCCAATTATGATTTCATCAACCACATTAACACCCATTGGAGTGACTGGACTGTCTTCTACACAGACGCATCCAAGATTGCTAATGAGGAACATGTAGGAATAGCAATATATTGCGAAAGCTTAAATATCAAGAAAAAAATTAAACTACCCAAATGTTCAACTACATTCACTGGTGAGACATTGGCAATCTTGGAAGCATTACAAACATCTTTAGAATTAAGTATCCCAAACACTTTAATTGTATCCGATTGTCTAAGTTCCCTTAAAGCAATAGGAAAGAACCCATTTCGATCCCCAAATAGTATAACACTTAATATAAGGGAAACTATATACAACCTTGAAGAGGCGGGCCTTGATGTCGCCCTGGCTTGGGTTCCTAGTCATCGAGGCATTTCGGGTAACGAAGAAGCAGATACTCTAGCTAAAGAGGCAACCTCTACAGGAAATACAGACAAATATAATTACACATCTGCACAAGACTTATTACCTTTGGCGCGCTCTTCGATGATGGAGGAGTGGACAAATTACTGGAATGCCTCGAACCGCACTAGGGGAAAAAGATATACATCAATTCAATCCTACATTCCAATCAAACCCTGGTTTTCCAATTATAGAAGCACTCGGAGAGAAGCGACAACTATAAGCCGAATACGCTTTGGACATTGCTGTTCCCCTGTCCACCTGGCCAGGTTACATATAAGGAACTCTTCTTTATGTGAGTGTGGCCGGGAGGAGGGAGATCTTGAACATATCTTCTTCTCCTGTTCTCTGAATACTTTCCCTTTGACCTTTAAAAAACAAACAAAAATATTACTCCCCGCAAATCTTCCCCACCTGTTGAGCCTCAATAAAATTTCTATATTGAATAGCATCACTCATTTTATTAACAAAAACAAAATTAACCTGTAATAAAATATATGTATAATATATATGATAAATATCGATAGGAAATTAAATCATTCGCTCGCTCACATACATTAAACTATCATCTTTGTAAATATTCATTTAGTTGTAAACTATGTAGTTTAGTTGTAAAATAGTTTAACTCCATAGTATCTCACTAGATAACAGTAGTCCTGTGCCGAGTTGCTTGATGTGCCATGTCGCCCATATGAATAGGACTACCTAGATACTATGAAGCTGACATCACTGGACACTGGCGTATACTCCTTCATATATAGGAGTTCACGGCCATTATTCAAAGAGAGAGAGAGAGATAGAGAGCGAGATCTAGGGTTAAGCGACATGCTATTTGACGGCGTGCATGTGACAAGTGCCGAGTTTTTAGGTTATGTTTTTGTTATATTGTGATCGATTCGCAAAACTCCGGGGTTTTTATTAAATATTTGAATAGAATATATCTCATCAAAAATACTAATTAGTGTTATAACCCCGTTTAATACTGAAGAATAATGGGTTTGACAAAACAATATCTGCGTTATGTGGCTGCTGGCAGTTTTAACATAATTTGCAGTCCTCGTAGCAATGTTGTGAATGTAACCCTAAACGGAGTAAGTGGGCGTTATGTAGCTGTTGCTGCATGTGAACATGTCATCATATGGGACATGAGACTTGGCGAAAGGGTAATAAATTATTTAATATATTTTTGGCTCGATGAGGTAAAGTTGTATTAAATAGTTCAAGCGATGTAGAGAATTTCAATTATTCCACGTCAACTGGGAAAAAGTGTTTTATTTCATTTCATTGACAAGGTCCTGACTTAGAGAACCTAATTCAGCCCCCACGGTCCACATTTTCAGACACGTAAAACGAATGTGCAGTTTCAACATAGATACATTATAAAAATCAACCTTAAAGTTAATACAACCTATTTCAAATATGTTTAATAACTCAGGACAGGTTTAACATACTTGTTTAGATTATCTCAAAATATCCAATCCATATATCAACCTATATCGAACTTTAAGGCGCAAGACTTTTTTTGCATAATATGAAGAATGCAGAAAAGACCCTTCAAAAAGGTTAAAAAATAAGGCAATTTTCAAGTATAATTCCAATTTTTATGGACACCATCCTGAGTTCCATGGCTTCTTGGTAAGATCCTTATCTTCAGTTACGAGTTCGCTCCCCATTGATACCTAATTTTATTAAAAAAGCTAGTTCTCACTTAAGGTCTCTTCGTTGGAAGATATTGCCACTTGGCAATAAATCTACCTGGTTGTATTGTTTATAGTAAAAATTTAATATAAGCAATCTAACTGGCAGGTCAAGATAATGAAAGGAATATTAAGATATTTGATGATATGGATGGGAGGAATAAAGAAAGAATGACTTACAGAATATATACGTCTATTGTGTAAACCTAATTGACTAGAATTTGGAAAAAGATCAGGTTGATGCATGAATAATATGTTGATGTTAAATAAACGAGAAATTGGATAAAAGAATATTTTATTCCTGCCTACCTCGTTACGAACGGGGTTTAATGATATATATGTTATGCATATTTTTTTATTTGCTTTTAGGCACAAGTATTGCCTGGAGAAAAATATGAAGTTTCTCAATTGTGTGGTTCAGGAAATCAGTTGGCTGTTGGCTACTCAGATGGAACTATCAACATATTCAATCTAACAACTGGGGATGTCGCATGCGTATTTTCCGGGCATAAACATCCTATCACAGCTTTACATTATGATAGCCAAGGCCACAAATTATTCTCTGGATCTATGGTAAGCAATTTCAATTTTTTATTATTTTCACTTTGTTGTATTATCAGAATATCTTTGCTAGATGACAAAGTATTTTTATTTGTCTCATTTGGTTGCCAAGTCAGTATATCTTTAATATGTCTTTGTAATACAAATAATTTGATGACCTACGCAGCGTAGTTGACACGATGCTGGAATTCCACACGGGGGTTTCTGGTTCAATTCCTAATGGTCTCCAAAAAAATGTTTCTAGACTAGTAAAATAGTTCGTTTGGTAACAATATGTACTAGACATGCATGTTTGTTGTTGCCTCTTCATGTGTGGGGTAGTGTTCCAAACATGTGTAATAACAAACCGCAAGTTCCGTACTTACTCCAGTGGTTCTTAATTCAATCCGTCACACTTAATTTCCCATTTCTAAGCAAATTAATACATGAATGAAACTCAATTCTAAATATTGCAAAGTGCTTTTAAGAGAGATATATGTGTATATACAATTTTTTTAATTTAATTTCAATTCATTACTATAACAGAGTTGGAAGGTATAAAAAAAGTCAAAAAGTTACGGCACTTCGACGTGCTTAAAATTCCCATCTTGCATTTACTATACATAGTCTTGCATTTCAAAGTGCATGAACCGTAGCTGAGCATGGATATTCATATTTTATTATGGAATGTTCACTAACGACAAACAGTGAATGTGAACAGTTAACACTGTAGTGCGCATTCACTGATTAATTTAGTAAAGATGCCATTCACCAGTAATATTTTACGTTCACTGACCATCCGCTTTCACTGTAACATATACACTTCTCTGACATCAAATCGTGAAATTTGCAGTTCCATGAGAAATTTAAAATATAATCTCTTCAAATAATACCCAGTATCCATTTAACCATTCTTTATCAGCATTTATTTTTATCTTTTTTTTTTTATATTTAAGGATACAGAAGTGATTGTTTGGGATATTGTGGCTGAAACTGGATTGGCCCGACTCAGTGGCCATAAAGGTGCAATTACTGGTGTTTGTTTCCTTGAAAACCGACAGTGTGTCATATCTACTTCCAAAGATACATTTGTCAAATTTTGGGATCTTGAAACAAAACACTGTTTCAAAACACTAGGTGGCCATAGAGCCGAGGTAAAATTTATTTGATAATTAATATAAAAGAAATTCATCTTGCATGTCAAAATTTATCTATTGGATGTTAACATAAGTTGTGTCCCATTTTTTCCAAATTTAAAAATGAGCACTAAAAGTAAAACAAAATGGTAAAGGTTATACGTCATTCGAAAGAAAATTTTCTGCTCTACAAGATTGTGTTTGTTTTTACATTACATCAATTGTCGAATGTTGATTTTTGTTGTTTTCACTCAAAACATGTGGAACCCAAGCACCAAACTTCTGGACTTTTCCCATTGATTTAAGATGGCGGTATACAGTTATGTGACTACAATTCAACTGCTCAGCCAATTCTACGGTGGTTTGAAGGGGATCTTCATGAATAATATGGTTTAAGCAGTCCTCATCAAAGTCCACTGGTCGTCTGGAACGCTCCATGTCTTTCAAGTCGAAATTACCGTCTTTGAAACGCAAAAATCATCGACAAGCTGTCCTTTCATTCATAGCATCTTCACCGTACACTTCGCAAATATCGCAAGCAGCTTTGGCAGCTTTATTCCCTCGATTGAACGCGAACAGAAAGAGGTGTCAAAAATGCTCACTTTCGTCTACTTGACATTCCATTTTGAAGGCTTGTAATCAAATAAAACAATACATGTAACGTAAAAGCAAACACAATATCTCGTAGAGCAGAAAATTTTCTTTCGAATGACGTATAACCTTTACCATTTTGTTTTACTTTTGGTGCTCATTTTTAAATTTGGAAAAAACGGACACGACTTATGTTAACACCTAATATATTTGTTAGATCAGTTATTAATTTTTATAATCAAATTTTTGTCCAATTTAGTTGATTCTTTGCAGAATAGTAATTTTTAAAGCTATGTTTGTACATATCATGTCATTTTAAGGCAGGCAAAGATGACAAAGAAAAATTGTAGAAGATATTAGTTTAAAAAATTGTGGCCTAATAATATAGAGTATATTTGTAAAAATATTTGAAGATTACTGGTTAAAACTTAATAAGGAATTTAATAAAGTTCAACAAATTAGTTAATAAACCAATATTTCTTTTACAGGTGTGGGCATGTGCTCTTGTTAAATCAGAAAAATATTTAATAACCGGATCCACTGATCAGAATTTGAAAGTTTGGCAATTGAAATGGAAAGATGATGAAGAACAAATTTTAGACAAAACGAAATCCTTAGCCATCACTGAACTAGAAGATGCTGAAGATCTTGAAGAAAACTCGGTATATATTTTTTATGTATAAATTGGTTATTATATAAAAATTATGACTGTTACACGAGATAACAACAAAAGGACAATTTATGTAGAACAATTAGAAAGCAGACTCCTCAAAATATAACAGGAAGTTCCAAAACAACTAGTGATATTACTTATACTGACTTAGTGTTTAAAAGTCACACTTAACCAACAAGAAAGTACTATAACTTGAGTTTTTAAAAACTAAAACAATTGTAAATTTTTGTGGAATCACAGTTTTCTGTGGTAGCAACTTAAAAAAAAACTCCATGGGTGTCTATGTCCTTCGAGTTTTATTGTATTACACTTTCATTGTATACAATACAACCTGGCAGGCTCATTGCATTGTAGCAATCTCTTCCAACCAACCAGATAGATGATAAACAAGCCTTAAGTGAAAACCAGATTAGAATACTTGTTTAAAAAATACTGGATTCCAACAGGAATCAAACACGCAACCCCCGAGTCGAAAGACAATTGTCTTATCAACAAAGTCATAGAAGTTGTCATCGAAGTTATATACTTATTAAGATACAAGAACAAGATACCTAAACAAGAAAGAAAATTATGTTTCTAATATTTGATACTTTTTAAAATTCTTCTCCAGATTCTGCAATGTCATCTTATGGGCACTCTGCTGAGAGGAGGTCGAGGACGGGTAGTATCTTTGATAACAGACACTGAGGCCATGATGTTAGCCTGCCACGGCACCGATTCTGTATTGGAATTTTTCCAGTTTTGTGATGATACTGAAACACAAATGAGATTCAAAAAACGAAAACTGAAAGCTAAAAAGAAAATGTAAGTATAAGCGTTTGTCAGCAGTTATTTTGTTGTTAAAATTCGAAGTGTAGAAAATATTTTGAGCTATATATCCCATTTTATTCCCTTTTTATTTATTTTGTTTCCAAACATCACACCATTTCCCTTTTTTGTAGGCGGAAAGGACAGAGTACCAAACTTTCCCTTCACTACATAATTTCTTCACCTCCTCCACATCCATACAGCCCTTCTTTTTCTCTTACTCCTTAACTTTCCTTCTTTTAAAGTTTCATTCACTTGTTCCAACCATACTTTTCTCAGGCATTCTCTATAATGACACCCACTCCCACTAATTATACATTATAAATTTGTTGCCATTTGTCACTCACCCGTTCAACATGTCCAAATCATCTCATTGTGCTCTTAGTAATTACATTTCACATATATCCTTAATAATTATATTTCTTATTCTATCATGCATCGAGACATCACATATTCTTCTCAGTGCACACATTTTCACTGCATTTACTCGACTCCTTTCATTTTTTACATCCATGCTTTAACATTAGCACTAATACACTATTGTGAACCATCATTTTAGCAGATCTTGATATTGCATAATTTGAATATCTCTTTTAGAGTCGTATGAAACTGTGAATTTATGAATATAAACTTAAAAAAAAAAACAACATAAAGACCCCCTAATTATGCTACACTGCCTATTATTCGGGGAAATAAGAATACCCATGACTTCGGTCATATCTATTGTTAAAAAAAAAGTAAAAACATGATGGTGTTCTCCGATTGTGTCATTTCGATGTGCCATCAGTACAGTGGTGTGGCTGGTGAGTTTGCTAGTGTACTATAGCTCACTCACTTAAAGAAGAGAAAACAGAAAGAAACAAAACTCCACGGCACAGCTTCACTTTGCAACTGAATTGACATGGGTGGGCAAAGGGCTACTCTACTGCGAGACCCGGAGACCCAGCATCGAAAACTACTTATATTATATTTACTGTTCTATCCAGTTATTTGGAAGAGATTAGTACATAGTAGTCAATTTTGCTAGATTAGTATGTAAAAATTTTAATTACTTATATTACTATCTGAAATTTAACTTTGTCGCATTCATAACAATGGTCTTTTTAATGTTGGAAAGTTATGATGAACTAATTTATTTGATTATAGGAAAGAATCAGAAGATATTAAAAAAGAGGAGACAGATGATATAAATCAAAAAGATATTGAAGTACTAGCCCTGTCAGATGAAGTCAGAAGATTGCCCAGCATCAAGTTGATAAGTAAAATAAAGGGAATCCACCTTATCACAGGAGGTGGTGCGGAGTTGAGACTTGCAGTTTCTCTCGCAAACAATACAGTCGAATTACACAGCATCAGAACAATTAACAAAGAACAAGAATGTAAGTCTCTGTTACGCATTATTTTGAGATGAATCTTTAGTAATAACTAATACATTACATATGACAAATACTCAGCTGGGTACTAATGTTGCCTGACATAGCTAATGAAGAAGACGAAGGTGACTTAGTGGTCACTTAGATTGAATACTTATAATGTGTAAATATGATCTTCATATAATGACGACTTCCGTAGCCTAGTTGGTAAAATGCTTAACTTTCATCCGGAGGTTTCAGGTTTGTTTTCCGATGATACTCAACAAAAAAAAGATCCAGTATGGTAAATAAGTTCATTTGATAACAATACTCGTATGCATCGTATGTTAGTTCTTTTCAAATTATTATTCTTGTTGTAGTACTATGAATAAAATTTATCTAGCATGAAGGTATTTTCAAGTTTACCGACTTATTCAGATGATTTGTTCTGTTTTTAAGAATATGCAATATACTACTAAAATATGTACCTAGTGTACTTAATTCTATATTTCAAAAAAGATTTTCTTATTTTGCCATTCACCCATCAAAAGTGTTCTTCGTCATAACTAAATCTAACAAATAAAAAACTGTTGATGTTTAAAATATTATAATGATAAAAGGACAATTTATATAGCATCATTTATGAAGCAGACTCTCCTCAAGAGCACATTAATTAATTATTTTATTATTATTATATTACACTTTCGTTTTATACTGTAACCTGGCGGGCTTATTGCTGATGTGGCAATATCTTTCAACCAATCTGAAAGGTGCTCAAGAGGCCGTAAGTACAAACCAAACTGGAATCCTATTGAAAAAATCTGGGTTCCAACGGGAATCGAGCTCACAACCACCGGGCTGGGAGGCAAGCGTCATACGAGGTCATCTTATTTTAACATATTACATGAAATAATGAAAATTAAACTATAATACTTTTGCATTCAAATTTCATACAGTTAATTTTTTTTGCATTCACATGTGTTATATGTAGAAATATAATTTTTTTGCCAGAAATAATTAAGGAATATTTTATTTTAATTATCAAATGCACATAGGTACTGTCTTTAAAATTACACTCAATAATTATTTAATACAAAAGTTAATTAATAGTTATCATATTCAACCCAGGAGCAAATCACTCGCCATATGAGCACTTAACTCGTGCTTCTTCTAAAATTTATTTTTCAATACATTAAACCAGTGATTTTCAATTGGAGGGCTGCGAAAAGGTTTTTGGGGGGCCTCGTGGCAACCGCCTCACTCGCCTCACCCTCGCTTTTTTTATTTTTGTTGTTATTATAATCAGTAAATAAAACCACTATTTTAAAATAAATCTTAATGATTATTATATTAGTAAAAACTAGGAGGCGGTGAAAGTATTTAAGAATATTTAGGGGGCCTCAAGTGGTATAACGTTAAGAACCACTGCATTAAACTATTTCAAGAACTACTGAGTAAAACACTCTCGTGTGAGTGACAGCATTACACTATAGACCCAGTGAGTAATGCCGGGTTATATTTGTGGATCAATGAGATTTTCAAGCAGTTAAAATACATTCCTTATACTCGTACATGAAAGAATAAAATTTTGTGAGAAATTAATATTAAATAATGAATAGTTAATATGAAATTGATTGTATATTTTTTTGCTGTTAAATCATGGTTTCAATTTATATATTTTTATAGATAATTGCTTGCGACAGATTACCAGCTTTGGGCATCAAACAGAAGTGCGCTGTGTGGCATTCAGTTCTGATAACTTAGCAATTGTGTCTGGCAGTACGGACTCCATAAAACTCTGGAATAGGTAATATATTAAAATATTTTTATCAATAAAACGTTCAATTCATCCATTATTGTTAAAATTATGACTTAGACATGTTTAATTGTAATTTTCATATTTCCAGGCATTCGCAGGTGTGCCTGAGAACCATTGAGACAGGAGCAGTGGTCAGCCTTTGCTTTGTGCCAGGTGACAAACATATTTTAGCTGGACTTCAGGACGGAAGATTACTCATCGTAGACATTTCTGCTGGGGACATTCTTGAAGAAATACCTGCACACACCAGTGAACTGTGGACTGTGTCACTACTTCCTGACCAGGTTTACACTTTTTATATAAAAAAGTAACTAAATTTAAGACACAAGTTTATTTTTCTTTTGTTCTTTTCTTATGTAGATTAATTTTATCCTTTGTAGATTGAATATATTATAATGTGTTAAATATATCTACAAGACTCCCGAATCTTTATGAGTCTCAGAAACCACACTGAATAGAAAATACTCCTCAGTTTTGAGAACAGAGGAAGATGACGAGTGTCAAGTGGTACGGCAATGTAACAAATAAGTTGGTTTATCTTGGGATGCTTATAACCACTGGTGTTACAGATATGGTGCTGGGGTGGACGGATTGAGAATGCTGCCTGGTAGGAGGTGGCCATGAGCTGCTCATTTGTATCACCTATTAAGAACTCCACGAATCGGACACCCTTATACTATTCAGAAGTGTTATAACTGGATTTAAAATCTTGACCTAGACTGGAGACATTTTGTAGCATCGCTAAATTCCTGAGAGTATTAGGAAGATAAAAGAAATATTATATCCAATGAATCCTTGAATATCTTGAAAATAATATGACATTGTAAATTTACACAATTTATATATAAGTTTGTCAATAATAAAAAATCTCTTCAGTATTATAACTGTAAATGATTTTTAAGTCATAAATTGAATTCCTGTTTTATCTCTCAAATATATTTTGAAAAAAAATATATAGTAATTGTATTTACCAATTACAGTAGAGAAAAGTAGGAAAATTGTATTATTGATAAGTTGTCTAAAACTTTCAGTCATTATAATACATAAGAATTATTACAAGGATTGTAGGCTTTGGAAACATTATCAGTTTAAATTTAGTGATTATGAAATGAAGGCTTTATTTAAAAAAAAAATAGAAATCATTGCTTTTTGTTCTATTTATTATAAAATTTTATATTTAAATATCAATTCAGTACAAAACTGTTAAAACTTGTATAAAATATAAATTTCGATACATACAGTCTGTTTGACAAGAGCGTGTACGGCTACAGTTAGAGGATAGATTCAAACGCGAGCAAGTAGCAGGCAAGATGCTTTGTATAGAGAAACTCAGTTGTCGTTCGACCTTGATTACACAAGAACATATTTCACCATGAGTGCCATGTACGCATCACGTTACTTATTTCTGTGTACACATCCGAAAAGACCGAAAATGTCGTACGGAGCCGCTGCTAAATACATGAGAAAGTCGAAGACATTTGTAACTAAGTGGGTAAAATGCTATTCCGACGTAAAAAACGTCGATGACCTACCAGATCGTGACACTGCACAGAAAATGACGAAAAAGGAGGACAGAGGGATTTTAGTGGGTGTTTGAGAAGAATCCTCGTCTATCATTGCGTAGCGGACAGGCGGTTTTGCGTGAAAAGAGTCTAATTGTGTCATGTGACACTATAAGAAGACGTTTACTAGCTAATGGAGGGAATTTTCGAAGCACAGTGAAGAAACCACTACTGTCGGAAAAAACCACAACTTATTAATAATAAATCATCACGGTTTATATCATGTAGTATGTGTGTATTTTTTTTAATGCCTTATCCCAAATAGTTTTTTCAAAGTATTATAATAGATATGTCAAAGACCAGTCTTTAGAATAAAGTGCTCTATATGATATATATTTTTACCATGGGAAAGAGCGACTTTTAAGCCAGCATAACTATCACAATGTGTATGCAAAATATTATAATAGTTACATCAAGGACCAGTCTTTAGAATAAAGTACTCTATATGATATATATTTTTTACAGCATGGATGTGTTTCTGGCAGCAGTGATAAAACTGTAAAGATATGGGAATTTGAATTAATACCCGACCCCTCCGGAGAGAGTCGCGCCAGAGTCCTCTCGCTGTTGCATAAGAGAACTTTGCAATTGGAAGAATCAGTTTTGTGTGTTCGAGTCAGCCCTAATTCTAAATATTTAGCAGTTGGCCTCCTGGATTCTACAGTCAAAATATTTTTTATGGACACATTTAAAGTAAGTGCTTGATTTATTTAACATATCATAGCATTTTGTTACTTAAAATAATGACACATATGAGGGTGAATTGAAAATTACATGATCTAAGAAAAAAAACGCAAATCTTTTTGTATTTTTCCACATATAACCCCCTAATTTCAACGCACTTTATCCACTGAAATTTCAACATTATAATGCTACTGTAAAAATATTATTCATCGAGACTCTTGAAATAGACATTAACAGTAGATTGTCTCTTTGTTTTTTTTTTTAGATTTGGGAACAGGTGAAAGTTAAAAGAGGACAAATCTGGCGAATATGAAGTGTGTGGAAGCTATTTAAAACCAGATTTGTAAATTTTAGCCTTTGATCGTGTAGTGTAGATATAGGAACATGGACATTGTCCTGGTGGAACAAAACTGTTTTTGAAAATGTTCCCAGCCTTTTACTCTTTATTCCTTTCCACAATCCACATTTATTTTTATTATAAATTCTTTTCTAATGACAGTAAATGATTGACACTCGATACACTGATTTTAATTTTAATAACAATTTATGGCATGGAAATATAATCCTTATTACCAAGTTCGTACTTTTCTCCAATTATGAAAGAGTTTACTTCTTTCTTTGGAATGATAGCAAGCCTTCTCGTGGGAAAAACAACCTCCCCACACAATTTAACTAATTCTCGCTTCCACTCACTTTTTTTTAATAACATTTTATGGCATAGAAATATAATCCTAATACCAGGTTCATACGTTTCTCTCATTACGGAGATTTCTTTCTGTCAAATAGCAGCGAGCCCTTTCGGTGGGAAAAAAAACTCTACAACAACTTAAAAAGTTGTTGCCCATTGTACCAGATAACTTTTTTCTTCTTCAATAATAACACCATCCAGTGTGAAGACATAGCTGGTGCCTCTGCAAAAACAAAATTCAACCACCCAACATGAAAAAAAAGGATCTTTAAAGATCTAGTGAAAACGTCATCCTGTTCAATGGATAGGCACCCTGCCGCTCAATTGACACACTGACAGCTTAATAATGCCACTGCAAGATGACAATGTTACCCTGTAAGCCGCAAATTTTCAATTCACTAATAAAATATTCTAACTTTCATCCAAGATTGTAATTAAAGCTTCATGTTTTTATTTTGTGGTTTTTAAATATGGAAATATTTTATTGTTTCAGTTCTATCTATCACTTTATGGACACAAACTACCGGTTCTATGTATGGATATTAGCTATGATTCAACTTTAATAGCTACAGGATCAGCAGACAGAAATGTGAAAGTGTGGGGAATGGATTTTGGTGACTGTCACAAATCCATCTTTGCACATGACGATTCTGTGACTAGTCTTCAATTTGTACCTAAAACCCATTACTTCTTCACCTGTGGGAAAGATGGAAAAATCAAACAATGGGATGGTGATACATATGACAAAATTGTGACACTTCAGGTATAATATTTTTATTGTGCTTTCTTAACATAAGCTCAAGCTAGAATAAAATTTAATTTAATTATTACTGTTGAACTTTAATTAAAGAATAATCTTCAAGTGTGACCAATTACTTGACTTGCCTTAAGAAGGTCATATTTTGTAACTTTGATTTGATATTTGGCTATAGAAAAGGTAAAATTTGAAATCTATAGATGTAAGGGCTTTTCTGTTGTGGTCTACGGATGTTTACATCTATTTCTATTATGTTACACTAGAGATTTGTCATTAAATACTACACTGTTATTCTCTAGGTTTTAAAAAGTGAGTAATTGTAAAATATTCTTTAAAATATCAGTGATTTAAAATCACTTTTACAGCCAGAGTATTTTCATATTTTTTTTTAACTGTTACTAGTGTATATGCTTTTAGTTTGTGCATCTAATTATAAACAAAACGAAAATAAACCTATACAGGTGGTCTGCTCCCGCACCTTCGATATGAGGTCTGAGTGTAAAAAGCACCAGTTTGTGATGTTAACCTAGCTTTTTTTTTTGAAAAACTTTCTTGATATTACTTATCATACAAAAAGTACATAAAATGCACACTGCAATTTATTTACCTGTTATAAAGTTACTACTGCATATAACACATCAATCAATAAGTCCCAGTACTAACCAACAGATGGCGCCTCTAATAACAAATCCACACCATTCTCAGTTAGTACCAACCTTTAGAAGCTACGTGTCAAACTTTCATGACATTCCGACATTGTGTCATTGAGTTACAGTGGTTGTAGTGACGCTACTTTTGCTATTTTCAAAACAATGGAAAAAACCGAATTTCGTGTGTTGATAAAACATTGCTTTTTAATGGGAAAAAATACCGTTCAAACCCAGTGACGGCTTGAAAAGTTATCCGGGCTCTGCTCCGTCGAAAACAACCATTTGTCGGTGGTATGCTGATTTCAAATGCGGTCGTACAGACACAAATGATGCTGAACGCTCTGGTCGTCCAAATGAGGCTGTTACACCAGAAAACATAAAAAAAAAACTCAAAATCGTGATGGAAAATCGCAAAGTAAAGTTGCGTGAGATAGCTGACATCCTGAAGATATCATTTGGTAGTGTTTACACTATTTTGCATGAACATTTGGTCATGAAAAAGCTTTTTTCGAAATGGGTGCCGCATTTGCTCACAATGGAACAGAAACAACAACGCATTGATGATTCAGAGTGCTGTTTGGCACTGTTTACGCGAAATAAACAGGAGTTTTTGCGTCGATATGTGACAATGGATGAAACTTGGATACACCACTATACTCCAGAATCAAATCGGCAGTTAGCTGAATGGAAAGCAGCCGGTGAAAGTCGTCCGAAGCGACCAAAAACTCAACAGTCGGCCGGGAAGGTTATGGCCTCCGTATTTTGGGATGCGCATGGTATAATAATCATCGATCACCTTGGAAAGGGAAAAACCATCAATAGCGAATATTACATAGCGTTTGAAGGCAGAAATTGCAAAAAAAAACGGCCCCATATGAAAAAGAAAAAAGTTCTCTTTCATCAGGACTATGCACCGTGTCACATGTTGATAGTAACGATGGTCAAATTGCATGAGTTGAACTTCGAATTGCTTCCGCAATCACTGTATTCTCCAGATTTGGCCCCCAGCGACTATTGGCTGTTCGCAGACCTCAAAAAGATACTCCAGGGAAAGAGATTTGGCTCCAATTAAGAAGTGATTGCCAAAACTAATGCCTATTTTGAAACCAAAGATAAATCGTTCTACTCGGCTGGCATAGAAAAGTTAGGAAAGCGTTGGAATGAATGTATCACTCTTGAAGGAGACTATGTTGATGAATAAAGAAGAATTATGGCAAACAAATGTTGTTTTAGTAGTTAGTCCCGGGATTTATTGATCGATGTGCTATGTATTGTATTTATTTCAAAATCTATGTTCTTGTGCGTAACAATTCAACGGTGTATATATTAGCTATCATCACTAGATTCATGGCTGCTCTAAAGAGGAAAATTGTTGATTTTCCTAACAACTTAGATACTTAAATAGCCATGAATTTCTACATCTAGCAAGTTCTCATCTTCTGATATATTCCTCAGATTAATTGTATTGTATTACACTTTCGGTGTATGCTGATTTGATTGATTTGATATCAACCTGACGGGCTTATTACCATGTGGAAATCTCTTCCTGCTAACCAGAAAAATGTTAAAGAGGCCGTAAGTGAAAATCTAATAGGAACACTTGTTTAAAAAATATGGGTATCAACGGAAAATTAACCCACAACCAAAGAAAGAAAGTCTAGGAGGTCATTACAATAAAGTGAAAGATGTCATTCTTCTTTAAATGTAGCATGAAAAAAATCTATAACATTACAAATAATTTCTAGAACTGATTGATATTTTCGACTCCTAAAAAGCATTTTTAGTTCCAAAATATTGAAAAACTAAAATATAGAGGCTGAATTATAAGGCTGTTAATAAAAATATTATTGAATTCTTATTTTTTAATTAAGGGTCATATGGGAGAGGGGAGATGTGTGAGTGTGGCACCCAATGGATTGTATGCCGTTTCCTGTGGTGGTGACAAAGTGCTGCGACTCTGGAAACGCTCTGAGGAGCCATTGGTACTTGGAGATCTAGATGAGGGAAATGAGGAAGAACTAATGACTGGTGAAAAGGTGAATAAAACACACATTTCTCTATATATTGTATTGTAATAATAACATGAGTGTGAAATTACTATTTGTGATAAAATTTAATCATAGCTTGCTTGCTACGTAATTTTTTCCTGTACAAAATATAAACAACTACATAACAAACTATCCTACATGAGCAAAAACCAATTAAAATTTTAGAAATATTTTTATACATGAAACAATTTACCTTAAAATTTATTCCAAATATTTAGTTATCTATTCTCCACAATATTTTACAAAATAATTATATACAAATAGTTTAGTAACCAAAATATTATTTTAAAACAGTTTTTGTAATTGTAAATCTAAAATTTATTAATTAGCTGTTTTATATTTCAAATCAAATCATTATTTTATTATAAATATTTAATTAAATATTTTTAGGCCCCATTACCTGGTGTTCCAAATCTCAACATGCCATCTAAAAAGACAGTAGGCAGTGAAAGAGCGGTAAGTGTTCTCGCAAATATTTTACAAAATTAAAGTTTGTGTATTCTTTTTGAAAAAAAACTATAGATACAAAGATGATCCAAGAATCTTATCCTAAAACTATACAGAAAAATACTTTTGCTATCTAAAGTGAATTACGAACAAGAGACTATTGAAGAGACTGAAAAATAAATTTTAACTCCCAAAGGTTTCTCTTATTTTACAATATTCAACCTTCATCTAAGTTTTCTGATTAGAGAAATTATTAAACTATAAATCCACTACATAATGCACATGCGACGTTTTATAAGATCTAATTTTGACGAATAACCCAATGCAAACTGGTAAGAAAACACTCATTACAAACGTGTTGCCCTCCATTTGCAATGTTAAGAAAGTTTATAGTTTCTAATAAATTAAAGATATAAATTATTATTCTTATTTGAAACATGTGGTATGATTCTAAATTTTGATACTGTGAGCTTACTTTGATTGCGCTCCTAAAACATATTGTGTATTCTCAATTAATGTAATCAATTTATAATTGCTCATTTGCTGGTAACATCCAAATTTGGGTTAATAGTCATTATAAAGCAATGTTAGAAAAAATCGAAGTTGATTTCATAAGGTGCAATGCAAGTGAGGAAAAAATATTTTTGTTTTCTTATTCCTACTGTCTATTTGATTCATTATATTATATTATATTAAATAATTTGACCCTAGTAACAATGTGCAAAGACAAAGTTTATAATAAATAACAAGTCCCATTATTGACTGAGATTCACTACTTAATTTGACATATACACATATGATTTAAATTTCTTTTCAGGCTGATTCCATATTAGAATGTCTAGATGCCTGTGCAGAATACAGTACAAAAGAGGCAGAATCTCAAGGGAAAATACAGTTACCAGTATTAATGCAAGCTTTTGATTGTTGCACTCCTGAAGATTTCTTCTGCAAAACTATTCAGAGAATACGTTCAAGGTAAATTCAAAATTCATTCAAAATTAACATTCCCATAATAAGCCAGATAAAATACTTGCCTTTATTTTACTTATTGAACATAATTTGATTTTTAACATTAAAACAATTTTTTTATTGGGTAAAAATTGTCTTTTAGAAAAGTTTGTTTTCTAAATTTTTCTATAAAATACTTTTTGAAACAAATATTTTTTAATATACTTTTCAAATTTCCTTTATAAATAATACTGGAAAGTAATCAATAAAATTTAATTTTTTTCAATCTTATCGAGTGAAACTTCTTTCTTCTCGCATTACAACGCCGCTATGTGCTAAAAATAACTCAAAAGTGTCAAAAGGCTCTTAATATAGGTCATTAATTACCCAAGGCAAGTATCATCAAGACCACGTAGGGTCCAAAAAATCAACTCTTTTGCATATATGAAATGTACAAAAATAATTTTAAAACCTTTTATATAACATTCAAGATTTTCAACCCTGAAGTACACATATAATAAAAACCAAATTACGAAACAGATTACAGGCTGAAGATAACACAAGGTGCGACACATGTAATATGTGTATTATTCCAAGATTTGATGAGCTTCCAAAACTTATCCAAAGCTAAGGTTCATATTAATAAGATTTAATGTTGTTACCTATTATACATGTATTATTAAAATGTAATATTTATTTAATTGTTATCTGTGTGTGTTATTTCTTATTCTTTATTTGGGTTGCGAAATCAAAACTTTACCCTAATCTAGGTCACAGCTCAAAAAGGTTAAGAATCACTGCCTTATTGCAACATGATTTATCAAAAATATTTTTTTTAATTTTTCAATTGATCTTCAAAGAATTTCTATGCCAATATAGGTGTGTGCTGCCAATATACACAAGTTTTGAGATATTTAAATTCTCCTTTGCACCAAAGAAACATTTAATTATGTTTTTTTTTTATGTATTAAATGTAACCAACATGCACAAAGCTCATCAAATGAAAATTTTATTGCAGTGACCTGGAAGAAGCTCTGATCATTCTACCATTTAAATCTGTATGTGATATTATTAAGATGCTACCAACGCTCCTGCAGAGGAAAGACAACTGCGAATTGATGTGCAAGCTAACAATCTTCCTGATAAAAGTGCATCATGCAACTATTGTGGCCAGTCATGATCTCTTGAACGATATTGTCATTATACAAAATTTAATTATGGCGCGGATGACAGAATTCAGGGTAATTTATAGTATTTTTTTATATCCATGTATAGATATATAATACTTACCCTTTCAATACAATTGTCAGCTCTTGACTTGAAAAACAATCAATAATTATTTTATTAATTCTTATGGATATTTGACTGAAGCGAATGTTGTTCTAAATACTGGGTTGATGTGAAAGTCATTTCCATTTTAAAGGTACTTAACATATTTGCAAATGGTGTAGATTATTTTCTTTTGTCTCGAAGCATATTTTTTTTATTGTTGCTTAAAAAGCACACTACCTGATTTGGCCAGTTTTTTTTCATCTTCAATCATGTAATAAACTCTAACCCTAAAATTGACATTGGTCAACAACAAAATTCTTATTGTATGAATATAAAATGGAAGTAGTAATGCATTCACTGCGATTAAAAATATCTGTGATGATGTTGTAAAAACTCAAACTTATTTTTGGTTCGACAAGTTTCATTCTGGGAATTTATCCTTGGAAGATGAACTCTATAGAAGTCAAAACAATGAGTTTTTCCCTATAAAACATGAAGATATAGGGATGGGATATATAAATTAGCTAATAGGTAGAAGGTTATAATCCAATAATAGAAATCATGGAATTGATTAAACATTGTTTCTTTTGAAATATTTTATTATTAAATAAATAACAATTACTTTTGCACCAACCTAATAACTAAGCAATGCTCTAGTCAAAACACCAATAGCTCTATTTGTAGAGCAATATTCGGCTAACCTGATGCAGCAGATATTAAAAACGGCATCAAGTTTCATATTCTTGCCTCATAAGATGTCATTCTTCATCATTACTAGAGCTAAGTATTTGTAGATCTAGTGGATATTAATTAGACTTGTTATATTTTATTCATGCCCCGGCTGTAATCTAACTTTCAGTCTATATTTTATCTGAATTTATTTAGTGACTTTTATAAACATAAAGACAAAGTCAAGCCCTCTTGAAGTAATATTGTGCAATAATGTAAAACAACTCACAATTTTTCATATTAATATTTTTAAGAAGATAACAAATCAGTTTTATATCCAGAAAGTCCATGCCCTAGTTAGTACAATGCTTGTCTTTCATCTGAAGCTCTGGCTTTGATTCCCAATAGTACCAAAAAAGGGATTCAAATTTTTCACATTTGGCCTTTAACATCTTTCTAGTAGGTTGAAATTAATTGCCACATGGCGAGAAACCCACTAAGTTGTATGGATGTGTAATACTGTTTAATACACCTATGTAATACTGTTTAATACACCCAAGTGTTTAATTCTTTTTAATACACCCAAGTGTAATACTGTTTAATACACCTTTAGAGTGATCTTTGTCACTAAAAGGCACCAGATAATTAAATTTATATTGTGTTGATTTTATTTTGGTGTATGAATAAATTTACATAACCAATGCTTCAACATATTTTGAAAGAATTTCATTGAGAAAGTCAAGGATTATTCATATTTTATAAAGGTCAAACCTAAAAGAAATTTTAAGAGTGAAGGAGCATATGAAATATTTAAAAAATAATTAATTTTGCAGGATTCACAGACCACTAGATCAAGTTGAACCATTTAGATATCGATTTGTAGATTCTACACATAAACTTAGGAAATTACAGCTTGACAATTTTGAAATTCTCTAGACTCGGAAGATCATCAAATTTATTTTATTGCAATAAATAATGCTCACCTACTAGTATACTCTTCAAAACCAGACACTTATTCCAATGAAAGAAACTGTGGTGAAATTTAAAAAGAGTGAAGCTGAAAGTAAATGTATTTTCTTACATTGAATGATTTTTATTTAATATTTGTCTTTTCAGGATATGGTAGGGTATAATTTCCACGCTCTGCAATGGCACCAGAGAGAAATGGAGACATCTGAAAAGGAAGCATTATTCAAAGATGCAACAAAGGATAGAAAAAAGAAGAATACAAAGAGAAGAGCGAAAGAAAATTTAAAACGTTCCCTTATTGTTCTGTCATGAGAAATAAATTATTGAATTTTGTAAAATATATTCATTATTATCATTCATATCGTTTTCAATCCATAACATGTTTCTAGTTATGCTCTTAGTTCGAGCAAATGCTAGCAACAACATTTCTGAATCAATGTTTCCCTCCACTCTCCATAATAATCCTCGTTTAATAAGTCCAAGTCAACAGAATACAGCCTGGCGACTGTCAAATATCTTGTCAGCCACCAGAAGCGGCGGACTATTGAGAGAGCCAGCTAGGAAATATGTTGCCTTTCAACATCCTTAAGAATATTTTTAAATCAGAGATGTAATTCTCCCTCTCCTATTAGACATAAATTCACTAAATGTGATGGTGGTGAGCTCAGTAACAATATTTGCTCATCTAAAATTAGTGTAATTCCACATGGTGGAATAGTTTTTGACAAGAACTACTAGTAAGTTAAAATATCTAGATTTATATTAGTTAAGAAGGGAATTTAGGAGAAATAATACTCAAGAGGTAGTAGCTGCTACAGTTTATTTGTAAAAAAATACTCTAAATCACTACATAGCCAATTTTTAAGTTAGTTTTTAAGTATCCATCCCTGCATAAGTAAATTGTGAGATCATCATTAATACATGACGTCTACACTGGAATATCATTCATAACCAACCATGAAATTTCGAGTATTTTAAAAATCTACTCGAGATAATCTCATAAATAAACTAAAAAACATACTGGCTGCATTATATTTAGATTCAATACATACATTGAAGAGTAAGTCAGTCATGATGGTTTAAGTAGTAAAGCTTTTATTATATTTATTAAGTTTTTTTTTACAAATCCAATTAATATATATTCTATTGCTTATCAATTCACAATTTTATTCGTATTACACTCCTAGATATTTACCAAGGCAATCTTCACTAATTTTTAGACCCTGGTTAAAGGTATAAAGTACCTTTTTTCATGTGTTTTCACTTGTTAATCAACCAAGATGCAAAAATTATTTATGTCAATCATAATTTTTATTACAATGCTTAAAACAGATAAAAGTACGATTTTATTATATACAGGCTTTAATAAATTTGTTAAATTTATGTGGTAATCAACTTTTGTTTAGTTTGAAAAAATGTAAAGCTAGCCCACATACGATACTCGTAAGACCACCGACACTATAATTCAAAATTAATGGTGAAAAAACGTGTAGTTTGTTTCAAATCACTACAAATTTTAATAAGTTCAACTCCATCTGAACTATATCTAAGCTAGATTTAAATACACAAGTAATGTATTTTTGCATTTATATCACAGGTTTTGGTTATAACTGGCCTGACATTTTTTAAATGCTTAATTTTCACATATTCATGAATTGTCAAATGACCATGACCTCAAATTGTTTAGAATTCTGCTTTGAATTGACAGTCATGTATAACGAAACATATTACACAAGTGATAAACACATTATACAAAAAGATACAATATCACCAAATTCATAGTAACTTCTCATTTAAAAAATCATAAATAAAACACAAAAAAATTCATTTTCATAACATCGCAGAATGATCTGAGATGTATCCAACTGTAAAAATACAATGAAAACAATTTATATAAAAAATAAATTTGGGCTGGTCAAATTTTTATACGAGGGTTGCTACTTAAGTTTTGAGATATGGCAACACCAGTGTAGATACGTCAAATCTGACATCAGCATCGTAAAGTTTGACGTTTTTAATGGTATACGTGCTCAGAAAATTTTGTCATACGAGTGCTATTTGTGTTGTTTACAGTGATAAAAAATTCATCTCAGCCAAAAATGGAATTAAATCATGAACATTCTCGTGCGATGATTTTTTATGATTTTCGATGTGTGGACTAACTCAACAACAGTGTGCCGATCAACTCGCTTCGACTTTTGGTGATGAAGCACCATCCCGAGCCACTGTGTTTCGCTGGTTTTCCTAATTCAATCGTGGTCGTAGTTCACTCCAGGATGAATTTCGTGAAGGTCGTCCAAAATCGTTTGTTGTGCTAGAAAACATCGATGCTGTGCGTGAACTGATATTGCAAGATTGTCATGTGACTTATCGTGAGATTGAGGCATGTTTGGGCATTAGTTCCACTCGCATACATTCAATATTGCATGAACATTTGGCCATCAAAAAGATTTGTTCGCGTTGGATACCGCATAATTTAACAATCGCTCAAAAAAAGGCTTGCGTCAATTGGTCCAAAGAAATGTTGAAAAAATTCGATTGTGGTGCTTCAAAAGACGTCCATAAGATCGTGACAGGCGACGAATCAGGGATCTATGCATATGAGCCAGAAACTAAACAGCAGTCGACTGTATGGGTCCTTCAAGACAAGCCAAATCCAACAAAAGTTGTTCGTGCACGAAGCACTTCGAAGCAAATGGTGGCTTGTTTCTTCGGTATAAATGGTCATGTCGCAACAGTGCTTTTAGTGGAACGTCGTACGGTCAATTCTGAATGGTACACCACCATTTGTTAACTTTTTGAGCACTCAAAACATCGAATTGATGGGTCATCCGCCGTCAGCCCTGATTTGGCACCCAATGACTTATTTTTATTCCCAAACACCAAAAATAAATTGCGAGGTCAACATTTTTCAACACTTGAAGAAGCGGTTGATGCATTCAAAACGCATGTTTTGAAGTTACCTCATTCGGAGTGGAAAAAGTGCTTCGAAAATTGGTTCAAACGCATGCAAAAGTGTATTGATCTTCATGGAGAGTATTTTAAAAAACAATAAAGTCATTTTCGATGATAAATATTTGTTTTTACTTGTCTGTCTCAAAACTTAAGTAGCAACCCTCGTAACACCGCAATTTTTTAATATGATAAATCTATGGCATTTCGGTAAAGAGGTACAAGTCATCAATTACTTATTTGTCAGTTTGAAGTTTTGCAACACTTGTATTCCTGAAATACAGACCTCAGGTAAATTTTAAAGGTATGTATTCAAAGTTTACCTTTAAAATTTACCTGAGGTCTGTATTTCAGGAATACAAGTGTTGCAAAACTTCAAACTGACAAGTAATTGATGACTTGTACCGCTTTACCAAAACGCCATAGAAATCATTGTTGCCTGTTACATTATCTTTTTTTAATTTTCAGCTAAAAATGTTTATTTATAAACTTATAACTGATTATTTAGGCATTTATTAATCTCGTTTATTATGGTTTTATGACCAATTAATGCATACTGAGTACGCAATTTTCTCATCGTATTATGGGGTTCTAAAAATTAATATAAACCTTAGGTAAAAAGAAAAACTACAGATTGTTGAGGTGGACAAGTTCCATTAGAAATATTGAATTCATCACAGAAAAGTTAGTCTTACTAATTAGTATAAAATATTATTCCAATAGTGTTCACAGGAATTTAATATCTGGATCATTAATATTTTTATCACAAAGAAAAATTTACAAATATTTATTTTTCAAATATTAGAATTTTCATTTTTCACAACACAAAATAATTATAAAATGTAAATGATTGAAAAAGACATACTTTATAAACATTTAACTGATTGTCTTAATATAATACTGGGCGATGTGAATTCATGTATATCTCTGGCCGGTTATTATTTGAGAACTTACTATTTAATAACAGAAACCTTATTTAGTTTCTCTATGGAAATAAAATCTTATTTTTTTTATTATTCGGACATATTTAACATGTGCAGCATTAAGCTTGAAGTTTTATATTGAATACGGTCAAAAATTGTGTGGTAAATTTAGCAACAAGCTAAAATTATATATTTTACTTGAAAAACCTATATTATCAAAATATTCTATTAGGTGTACAAATAAGTTTCCGCCGTTTTTTATAAAAAAATGGGCATTTATTGTGAAAGAACGGAACCTCATGTTTTATTCGAAGTAGTACCCATCGCTTGCCACTACTTTTCCCCATCTTTCTGTCAGCATACGAATACCGCGTCAGTCATCATCATCATCTTTTGAGGCTATCCACGAATCGACTCAATTTTTGGTATCTTCATATGATGTGAAGTGCTGCTCAGACAGGCCATGCGTCATCGATCAAAACAAGTGGTAATCAGAAGGAGCAATGTCTGGTGAATACAGCGAGTGGGGTAAAACTTCTCAATTGAGTGTTTCCAAATAGGTTTTGACCGGTGCCGCAACATGTGGACTAGCATTATCATGCAGGAGAATAATTTTGTCGTGTCTGGCGTAGTAGTGGGCGCGCTTTTCCTCGAGTGCTCGACTCAATCTCATCAATTATGTTCGGTAGACAGCCCCAGCAATGGTTTCATTCGGTTTGAGCAACTCATAATACACGACACCAAGCTGATCCCACCAAATACACAACAAGAGTTTTTTTCCATGAATATTTGGCTTAGCCGTAGATGTTGAAGCATGACCAGGAGATCCCCATGATTTCTTCCTTTTTGGATTATCATAATGGATGCATTTTTCATCACCAGTGACTATATGGTGCAGAAAACCCTTTCGTTTATGCCTGGCAAGCAGCATTTCACATGTGGAAAATTGGCATTCAAAGTTTCTCCGTGTCAGTTCATATGAATCCCAATTTCTTTGTTTTTGAATCATTCCCAATGATTTCAACCCATGTGAAATTGCTTGTTGAGTCACTCCTAATGTAAGTGCAAGTTCTTCTTGCGTTTGGCACGAATCTTGATCCAATAATACTTCCAATTCCGCATCTTCGTACACTTTCGGCCTTCCGCTACGTTCTTTGTCTTCGATGTCAAATTCACCGTTCTTAAACTTTTGAAACCACTCACGACAACTTCTCTCACTTAAGGCAGCCTCACCATATGCTTCTACAAGCAATCGATGCGCCTCAGCTGCAGATTTCTTCAAATTGAAGAAGTAAATCAAAAGTTCCCGCAAATGACGCTTATTCGGCTCAAAACTTGACATTTTCGAACACAAAAAAATATGTTATACTGATAAAAATTCACTAATATTTCAAGGTCATGTTGTTGACAGATGTCCAACCTTACGATAATGACATTTTACATCTGACAATTTTAACCATAACTTACTGGTGGCGCCAACTTTTGTCAAACGGCGGTGACTTATTTGTACACCCAATATAAAAAGTTGATATACCACATAGTTAAATTTATTTATTTTTTAAATAAATCTGATGAGAGGTATGGTGATAAAAAACCAATCTCCCCTTGCAAGTAACAAAATCAGGGATTCCTATTAGTGAATTTTGAGAAAAAGAAGATCGTTCAACTTACCAAACATATACATATATATGTTTGTTAAGTTGAACGATGAAATAATCAGAGAAACTATTATGAAGTTAGTGATATTTCCACCTTAAGGGTATTTTAAATACGCATATTATTCATTTTCATGCGTACCGAAAAATTCACACAACTGAATACTGAAAAATTTCAGTAAAAAAACCAAGGCACAAAAAATATTGAGTATTTATTGTTAAATGATGTAGATGAATATATCTTTCTTCACTTAATATTAGATACAATCTAGGCAATACTCTTGTGCATATTTAAATCACAAGATCGAAATGAAAAGTGAGAAGAAATGTTTGATATCAAATAATATAGATTGGATCATTATTTTGTTATAACCTTCATTATTATACTTTTCGTCATTCATTCCAATTAGAATACGTAAAAAATACGATAATTAAAAAAGTTAATATAATAAATTAACAGCACACAAATGGAAAATAAATTAGTTTTGAGATGAGATAAATAATAAATGTACTTCCGTGCGCGAGCAACTACTAACACCGGGTTAGACGAACGATATAAAAAAATCTAAGTTTAAAATGTTACTCTTTATCTAAAATAGAAAAAATATCCAAAAAATACTGTTAAATGTTTAAATTAACCGAATTATAAAAAGCCTTAATTAATACATTTTGATACATACAAGTATAAAAAATACTGATTGTTCCTTTTTAGTTCATTTTTTTCACATAAGCTCCCTTATTTTAATCTAGTGCCAATAAATATCACTTAAATATACAGTGCTTTGATGGATTATGCTCCAAATAATATGATTTTAATGGCCAATTGACATATCAAAGAAATCTTTATTGACACCTCTTCTCTGAACCGTATACCGAAAAGGTAACCTAAGATAAATTTAAACTTAATTTAACAAGTACATCGTACTTAAATGCCAATATAAAAAAAATAAAGACAACCTTTAATACACATCAAGATGGGGATGCAAAAATGCATTTACATATAAAATAAAATAATACAGACTTTTGACAAGAGAGCAATAAATTATAAAACTTAAGAATTTAAATTGTCATGTCTCGATAAACCTCTAGCCAAATATATGTAACATTGATGCTTGAAAGAAAGCATTACTTTAGATGTTACACAATTAATGAGAATTCTTATTAAATCAAAAATAATATAAAATGTATAAGCGAATAAAAAAACATAAAAAGGTACATAATAATAATACAAAAAAACATTCAATTCAAAAATTGAATGAAATAATATCAACGTCACTAATCATTGAGAAAATCTTAAATGATAATGTGGAAAAATATAATCAATTTTGTTCAGACCATTATTTTTTATGGATTAAATGAAAATATGTCAGTGTGGTATCCAAAATGATAAAAAATATACTCGTGATTTTTACATAAGAATTTTTCCCAGTATCAATTATTTTTACAATAGACAGATTTTTTAAATTAAAAAAACTTATATGGTTGAATTTTCAAAGCTACCATACAAAATTTATAATTAAACCTATGCCTTAACTGAAGTTAATACTTACATAATTGATTTTTTTTTAATTACATAATATTATTGCATTTCAATTTAGTAATCTCCAATACTGTTAATTTATAAAAAAATTATTAACATATGACATGAATAGAATAAGAATTCTAATGACACATACATAGCTTGAGGCACATTCTTTTAGATAGAATTGTTGATTTTTTTCTTTTTTATCAATTAATTTCCTTAATAAAATACAGAAAAACATGAAATACACAACTTGTATCACTATATATACAAAATAATTTTTTTAACAGAAGGTTGATAAGAAAGATGCTGTTTTCAATTTAGAAAATAATAAAAATAGTATAGGTTACTATCACATATAAAAGGCATAAAGTGGAATAATTTACATATGTAATTTATTACAATAATACAATCACATACATATTTATCAACATTCATGCCAAAATTCATGTGACCACACAATATGCTCCCAAAATAAAAAAAAGTAATTGTACAACTATAGATAAATTATTGTGTGATTTAAATTGAAAAGAATATATCACATTTGAAAATGGAAAAAAAATGTATGTTGAAAATGGAAATAGATTCACCAACTAGAGTTATTGGAATACAGAACAAAAACACGGATATTGTGTCGCACCATATTTTAAAATTTCAATAACAGCTCTACTATAAAAATTAACTCACAACTTGTTGTAATTTAACATATTTTATTGCTTGCTTTAGAAAATTAACTCAAATCCATGACTTCAAGTAGTATCGGATCATACATTAAATTATCAATAGTGGGTGATTTAAAAAAGTAATATCTGAACTTGCATATTGAATAAAATAAACTACTTATTATGAAACATGACTGATGCACATGTAATGCATGAACTGATTTGATTTAAAATTAAGTATATACTGCACAGCTACTCGCAATAATGGTGTTTTAATAGGCATTTTTCTAATGGATTTTTTTCTTTTTCTGGAAGTTCAAGAAAAAGTGTTTTTGTTTTTTCTTTATTTCATACTTTTAGCCGATAGAAACAATAATGAAACTTATCAAATTTAAAAATATGCACAATCCTGGCACATACTGTATACACAATACCATTTTTTACTGGCCAAGTTTCATTATCTAGAACTTATGAAAGAAGGATAAGATTTAATTTGGTATTGTTTTTTTTACATTTGGGTGAAATCTCTTTTGAATTTTTTTATTAATGCTACTCAAGGAATCTTGGATATTTTTCTTTTGAAATTGATAATAACAAAATATGACAATGTGTGGAAATAAAGGTTGTGAAAGTTGTGAAATGTATGACTCTTTTTGATTATTGAGCTCCATACCAATTATTATTTCAAGATTGATCATTTTTACTATTATTATGATCACTATAGACAAGCAGCTTACGACTATGCTGTTAATATCTATGTGAAGTTTAACTGTCATATGGTTCGTAAAAAAAGCAAAGGATAAACAAAAAAAAATAATTACAATAAGCCAAGGAACCAACAGCACTTCTGTGTTTGTGCGTAGGAATTTTCCAGATGGTTTTTAAACTGGTTCAATGTCACAGCATTCAGTGCATTATCGGGCAATTTGTCCCAAAATTGAACAATTTTGTATGAAATGATTTTTATTTTATGACAATACATTTCTTAGCTTCTTTATTTTATATTCAAATATATCTAAGTAAATCTAACATATGACAAATAAGCAAAAATACAAATAAAATATTTTTTGTGGAAGGGGTTGAGCACAAAAATTAATTTGTTAATTTTTAGTATTCTTTAAAAAAAAATCTTGATGAATTTTGTTATAAATTAATTGCGATAAATTGTACTGTATTAAACAAATTGAGTGCATAGGAGTGGAATGCTTGGTAGAGAAAGACCAAGGAAAATATGATTGGATTAAGTGAACGATATTTTGAAAGGATATGTAAAAAGTCAGAGAAATGGTAGGAATTGTATAAGATGTATGGATGTAATAGAGGCAAAAGATGTGTGTCGAGATAGGAAAGTCTGGCATTAAGTCATCTCTACCTACCCTAACAGGGAAATGGTGTGATGGTATGTATATATTAATTACAATATGTAACAAATTTTATTAAAATTAAGTTATTGAACTATTATTGTAATTGATTACATTTAAAATGGTATATCCTCTAGTTCTAACTAGTCAATGGAAATCTTACACTTTACAAAACTAGTTTTAATAAAGAACTAGATCTACAATCATCACCCTTAAGTTCGATGCCTGGTACGCGTGAGAGCATAGATGACATGAGATAATGGCACCTTTTGAATTTCACCCATTTATAAAACATTTAAACCCAACTATTATATTATGTTTTATGGGGAATCGTGATATTATTTAAGCTTTCTTCTACGTATGTATTGAAATTCGTTAAGTAGCATTGAAACACCTTTATCACCATCTCTAAAATTAATAGTTGAAAAATCAGATGATGAAATTGTCCATTTCCTCCATCATCTATGCAATAAATAATTTTATTTCTAATTCTATATTCACTTGTCACTTAAAGAAATACATGTTTCAAGGTAAGTAATGCATTTATTTTAGTTCTGTATCATTGTTTTATAGGCCTAGCACTTAAAACAATAGTAGTAACATGTCACTAAATACATTCGGGAGTGAAAAAAGGCTTTAATTTGGTTAATGACAAGGATCCTGTTTCTTGCTCGCCATTACTGCAAGTTGCTACTGCATTTCAGGTGTATTTTTCCACATTAAAATTACTTTAAGATTATCTTATTTGGCATATCAAATTTTGGTGTATGTAATATCTGTATATTTTAAAAAGAAAAAATATTTAAATTAATTTGTATTTTTAATCAACTGGCAAATATAAATAAGATCATTTAAAATTAAATGTACTTTTTTTTGTAAAATTCCAATATCAAAGAAAAAAAGGTATTAATAATAAAATAAATAAAATACTGAACAAATATATAAACTGCACTGTAGTGGACGTTTACGGTAACACATTGCGAAAAATAAATATCTGAAAAGGTACAAAATATACACTAAGTTGAGACATAATATCAACAGTCACTGGTATAAAAATAATTTCCATTCTTGAGACTTTTTACAAAGATAATACTTTTGTATAACTCACAGTAAGAGAATTTGAATATTGACAAAATATCTTGGAACTACTTAAAACAAATACATATTTAGTTACAGTAATTTGTTTTTAAATACAAAGATTTTAAATACGGTTGTGAATAACCAAATTAGAGGCAATTAGGAAAACAATAATATTCATACAAAGTATGAAATATGAACATCTAAGCAGATATATCATTTTTGGTTTTGAACTATTATATATCTTAATCGAATACTGCTAAGTTAAATCAAATACGTGGCCTTCATGAAAGAAATGGTTATTAAACTTATTCAATAAAATATACGATAACTATATAAGCTAATTAATATGTACGTAATTACAAAAAAACAATAATGTTTCATATACACAATATTTTAAAATGCTTCAAGGTTGTGTAATGATTTCGTAATATTTTTAAAATATTCAAAGGAAGAATACTAAAATAGCATTATGTTCAGCTATGCTTATATTGCTCTCGTTAATTTATTATTTTAGGAAATATTCACTACATTGCTTCTGGCTTTTTAACATTCTCAATGTATAAACATTGCATCACAAAGCACAACCATAAAGGTAACTCAATACCCATATTAAAACTTATTACAGAGTAAATGAGAATAATGCCATTTCCAGTCTATAAGAGTTTTCCATTGCGTTCTGTCTGGAACTAGAAGCAAAGCTTTATCCTTTTTAAATACTAGAGATAAACGAAAGACAATAATAATACGACAACAATAATTTTGTATCACAATAAATAAACAGTAGAGAAAAACAAAAGTACATTGTTATTATTTTCAATACTTTATATCATTGTGTAAAGGCAAGATATAAAACCCTATCTTTAAATAGACATATTTTTATATCCAAATGTTGATGGAACAAATATTGGTTCCATAAAAGAGATGAAAAAAATAAATAAATTAGAAATGCACCATCAGTACCTCCTTCAAACACATTGCCTGAAAAACAACTCGACCAACATTTGGGATCAATATTCTAAAAAAAATTTATTATGACTTTATTTTCTTATAATTAAATGTGGTATCATCCGACTCTCAATCCAATGAGTACAAGAAACACTTTTTACCCCTTATATTATCAAAAATATTAGTTTAGTAGTAAGAATTGTTCTATATTTGTTTGAAACAACCTGTTGATTGTTTCTAGGTGTAGTAAAATACGAGTATAAACAAATAAGTAGACACATAGTTATAACAAATGGGTAACATTTGTTATAAATAATTAGATTATTTGAACTTTATATTTGCTTTCCACGATTCGAATGCTTTATTTTGGTAAAAATATTATACTTGGTTTTATAGTGTCAATTTTAATAAAGTATGATTGTATACTGTCAGTTTTATATGAATCACATTTTTTTTATAACAAATGGAAAAAGTTATGAACCTTTGGCGCATTTCTAAAAATATTTCAATCAACACAAAGGGGAAATAAAATATTATGCATATACAGGCATTCCTCATTTACCTTTAATATTTAAACAAATTGAAGTTAAAATTCATGGATATATTATTAAACTTCAAAATTAAATATGTATTGTTTGCATTTAATATGATTTTCATTTGTCTATTACAAATTATGGAATTTATTTTTTAACAGAACCTATATGCCTAAATTAAAAACAAAACAAATTTATATCTTACTAGCGCAAAAAGTATTATTTATTTTATTGGATGGCGAATCCTAAAATAATATTGTGAAGAAACATATTAAAGAACTATTTTCCTCAGCAACAAATTTTGAGAAAATACTTTCCTTCTTATTCGATCTACAATACTTAATTTTATCATTGTTCACATAACTCCTACCACCGTCATATTCTATTCAAAACAAAGTTATAGTATGAACTTTTAAAAATAATCAAACACTAAAAAAATCATTTTAAAATACTATTCACGTGTAAAAAAGTATGCTTGTTTTATAGAAAATAAATATTTATTGTATTTTTGTTGTACTATATTTAAAATATCACAGGAAGTTTGAAACAATATCAAATTAAGCAATGAATAAACATATTACGAGTACGTATAAAATAAAGTAAAGGAACACCTGTAATCTGCTTAATACCAATCCATCCAAGTGAACCCCTTTTTCCTGCTTATTTCCTCCAAATAAAAATATATCATTATTCACAACAAAATTAAGTTCGCTCACAACACTGCAAAATTTCTTATACTTTCTTTGTACTACATATATAAAAATGCAAGGCTGAATTCTTTTTAGGCAAAATCAAAGCTTATTTTTTAATGCAATCAATTTCTTCTTGGTCCCAATCGGTTACATCCTTTCTTATCAAGATTTTCAACCTCTGAAATACTTTCACCAAATTTATATTTTATATTATAACCACACTGCTGTTTGAAATACTGAATATAATCCAAAATTTTGAACTGTTGCAAGCGCACTTTTGAATATTTTAGATTTAGACATATAAGCTCTAATAGAGAAATAAATATTATATATGATATATACGAGTAACTGAGTATTTTAGAAATCTTTTCAGACAATTAAAAAAGTTATTTTACGAGATTCAACACTGGTTTTGAAGATTCTTAGTCAAAAAATAATTACATAATTTTTTAAATGTACAAAAATTGAAGGTACACTGGGCAAACATTAGTCGATTAGTATAATACTAATGTTAACTCAGATACTAAGTAGCTTCACCTTATCTAAGTGAAATATTAAAAACTAATTATTATTGTTGGTTTACAAGTAAAATATTACACTGGCCTCTGTATACATAACACAGAAATGCGATATCATATTCTACCAGATTAATAACATGATATCCAAAGGAGTATTGACTGATGAGTATTAGGGAGAAAGTTAGTAATCTGGCGTGACACTGGGAATAATGCTGCTTCAGATCAGATCAATATGATGATGGGTCTTATACGATAGATTGATGCGACATCCCGAGGATGATCTATGTATTGCCAATGTTTAGTTAAATTGTATTGTCATGAGTTCAATGAGTCTCTTCAGTTGCCGTGAGATGAGATGCAACTAGGTTAAGAGGTCCGTCTTCGCAATCTACACTGTTCATTTGTAAAACAGGGGACATCTGCAATCAAAATACAATTTGTTGTATTAAAAACTAATAAATATTGGTGAGACAGCCTGTTTGATATAAATAAATATATTGTATTGTTAATTCATTTGTGCTTATTCATTCATATTAAAACTCTTCAGAAAAACATTGTAATGTTATTATGTCAAAAAGATTGTTAGAAAACATCTTCATTATCTAATATGATTCCCAAATCCATTGTGTATTTTACGTGACAGCAAGAAATCATCCTTAATCAAGAATCAAGGATTTATTTGGAAAATGGAAGATAATGTGATTTCACTTGATTTATCAAATGGGTGGCCAAATTTATTACAAGGTTTTATTAAAAACTTCAGGGAGAGGGATGGTCTATAAAAGTGGTAAAAAGGATTCCCTCCAGGAATCCTTTTTTACCTCTTTTTTCGAACTGAATTTCTCTTAAATTTAAATGGTCTGAAGACCAAAAGTCATCATGGAATTTTCATTTAGAGGTGTATAGTCTAAATTTTTTAAGAAAAATTTCTGCTAAAAGAAAATTAGCAATGTGGGATTAAATGAATTGCACTTTTATAATAATGATTATGTTCATTATTAGGATTTCATATTTGAACTGTGCTTTCTTTAATATTGAAATAATTTTGCAAAGCTTTTTTTGAAAAAATTGAAATCAATCCAGCAATCCAAGCAAGTACCCAGGCGACTTAGCACCTAGGCCATGGAGAGTGAATGATGATAGTGAACTGTACTCACATTGAGAGAATTGGACCTCTGATGGTGTGCCTGTAAAGCCATGAGAAGATGGGGCTGTATAGTGCGCCGTAATGCTGCCAACATGTCTGTCGTTCCTCCGCCTTCCCTCTGCACTCCCACCTCACTGCCCTCTTCTCGACATCGTACACCTTTTGATTCTAATTGAATGAATAAGGTATTAAAAATCTTTTCAAAAAAACTTGTTTTTTCTTAATTCTACATTTTAAAATAATCGTCAAAATGCAATTAATTGATTTTTTTAAATTTTCCTTAATTTGTGTACTTACAATACCTTATTATATAAATTTATATCACAAAAGTTACAATTTTACAGGAGATAAATATACCATCACGCTGTTTCCCTTTAGGAATAGGCAGAGAGGAAAAACCGTCTCACTTTTCTAACCAGACCAAACTACATTTTCCTCTTTCAAAATATCATTAATTTGGTCCAACCATACTTTCCTTGATCTACCTCTATTTTTGTCAGTCTTTCTTCACCGATTCGTTCTATATGCCCAAACCATTTCAAAAAGCTTTCCTTTGCTCTACTTAATACAAAGTCTTAAGTTCACAATCATCTTTAATCACTTTATTCTGTATTTTGACATACATTGTCATCCCATGTATTCTTCTAAGAGTACGTATTTCTACAGCATTTATTGAGTTTTTGTCGACATCCAAATTTCACTCCCATACATAAAAGTTAATATTAAAATATTGTTGTGGATCTTAGCAGATTTTGATACTGTCTGATTCAAGTTAGGTGTTAGTGCCCTATTGACTTTGTTTACTGTTGCTACACGTTATTCAATATCCCTTTTAACTCTTCCATCATCTGAGAAAATACTACCCAAATAGCAGAATCCCTCAAGTCGTTCCAATCTTTCATTGTTCACCCATATATTGCATTTACTTTTTCTATCAGCATGATTTGGATTTCGCAACATTCATTCTCAGATCTTTCTCTTTGCATCATACAACTTACTCATCAAACTCTACAATTCATCTTCATTCTTAGCCAACGATCTGAAGATAGCAATCACAACTGCATGGAACAATTTTTCATTCCTTTTTATTCCCTGCCATCCTTGACAATGTTATTATATCCATCCTTGATTTAGTCACTCAATCATATTAGTAAGAAATCTCTTCCTCTTCTTTCTCAGAACAATCAATTTTTTTTATTTCTACTTTCAGATCCTCTTCGTACAGTGTCGGTTAAATTATAAACAATCACAACTGCATGGAACAATTTTTCATTCATTTTTATTCCCTGCCATCCTTGACAATGTTATTATATCTATCCTTGATTTAGTCACTCCATCATATTAGTAAGAAATCTCTTCCTCTTCTTTCTCAGAACAATCAATATTTTTCCTACTTTCAGATCCTCTTCGTACAGTGTCGGTTAAATTATAAAATATGTTAAGACAGAAGACACAGTCCAGTATTTGTTTAATATTCATCTCTAACACTATAAATATATTAGCTATGCATTATTGATTATTTATTTAGTCACAATGAGGAATTTTAATTTTTAGGGGATAGTGAGATATACAAAATTATTACGGGGGTGTTAGGACTTTTAAGGTATCATTGTGGTGTTTATTAAATATTCCATTAATAAAAAAATATATCAACCTGACCATATAGCTCACTTGTAAATATCATTTGTCTCCCTTTTTATTAATAGCTTTTCCATCATTGTACTTCGTTGAAACAGGTTTCAAAGTTAAATACTTATAACAATAGAAATTGATGTTCATAGAGATTTGTGACTTATTATTACAAAACTGCAACCAAATATAGAACTTGTGAAAAAACATCAATCTATATTTATTGCAGATTTTTCAACACTTACAGATTAATTGTTTTAGCAAAACAAAAAAACTAAATATTATTTTAAGTGATTTTTTCAACCTTTTCCATATTGCAAGAATTAAAAATATTCAATGTTAAACTCGGGGGGGCTTGTCTTTAGATGTTCCAATGGGGTGTTTGTCCAAAAAAAGTTGGGAAACCCTACTCTAAACAATCGTCAACAATACCATTGTTTGAGGATATCCATCAAAAACTAATAAGCATAATTTCTTATAATCTAAGTAGAATAAAAAAATCCATACTTCTGCCTGGTTTAAGCGAGTCTCGAGGTCGCCTCCTGCGAGTGTGGATGGTATCCCTGCGCATAGCTGTAGGTCTGGCTACTCCATGCAGCTTGAAATACAGCCCACACGCATTGCACACCATGTCTCCTGATTAAATAAAAAAATAAAATTGTAACATTCACAGTAGACTCTAGATTATCAGAGGTCGCATTAGCCGGGGCAGTAAAACATTAAAAAAATGTGCGCGATTGGATAAATGCAGAGGATAATTTGCCTGGATATGAAGTTTTAAATGATGAAGAGATTGTGCAAAGTTTTACTACTAATGAAACTGCAGCTACTGATTACACCCATGAGGAAGGTACCCTCATACGAGTACAAGAGGAAAGTATACAGCACAGTACTGCTTTAACGTTGAAAGCTTAATCAGTTATTTGAAGCAACAGGAATGTTGCGAAATCTACGTAGCACCATTTACCAAAAAGATAACAGATGGAAAAATAAACTGCTTTGCTGTCATATTTTAAATAAAAGGGTAAGTATGTAGTATAATTTTTGGTTCTTGTTTTAATTTTTTACCAATTTTTTTTGGCAGTTTATATCCGGGTAAACTTTTTTCTCTACCACTCGAGAGTCAACTGAATTTCTCTAGTACTGTTTATTGATTAAAGCTATTCCTAGGGAACTTTATGTAGCTTTTAAATCTTAAAAGAAAACATATTTATATTTAAAGGTGCTAATTGTCAATTATACAAAGTTATTTTTTTTTTTTTCTTATATTTTTATAACCGTAACAATATATCTAATGGACTAGTGGATAAATTCTATAAAATAAACTGATCAAAGGTATTAAAGCCTGTTTTACAAAATGGAACCATTGTTAAAGATAGAAACAGGCCTGTCGCTTCCTGTATGTTTCTGTTGTAGAATTCATGCACTTTTTTGTCAAAATCAAACAATCTACAAATGGAATTGTAAAATATTAATCACTAGTTGCAACCCGTGAAATATTCACGGAAGTAAAACAAATTCTACATTTATGAAAATATATATTCATAAATGTAAAATTTGTTTATACGAGTATATATCATTTATACATCGTCCCCTTTTACACTGGTTCAAAAATTGTTAGCTAGGTATTTAAAATTCGTTCAGTATCCCCACCGAGATTCAAATTTCGAATTACTTACGGAGAGAATCCAAGTATTCGACAGCCGTACGGGTTTTGGTCTATTTATACTATGATTATCACCATCAACCAATTTATTCTATCAGGAACACAGGGATGCCATAAAACATCTCCATTCAGGTCAATCCACAGCCCGGCACTCCTCGCTTTCACACACTAGGCTGAGGCTGCAAACCTCTACCATAACACCAGTGAATGGTGTAGGAAGGATATCCAATTTGTTAAGTCCCTTGTGAGTGATAAAATAGCGCAGCTCAGCTACCAGGTGGCATCCTCCATACGTAGCCTAACCACTTCCAACACCTCATACTTATTGTGATGGATATAAGCTGCTGCTGCATCCAAAGATAAACCATCTCATTCGTCGCTTGGTCATAACCCCCTGACACCCGTCATCCTAAGGCATCTGTTCTCAAAACTGAGAAGTCTCCTCTCTTTGGCCTTGGTAACATGCCAAGATTCAGAACTGCACAGTAAAATAGTCAGGGTTAAGGCACTAAATTCTAAGAAGCCCCATATGGCCTTCATATTATTAAAGACACCACTGGCATCACCTATCCTAATAAGCAGATCATTTCCAGAAATCATGGCACCCAAATACTTAAATTTATTAACTATGTTTAAAAAGACGCCTCTATAGACAGGGGGTGTCCTTATCAGGGCACGAGTTTGTACATATAAGCTGCGCCTACCCAGCGTTTATACACTAGCCAAGACAGAGAGAACTATGTAATAGGATGTGCACTGTATGCCATAAATCATCCATAGAGGCTTCTGTTAATACCAGTTCATTAAATAATATTTCAATTTTTTTAAAGTGTTTTCTCTTACATACTCGGCGGTCAATATTATCTCGCTCTCCTTAGCTAAAATAACTTTTAATGCCAACTGCACCATAGTCTTCTAAGCCTCCCGATCCCACTCAGTCGTACACCACAGTCATACTTCAAGGACTTTCTGCTCATTCCACATGTGGAAGATCAGGGAATCTAAATGTGCACTAGCAAGCATTGAATAATCAATCCGAAACTTCTTGACATAATAACCACCACAATATCCAGATCTTTTTCTTATTATGGACAAAATATTGTATTGTATTACACTTTCATTATATCCAGTACACTTTGGCAGGTTTATTGCCATGTTTTAATCTCTTACAACCAATCAGAAAGATGTTAGAGGCCTGAAGTAAAAAAACCCATACTGATATCCTTTTTAAAAAAATTGGATACTAACTGGAATCAAACTCTCAACCTCTGGGTCAGAAGGCAGATGTCATACCAACCAAGCAACATATGTAATTTATTTTTAAAATATCAACCATAAAATTCGAAATATTTTTAGTGTGCAATATTTTCACATGGTTTATTTCTAGGATAAAATAAAAATGTCCTTACCGTTGGCATCTCGTCGCCAGATGGTAGTAGTCCTGGTACCGCAGTTGTTGCAAGCTAAGTCCACCCTGTGCTTGTGTCCTGGGGGCAGAGCAGAGGAGAGCGGTGCCTGGGCTACCCCTGGCCCTGGAGACCCCATACGTGCTCCCTGCGGAGGGGGGCTCCTCGAATCTGTACACTGAAATTGTTCCAATAATGGTTCCTAAATTAATTAATTAGAATGGATCATTTAGCATACTGAAATTGTCATATTAGTCAATATTTATACTATAGTTATATCCTTCCTTTTATCATACAATATCTCCTTTACCGGAGGCTCTGTTCCAATCAGACTATTTTGTATCGATTGTTTTGCTTAAATCCATTTTTGGTTTTGCTCATGCTATGATAACAATTTATAAGGAACTGAGGTCTGGTTGCATTGAAGTGTAATATAAACAAATCAAATATTAGTCACAAAATATATTATCCATTTTGAGAACAGATTATGGTAAGAGTACCAATATAAAGCTAACAAAAAACTTAGCAATCATATTGATACATTACAGGACGTAACCCTCAGCATACAAATTTGACAAGAGGGACATTTAACTGTACGTGTAGTTTACTACAAAAATCTGAACTTATGTTTTGTTTAAGTTATCTAACTATTGATTCTAATTATAAATGAAGATTTAAGTATGATATAAATTTAAAGACATTTCACTTTTGTTTACAGTGTAACATATATTTTCTCTGAATCATAAGGCATAGATTTCTGCATATGAAATTTAATCTCAAATCATGTCCTAACTAATAAATTATCTTAATAATTCAGATACTTTTGAAACACTAAAGTTACCTATTAACTACTGTTCACGTGAATTTTTTAAATATTTTCATACATACATAACGGAATTTAGGTGTTATCAAGGTAGGCAGAGAGGAAAGAGCGCCTTACTATTCAACCACATCTTACATCATTTCACATCCATGACTTCTTATATTTTCTTCATTCAAAATTTCATTGACATGTTCAGCAATACTTTTTACTTTAAATATTTTCATAGTTAGAAAATTGATTTCAGACAAACTATCAATAGATAACTATGCACTTTCCTGTGCCCTTCAAGTAATGCATTATGAAAATGAATACAGAACTGAACAATTCCAGACATGTATAATAAATTTACCTGATCAGCAACATGATGGCGTTGTCTCCATGGCTGCTGTGGCAGGTCTCCCAGCTCAGTGACACCGCTGTGGGGGGCGGCTGCTCGCGAGGGGAAGCTTTGCTTCCGCCGCCCTGCCTTGCCACTTGAACGACTCACGCTTTCTACTGAACCAACCTGGTAAATATAAATAAATTACAGATGGTTTGAAGCTTCTGGGTGATAAAAGTAAACATGGAGCATTTAGTAAAGATACTTTATACTTTAAAAACCTGATGGTATCCTATTTCTATTGAAAATATTGTGTGTTCATAAAGTATTTATGTAGGTCTTAAACTTGCTGGGCTGTTTGGACTAAAGGCCTGAGCCACTTCAAGTATATTTACTGCGCTCCGAGTCATTTTCCTTCTCCCGTGACATCAGACCTTAAGTCAGTCATCGCTACTATTCTTTTCACACTCCACCGCCGGAAGAGGAATCTCTTTTGGGCAGTTCCTTATTCATCAATTAGTGATGTCGCGCTCATAATAAATAAACAAACAAAATTTCCATCTTCTGGATCACACTGGATGGTGACTTATTTTGTCCCCCACAACAGCGTGGGTGAGTAGTGGTGGGATCGAACTGAACTAGGAGGGTCATCTAGAAAGTAAGTTTTTTGTTTCGAAGTTGGCGCACCTGGCGGTCAGTTTGTTTGGTCCCCCGCGTGTTTGTCGGCCATTTTGTTCAGTCTCAGTAAATTCTTCCTATGGAGAGGTCGTCGCGCGCTCTCGCCACAAAATGTCCGTGCGAGATCCGCGCGGTCATCCGTTTTTTGACTTTGCAGAACAATATCGCCACGAATATCCATCGGAAGTTTATGGTAGTGATGTGATGAGACGACAACATGTCACAAAGTGGGTTCAGAGAAGGCTGTACTGATACGACGAAGCAAGGCAGTGATTTCTGACGAACTTGTGCAAAAAATTGAAGAACAAGTGCGAAATGACCGCCGTGTGACGCTTGACGACCTTCACGAAGAATTTCCTGACATTTCTCGAAGTCTCCTTGGTGATATTGTGTCGGAAAAACTTGGTTACAAGAAGTTGCGTGCGAGATAGGTGCCCAGAATGCTCACACCGGAGCACCGTCAAAATCGCGTGACCGCCGCGCGTGAATTTTTGGATCGTTTTGCACACGAGGGAGAAGCTTTTCTGGACTCTATCGTGACGGGGGATGAGACGTGGGTATGTCACTACACCCCAACAATTTTCCAACGATCAGGAGGTCGAGGTAGCTGTGAAGAAGTGGCTGGAAGAGCTGGCGGCAGAGGTCTATGACATTGGCATACAAAAGCTGGTGCCCCGACTACAGAAATGTCTCGATCTCGACGGTGATTACGTTGAAAAATAGTTTAATATATTTGTGAAGTATCCTGTGAATTTCAATTAAATACAAGCATTTTTCGACCCTACATAAATGTTGTAACCTTACTTTCTGGATGACCTTCGTATATATATAATATAATAAAAGTTTAAAAGAAAATTGAATACAAGTTTATAAAGTCAAATATTTAAGAGGATTTTTTTATATAAATAGCACAATATATCATAAGAAAAGATATTTTTACTGACAAAAACATAAATTTAAATGAAAAAAATTCATTAGAAAAGATATTTTACTGACTAAAACTCAAATTTCAAGTGTTACAAGGAACTTCTTCCTTAGAGAATCTTTAAAGTAACATTATTGCTATTTTATTACTTATTAACTTGAATAGAATGCACTTTAAATTCAAAGTAATTATAACAGTTCTTTTTCTAATTTTAGTTAAATTATAATAAAAAATATTTTTACTTACTGGAGAAGAGCAACCATTGATGCTGTTCCTGTTGTATTGTGCCACAGGGGAAACGGTCATTCCCAATCTCTTACAATTAATCAGCCTTCTCAGCAGCTGTGTAGCTTCTCCTCCCATGCCTTAAAATATGATTGTTTAAATCAGTGCTCGTCAAACTATGGCCCTCAGAGCAATACTGGGCAGCAAACAGTTTGTTATTGAGCCATGTCGAGAGAAAATTACAAAAAAAAAAATATTTCATATGCATAATTCTTAGTATTTGTTTTGTGATTTTATTTTCTTTATTATATTTTTCTTACTAATTCAGACTAAAATTTTAAAAAAATATGTGGACTCCATTTTAGACTTATTTTTATTTAATTTCACAAACAGCACTGGTAAGATAGAACACCTTTACTGACATAAGCCAGTCTCTAAATTCAACATCTTTGGAAGAAGGAAAAATCTTGGTGGCTTAGGTATGTTGTGCGCAAGCTAAAATAATAAAAAAAAATTAAGCTGGCAGACTGCTCTTCGGTGTTCCAGGTTGAGCTGATGGCAATACGGGAGGCGATAATCTGGATTGAAACTGCAAGGGTCCTCCTGAAGATAGTGGAAATCTATTCGGACTCCCTGTATGACCTTAGGGGGATAACAGATCCGAGAAGCACAAATCCTCTGGTAAGAACAATCATCGATTTGGTGTAAGAGGTAAAGGCATCAATGTGTACCGTGTAAGAGGTAAAGGCATCAATGTAAAATTCTATTGGGTAAAGGGATATTCAGGGAATGTGGGCAACGACAGGGCTGATGAATTGGCGAGAGCAGCGGGGTTGCTGAGGGTGGCGCCGGCCTACGACAAATACCATTGAGCTTTGCCAAGGGAGTCCTCAGGACAAAATACATTAACCTTTGGAATGAGTTATATGTTTCAGATCCGACTGGCGAGACCACCAAAATATTCTTCAGCACCATCCACGAAGCGTTGGGAGTACTCACGGAGGGCCGTTCCCACGTTTGAGGTGACGCAGGCGCTTTCTGCGCACAGATGCTTTATGAAGTACCTTAAAAGATTTCATTTAGCGGAGTCCGAGAGTTGCATGTGCGGCGAAGACGTGGTGCAGGATGTGCTGCTGGAGTGCCCAACACAGGCGAGAAGACGCCAGACATTGGAATACGAGCTGGGGGTGCGTTGGTTGGATTTGGACATAATGAGGAATGGGCTGACATCTAAGGAAAGATTTAATAGATTGTGTAGGTATATCAAGGAGGTAGTAGGGTCAATTCATACACTTAACACCAGTGCTTTTTTTGCGGTGGAGCGTAGTAGAGCGGCGCTCCACCACCTTTTTTACGGTGTACGAAAAGCTTGACAGGAAGTGAGCTCCGGCACCTTTTTTTTTAAAAAAAAAAGCACTGCTTAACACACTTAACAGGGAAAATAACGCCGAAGGGACAGGTCCCATATCGGAAGGCAAAAGTGCCGGGCACCGACTGAGTTTTCCGCGCTTTTCTCAGTCTTAAAGCAAATGCATGGTGCGTCCACGTGAAGATGGGCGCGGACGCAATCCTTCCCTCCCCACACTGACAGACACATATATGTACATAATAGGTCACACACACAATACACGCAGGGCAACGTTTGGGGGTAACAAGCGTCTGAGTGACTCTGTAAAGAGACACTCTATAGGGGCCAATAACTCCTATTAGGGTTTTAAACGTGGTGCATTACATGCCGGCTAAAAGAAAAACTAAAATATAGATGTACAAGATCTTTAGGTATTAACCTTCGGGTATGGCAAACCAAAATTATTCCAAAAGAAGTACTGCTGTACAGGAGACATGTCGTATATATACTACGGTATGTTTATTCTGGAGTCAATAACCATTGGTCGCATGTTAGATATGTTTTTGATTTTTTGTTGTTGTTTATGTTTTGATGTTCATAAGTGGTTGGATGGATTTATATTTATTATTATATTTATCTTTCGATACTTGAAATAGCATTTCTTTGTTTAAGTTATGTCTTGATTGTAATCTCGATAAATATATTGTGTTTTATTATTGGGTGTTAACATAAGATGTGTCCGTTTTTTTCCAATTTAAAAATGAGCACCAAAAGTAAAACAAAATGGTAAATGTTTTTCTGCTCTGCAAGGTATTGTGTTTGCTTTTACGTTACATGTATTATTTTATTTGATTACAAGCCTTCAATGGAATGTCAAGTAGACGAAAGTGAGCATTTTCAACACCTCCTGTTCGCGTTCAATCGAGGAAATAATGCTGCCAAAGCTGCTCGCGATATTTGCGAAGTGTACGGTGAAGATGCTATGAATTAAAGGACAGCTAGTTGATGGTTTTTGCGTTTCAAAGACGGTAATTTTGACCTGAAAGACATGGAGCGTTCCGGACGACCAGTGGACTTTGATGAGGACCGCTTAAACCGTATTATTCATATATAGTATGATTTCCTTCGTTCGTTTTTCATCATATATTTTTTCACTGGATAAAAATGTCTGGATATTTGAATGATAGATATCGCAAATTTACTAAATCAGAATGAAGATTTAGAAGATCCTGATGATGTAATTTAATGCAAACAATCATCTTCGGATGATGATTCTTCATCAAGTTTTGATGAGAATGCTGACAATGAGACGTCTGAATTTGTGCTAAAACGGAGACAATTTGAAGAGAATATATGGCAATAAGGTCATTTTATGCCAGAAGTGTTTGAATTTTCAGAAACTTCCACAGTAATACGTGCAGATTTTCTGAAGGCTTGTTAGAGCTTGACCATTTCGAATTGTTTTTTTCAAAAGACATTGTCGAAACGATAATAACAGAGATAAATAATTATGCCAATAAACTTTTTGAGAACATATGTCAAAAATCGAAACTTAAAAGATGTTTAGCGTGTGTCCTAGTAGGACGTGCTGATGATGTTGATGTTGACATCTCTGTATTCGCTTTAGTCGAATTCTGTGTTCCTTTTCGTTCGGGGTCATCAATTTAGCGGGATGCTTAATTTGATACGTCGTGATGATTTTGATTTGTTTGTATTTAAAATAAAATACGTCGATTCAGGAATGCGATAAAAGTGAGAGTGAATAGTCGATAAATAATAAACAGAAATGAATGGTCAAGCGAATAATAACAAGTGCCTTTATTCATCGATAAGTAGGTATATATAGAATTTCAGAACGGGATGCGTGAATGCGTCCGAGGTATATCTCGATCTCACTTCTGCGCGTGTTGAGGTGGTCGCAAGCGCTGCGGATGCTACAGTGGGTAGGATATTTATTGTCGAAACGGCGAGACGGCGTGATATGTTCTCTTTCTACCTTGGAATGCGTTGTAAATATTATTTGCGTGTAAACAGTGTTGACGTTTCTGGTATGTGACAATTGTAGATATCCAGAGGTTGATTCATCGGTCGTTGACCCTGCATATTGACAATATTTTAGGGACGTGGGTACCCTACAGATGGATGAATACAACTGTAGATGAAATATTCACATTTTTTGGACCATCATACTCATGAGTTTTGTTGGTAAAAATACAATAAAAAGTGATTAGTCTACAAATCCAATGATTACCGCACCATTGTTCAGAAACTTATTTACACAAGATCGATTTTTACTTCTTTTGCGTGCGTTTCATTTTTTAGACACCATTACTTCTACTACATACAAATTGCACAAAATAAGAAAATTATTAGAGCCACTGAAAAAGAACTTCAAAAAATTATTTTACCCATTCCAAAATGTATGCATAGATGAGAGTCTTCTTCTGTGGAAAGGACGTTTATCTTTATTTATTGGGTGTACAAATTAGTTCGGTCCGTTTTTTTGTGTTTAAAAATGCATTTATTTCTAAACAAAATGAATGAACAGATCAATTAAAGTATTGTCCATCGCTGGCTACTACTTTTTCCCATCTCTCAGGCAATTTTCGAATTCCATCTCGAAAAAATGACTCGTCTTTTGAGGCGATCCAAGTTTGGAGCCAATTTTCGGTTTCTACGAAAGAAGTGAACCGGTGACCTGCCAAATCGTGCTGCATCCTTCGGAACAACCAGTAATCAGAACGAGCAATCTCCGGGGAATACGGCGGGTGCAGTAAAACATCCCATTTGAGCGTTTCCAAATATTTTATTACGACTTTTGCGACATGAGGCCGAGCGTTGTCATGAAGAAGAATGACTTTATCATGTCTTTGCTCGTATTCCGGCCGTTTTTCTCGCAATGCACGGCTCAAACGAATTAATTGTAACCGATACCGATCGCCCGTAATGGAATCGCCAGGTTTCAGCACCTCATAGTAAACAACACCCCTTTGGTCCCACCAGATACAGAGCATGATCTTCGAACCATGTATGTTCGGTTTTGGTGTTGATGTTGAGATCAATGGCAACGATCGACCGGGCACCCGCAAATGCTGCTTGGTTAACACAAAATTCGACATTTTCAACACTGTACAAAACAAGGTTTTTGCATGAAACTCAAAGCGATATAAACTGAATATTATTGGCAGATGTCTAACCTCTCTGAAACCGCCAAAATCGGCTGTCACTATGAACCATTCATAACAGCCAGAGCCATCTTTTGGAAACGGACCGAACTAATTTGTACTCCCAATATATACCATCAAAACATTGCCGTTTCAGAATAAAACTATTTGTGCTGTGCGATGTACTGACAGGATACATATTAGATCTTATAGTATACACGGGATCAGATACAGATATCGGTATTGATCCAGACTTGGAACTTCAGGGTCTATTGTCCAAACAATGATAGCCAATTATTTAGGAAGAGGACATAGAATTTACGTCGATAATTGGTATACAAGTCCATCATTGTTTGACTATTTACACGCTAACAAGGTCAATGCTTGTGGAAAAGTACATTCAAATCAAAAACAAAGGCTGAAATTTCAAAAAGTAAAATGTCATCCAGGTGACAAAGCGTCTTCACTCAAATAATGTGTTAGTTATAAAGTGGCATGACAAACTGTGAAAATATGGGAGCGGTGGATATGGTTATAAGTTTTGTAGATTCAGCGCGAAAATCTTTGAAATGGTACGAAAACATTTTCTTCCATCTTGAAATATGCATCTGGAATGCTTTCAACATTTTCAGTCTGAAAAAAAATCAAACATAACATTCTTACAATTTCGACTGAATTTTGTCCAGCAGATAATCGAAAAATATCATCAATCAAAACCTTCTATTTCTTTTCTTAGGAAAGAACATCATCTAAAAATCCTCTTACAAGTTTATCTGTGTAAACAAGTAACCATGTCAAAATCAACTTAGTGACAATAAGTGTTATTTTCACACAGAATATAAATATGAGGATGTCACTGGTTTTAATTTGGTCGCACACCATATTAAAATCTACGATTAAAATTTTTTAACAAATTAATATTCACAGTTGTGAAATTATTAAAGGTGAAATAAAAAAAACTTAAAAATGCATACAGTCTATCAAGAAAGAGTAGAAATTAATAAAATTGGAACTAAAACAATTATAGCTTGGCAACACCAACATTAGCTGTCATGTCACATTTATTTATTACGTTTATTCGCGAACTGCTAGTATGACTGGTATGTATTTATTTTTAAAATAATTATAAAAAAATCTTTCAAGTTTAGAAACGGTGCTCCAGTGTGAGCATTCTGGATACCCATCTCGCACACAACTTTTTGTAACCAAGTTTTTCCGACACAATATTACCAAGGAGACTTCGAGAAATGTCAGGAAATTCTTCGTGAAGGTCGTCAAGCGTCACACGGCGGTCATTTCGCACTTGTTCTTCAATTTTTTGCATAAACTCGTCAGAAATCACTGCCTTGCCTCGTCGTATCAGTACGGCCTTCTCTGAACAACCTAACCCACTTCGTGACATGTTGTCGACTCATCACATCACTACCATAAACTTCCACGAGCTTCCGGTGGATATTCGCGGCAGTATTGCTCTGCATAGTCAAAAAACGGATGACCGCGCGAGTCTCGCACGGGCGAGGTGGCGGGAGCCCGCGACGACCTCCCCATCGGAAGAATTTACTGTGACTGAACAAAATGGCCGGCAAACACGCGGGACCAAACAAACTGACCGTTAGGTTCCCCCCTACACGCCAGGTGCACCAACTTTGAAACAAAAAAATTTCCCCGGCCTCAGGAGCCCTTGTAACCTTAGTTTCTGGATGATGACCTCGTATTTCGAGAATCCTAAGCGTAAAAGATCATGGGTAACTCCAAGCAAACCAGCGACATCGACTGCAAGGCTAAATCTCTATGGACGGAAGACAATGCTCTGTGTTTGGTGGGATCGGAAGTGTTATCTACGAGGCATATCCAGAAAGTAAGTGTACTGAATTTTTGTAGGTTACAATTTTTTTTATTTAAACAAAAAAATTACGTGGTTACCGTAGTACATATGTAAGCTATTTTTCGACATAGTCGCCATTCCTCTCAATGCAGGTGGTGAAGCGGGGTATCAACTTTTTGATGCCTTCCTCGAAGTAGTTTCCCGCCAACCCCTCCGTCCACTTCTCCACCTCCTCCTTTACCTCCTCGTCGGTTGAAAACCTTTTTCCACCCATGTGCAGCTTCAGGGAGGTAAAGAGATAGTAATCTGAAGGTGCTAGGTCAGGGGAATGCGCGGGATGGTTCAGGACATCCCATTTAAACGAGGTGAGCAGTTCTTTCGTGGCGTTGGCCGTGTGTGGTCTGGCATTGTCGTGCAGCAGGCAGACTCCCTTTGTCAGCATGCCTCTCCTCTTGTTCTGAATCGCCCTCCGCAATTTTTTTAGGGTCTCACAGTATCTTGCAGAGTTGATGGTCTCCCCTTGAGGCATATATTCGATTAAAATTATGCCTCGACAGTCCCAAAACACGGATGCCATGATTTTCTTGGCTGAAATTGTGGTTTTGAACTTTTTGGCGGAGGGTGAAGAGGTGTGACGCCACTGTTGAGACTGCCTTTTGGTTTCAGGCATGTAGTGTGCAACCCAAGTTTCATCTCCAGTAACGATGGAGCGGAGAAATTCATCTCCATGGAGTTTGCAGCGCCTCAAAAACTCTTGCCCCGGCCTCCACTCGATTCAACTTGCGTTGGTCTGTCAGCTGTTTTGGGACCCACCTCGTGGACAGTTTCCGATATCCGAGGATTTCTGTGATGGTTTCGTGTAGTCGAGATCTGGAGATTTGCGGAAACATCGCAGAAAGTTCATCCACAGTCAATCTGCGATCGTCACGGAGCGCATTTTCGATTTTTTCCACAATTTCGTCAGTCACAATTGAAGGTCTTCCGCTCCTCTAATCATCATGGACAGACGTACGACCATTTTTAAACTCGCGACACCACTTGTACACACTCGTACGATTCATAGCTTTATCACCATATGCAGTTTTCCCCTCATTATAAACCTCAACCGGAGGTTTTCCCTTCGAAACGAGATAACGGATGACGCCGCGTATTTCGCACTTGGCGGGAGATTGGAGACATTTTTCACGAAACGTGTTGTCGCGTCGACACTTCTCAACGTACTGACCTCGAACCGGTCTCGTTGCGGAGGGGAAGGGTCAGGCTACACGGAAGTGTAGCCAACATGTCGAAAATAAAATCCATCCGGTAGTGAGAGCCTCAGTACACTTACTTTCTGGATACACCTCGTATTATGAGCTGCTACAACCAGGCGAAACCGTTAATACTGAACGCTACCGACAACAAATGATGGATTTGAACCAAGCATTGCGTGAAAAACGACCAGAATATCAAAAGAGGCAACACAAAGTGATTTTGCTTCATGATAATGCACCATCGCACACTGCAAAACCGGTCAAAGAAACGATTGAGGCGTTTAGTTGGCAAATACTGTCGCATGTGGCTTACTCACCAGACTTGGCTCCATCCGATTACTACTTATTTGCATCGATGGGACACGCACTTGCTGAGCAGCGCTTCACTTCTTACGAAAATGGCTCGATGATTGGTTTGCCTCAAAAAAGCATCAGTTTTTTTGGCGTGGCATCCACAAATTGCTAGAGAGATGGGAAAAATGTGTGGCTAGCGATGGGAAATACTTTGAATAAAATATCTTTTACCATTTTCATACAATAAATGTGTATTTTCTATAAAAAAAAATCCAGTTTCATATTTACAGACCTGATCTATGAAAAGAACATTTTACGGGGAGCCCCGGGGAATATACCATTCACCGGCGCGAGACATACTTCACTGCCGTAATACGTACCACTGCAGAGAACCGAATACTACGCAGATCGGTGATTTGTGTGGTTAATTTTGAATTACTAGAATTAAATACTTTAAAAAAAGGTTTTTTTTTGCCATAAAAGTATTTAATAATAAAAGGTTTTTTTTTTGCCATAAAATTTATTACGAAAAATTGATTTCAGGACCTCGAAAATGTTGAAAAATATGAATTATCATCTAATTAACAGACTTTTACTATACTCACACAAATTGAGAAACTACTGTATTACCATATTTACCATTTTGCTGATGAAGAGCATGCCAAATGGACCCTCTTTCATTTTCTTCTTCACGAGGAGATGGTGGTGCTGATATTGTATTTTCATCATTTTCATCCTCTAACTGTAAAAAATAGGAAGAAAATTATACAAATACGCAATACAACTACTCACATCAAATGTATATCTACAAGTGAAAATAACATGCGATTAAAGCTTATAGATTGATACACAGTAGATTCTGGTTTATTGGAAAATCTATTTATTGGGAGAGCCATTTATTTGGGGTGAATAATGAAAAACAGAAACAAATTGTGATTATGAACTGAATTTTTTAAGTTTATTGGGGACATACTAGTGCTTTATCAGGACAATAATTGTAGATGACACAGGTGTCATAACCAGGATGACAGGAAATTTATTGCTGAATTACGATGATACTTTATGCAACATGGCAATGAAGAGAGTCCAATATCTGTATTAGATATATGTGCTGATTTCGTCCACTTGCAGAGTATAAAGAAAACGCGTCATGGTTCATTCGATAAATTTATTCAAGATAATTGTTAAAGAAAACATGTTAGATTGACATGTACCCTCCTATGTATACATATGTATGTTATTAAATTACAAATTTTGATTTTTTTTTCATACATTATATTTGTAAATTAATTTAAATACATATTTGTGTTGTTCAATAAATGGTAATTTATCTATTTTAAACTAAGTCTAGCTTTTTGCATAAAATTTCGATTTATTGGGCTTAATTGGAACAAATTGGTCTGGTCCTGATGTATCTGACTCAATGAAGCGAAATCCAACTGTATCTATTTCTATGTTGTAAATATATTATTTTGTAGGTAGAGAAAAAATTGAAAAAGTTTTAAATTGATATGAAAATTTTATTATCATATTTTTAAAAGAACTATTAAAAATTTCACACCGGAACACATTCCCTTGATACAATAGATCACAAATATGTATGCGAGAAATACCTTTAAAAATATTAAATCACATTTAAGCAATCCAACAACAGCAATAATCATTGAAAATAAAATTGAATTCAAGATTGAGGTAAAATTAAAAAAATAACCTGCGCAATATCCATCTGCAATCTTTCAGGATCTGAGCCACTGCTACTTTGGCTGGCTTCATCAAAAGGGATAGATAAATCCCCGCACTCCATTATCTTATTAACTTCCTCGCCCCCAATATGGGGTCTCGTCCTCAAATCAATCTGAACACTGTTCCCGTTCCCTTCATATCGGTCACCTTCAGATTCATCATTGTCAGTGGGTGAACTGGAGTCCATGTCCATTTTTATCTTTTTACCCGTTGACAAATCCATTTCCTTTTCACTGTCTGCTTCATCAGTACTACATCTCTTCGATACAAAAACATGGTGAATTTTGTTTAAACCACCTGGCTCATTCCTTACTGAAAGATCTAATTGTGTACCTGAGTTATCATTTTGTTGAGATTCATAATAGTAATGGTCGGATTGTGACTTTGGCGATGATTTGATGTGAGCGTCCTCACTAAGCCGCTGTGCCACTGCCTTATCGAAGAGGATATCTAAAATAGGGTTGCAGTGCAAATTTTCCGCAGCACTGACATTATTAAATATGATTTGGGGTTCGCTTTCGGATTTTATCACAGTGAATTTACTGGGGTCATGGTTTTTTATCTGCAACAGAGTCGCTGCAGCCTGTCGACTTTCCAAATTTTTCATCTCGTCAGTTGAGTCAGGCAGATCACAGTCACTCATACTCTCATACTTGATCACACCCTTCGGATCTTGTGAGTTTGACGGAATCAACTCTTCTAGTGTTGTGGTAGATTGCTCAAGCACTTCCTGCAAAATAAATATGGAAATTCAATTAAAAATGTGAACAATACACTCATTTAACATCGCAATATATAATATTGTAATACCTTATCAATTAGTTGTTTACAAAATATTAAGAAAGAAACACAAATCTTGATCAATAGGAAGACCATGATTAATGTGGTAGAATTAAAACTTGTAGTAAAACTTCATTATTTGTTGAACAGTAAATCTGGGAAACAAAGTTAGATTCACCCTAATCAACTCTTTAGGGAATTGTAAAATTAGACTTTTAACGTAACATGTTTATTTAATTAACAATGCTTCATTGAATAAGTCAAATCTGGTCATATGAGATTCTCTACCAACTGTCCTCACAACAGCAAAAAAAGAAAACGTTCACAAAATCATGATTTAAATTACTGAAATGTTATCTAAGGATGGGAAAATCTTCATCATCTTCAAAGTTCCTCTCTTCAGAGATCGGCGATCATCTTGACCCTTGAGGCAGCAGTTCTGAACAAGGATATGGTATCATAATTATACTATTCATTCGCATAAGTTCTTCAGCCAAGAGATGCATCTTCTTACTACACTTAATTTGCCTTGAATTTTCCCATGCATATCAGTTTGAAGGATATCATATTTTTCTCCTCGTATTATATGTCCAAAGTATTCTAACTTTCTTCTTTTGATTATTTATTTATTTATTTTCTCAAAACAGGTTTAGCCCAATTACATTGAAAAATACAAAAATTGTTAACATTAAAAAAAATTATATAAAATTTAAAAAAATGTTATATAGAATTTTAAAAAATGTATATAAAAGTGTTCATGCTTCAATACCATAGACAAGTACAGAAAATATGTAACAATGCAAAATTCACATACGTAATTCAAGATTGAAATCATTGTCGCAGAGGAGCTTTGTGCCATCTCCATTTTAACTTTGATTTCTTAAGACTGGTCCCATTGATTGATCAGACAGCATCCCAGATATTTATATTATTGGACTTGCTCAACAATTTCATTATCTATATCAAGAGGTAAACTTGTCTATACTTTCTTTTTACTAACAATTATAAATTTTGCCTTTGATATGTTTATTTTCAAGCATCTCGCATTGCAAGGTATGTTAACACTCTTCAGTAACACCTACAGACTCTAAATTATCCGCAAGAAGAACTATGTCTATCAGCATATAAAATTATACTGATTTTTTGACCGTATATAACTATTCCATCATTCAATAGTTATATATGGTCAAATATGCTTCAGAATAAACATTAAAAAATGGGAAAATGTAATATTATTCAATCTTTATTTAAAGTAATATTATCAGTAACTTATATGTACGTATATAGAAACTATATTTGATCAGTTAACCATACATCGCACAAGATATCTTGTTTAACATTTCCATTAAATGTATAATTTCTTTTTAATTGAGTTTTCTTTCACCTATTACAATTGAACATTTTTAATAAACCATTACAATTTAATTGTTTAAATTAAAAAATAAACTATTATATCAAAAATCATATTTTTATTCAAATTTATCAGTATAGTTTCTATTCCCCTAACTTGACATTTAGGAAAAACCTCCTTTTAATTTACTTCGGCTTTTGTTCTCTACATTATTAACTAGAAACTACAATAGTTCCATGAGTTATACAATCGAGTTCCCCGACTATTCGACCTTTGATTATTACATTCCGGATTATCTGATTTAATAATGCTGATTTTAAGAACATGTTAAATTGCTATATACGAGGCATATCCAGAAACTAAGTGTACTGAATTTTTGTAGGTTACAATTTTTTTTATTTAAACAAAAAAATTACATGGTTACCGTAGTACATATGTAAGCTATTTTTCGACATAGTCGCCATTCCTCTCAATGCAGGTGGTGAAGCGGGGTACAACTTTTTGATGCCTTCCTCGAAGTAGTTTCCCGCCAACCCCTCCATCCACTTCTCTACCTCCTCCTTTACCTCCTCGTCGGTTGAAAACCTTTTTCCACCCATGTGCAGCTTCAGGTAGGTAAAGAGATAGTAATCTGAAGGTGCTAGGTCAGGGGAATGCGCGGGATGGTTCAGGACATCCCATTTAAACGAGGCGAGCAGTTCCTTCGTGGCGTTGGCCGTGTGTGGTCTTTTTGGTTTAAATGGGATGTCCTGAACCATCCCGCGCATTCCCCTGACCTATCACCTTCAGATTACTATCTCTTTACCTCCCTGAAGCTGCACATGGGTGGAAAAAGGTTTTCAACCGACGAGGAGGTAAAGGAGGAGGTGGAGAAGTGGACGGAGGGGTTGGCGGGAAACTACTTCGAGGAAGGCATCAAAAAGTTGTACCCCGCTTCACCACCTGCATTGAGAGGAATGGCGACTATGTCGAAAAATAGCTTACATATGTACTACGGTAACCATGTAATTTTTTTGTTTAAATAAAAAAAATTGTAACCTACAAAAATTCAGTACACTTATTGGGTGTACAAATAAGTCACCGCCGTTTGACAAAAGTTGGCGCCACCAGTAAGTTATGGTTAAAATTGTCAGATGTAAAATGTCATTATCGTAAGGTTGGACATCTGTCAACAACATGACCTTGAAATATTAGTGAATTTTTATCAGTATAACATATTTTTTTGTGTTCGAAAATGTCAAGTTTTGAGCCGAATAAGCGTCATTTGCGGGAACTTTTGATTTACTTCTTCAATTTGAAGAAATCTGCAGCTGAGGCGCATCGATTGCTTGTAGAAGCATATGGTGAGGCTGCCTTAAGTGAGAGAAGTTGTCGTGAGTGGTTTCAAAAGTTTAAGAACGGTGAATTTGACATCGAAGACAAAGAACGTAGCGGAAGGCCGAAAGTGTACGAAGACGCGGAATTGGAAGTATTATTGGATCAACATTCGTGCCAAACGCAAGAAGAACTTGCACTTACATTAGGAGTGACTCAACAAGCAATTTCACATAGGTTGAAATCATTGGGAATGATTCAAAAACAAGGAAATTGGGTTCCATATGAACTGACACCGAGAAACGTTGAACGCCGATTTTCCACATGTGAAATGCTGCTTGCCAGGCATAAACGAAAGGGTTTTCTGCACCGTATAGTCACTGGTGATGAAAAATGGATCCACTATGATAATCCAAAAAGGAAGAAATCATTGGGAACCCCTGGCCATGCTTCAACATCTACAGCTAAGCCAAATATTCATGGAAAAAAACTCTTGTTGTGTATTTGGTGGGATCAGCTTGGTGTCGTGTATTATGAGTTGCTCAAACCGAACGAAACCATTGCTGGGGCTGTCTACCGAGCACAATTGATGAGATTGAGTCGAGCACTCGAGGAAAAACGCGCCCACTGCTACTCCAGACACGACAAAATTATTCTCCTGCATGATAATGCTCGTCCACATGTTGCGGCGCCGGTCAAAACCTATTTGGAAACACTCAATTGGGAAGTTTTACCCCACCCGCCGTATTCACCAGACATTGCGCCTTCTGATTTCCACTTGTTTCGATCGATGACGCATGGCCTGTCTGAGCAGCACTTCACATCATATGAAGATACCAAAAATTGGGTCGATTCGTGGATAGCCTCAAAAGATGAATCATTTTTCCGACGCGGTATCCGTATGCTGCCAGAAAGATGGGAAAAAGTAGTGGCAAGCGATGGGCAATACTTCGAATAAAACATGAGGTTCCGTTCTTTCACAATAAATGCCCAATTTTTGATAAAAAACGGCGGAAACTTATTTGTACACCTAATATTTGTGAAGTATCCTGTGAATTTCAATTTAATACAAGCATTTTTCCAAAGATTCATTCAATAACAGTGATTTTGAATAAATAGTTACAGCAAATTGCAAGTCATTTTCTTTGAATGAATAAATTACATAGCTCTCATCAAAATATGCCTTTTATTTAGTTATCAGTAACCGCTTATACTCCTATACTATACTTATTAAAAAATTGTAACTTAACCTTTTTTAACTAAGACAAGAATATATGGAAATATGTAAAAGATCATCTATGGCTCCATTTATGAAGTTTTCCTCGAGTCAATTAACCGCTTAAATGAAGGGATTACTGTACTTATAAACTTATTACTAAATATTCCAATAGCAAATAACAGAAGACAAATATGAGTAATATGAAGACTTCATGAAGCATAATTTGAGAACATTTTCTTATCTGTGTATAATCTATAGATTAGATAAAGGGAAAGAGAGAGATATATAAGATTCCTGTACACTTAAATTTTTATCAGATAAACTACATTTATCTATGTATATATATCATAGTGAGTCCACTGGAATCCATCTAATCAATATGTATGGATTTAAATATGATTCATCAGTGCTAGTGTTATGTTAAAAAATAAAGTGAATTTATTTTGTGAGTTTCTCTAATACTCAAATACAAGTGGATAAATATGAAGCTAAAATACAATATGACACAGGTAAATTAATAATCATAGTTCAAAGAAAAACATTGCAGTTAAAAAACACACGAGACAAATATGATTGAGGAAAACTGTATTCGGTTCAGATAAAAATAATTTTTCGGATAAACTGCATTATAAACATACATACATATATTATAAACATACATACATCACACCATGTTTCTTTTGGGGTAGGCAAAGATAATAGATTACACGCCTTTCTATTCATACACATGGCTCTCAACTCATCCATATCCATACATTTCGTCATACATGCTCTCTTGTTTTTCGTAATTCTTATCTATTCCTCAGTTGATAGTTCTCCAAATTATTTTCATCCACTCTTTCCTCACTCCCCATTCCTTTCAGACAAGTATATTTGTTTCCTAAGTCTATGGCAACTCATTCTCTCAATGTGGCCAAACTATCTGGAAATTTCTTATTTATAACATCTGCACAGTTACAAGCATCAACATGCATGCATTTCAATATCTTGTCATCTCTCGAAAACATGCTACCTAAATAGCAAAATTCCTCCCTTTTTCTAATCTCCTATTGTTCACCCATACATTGCAATTACTCATAGAATTACCATTTTGAACAACCATGATTTCTTATTAGTCTCAATTTTTTTCCAAACAATTTGCATACACTATTTCAATCTATAATTAAATACTGTAGTGGACCATCTTCTTAGCAGATATTGATACTGTTCGGTTAGAGTATATATATTTTAGTATCCCATTGACTTTGTTTCCTTTCGCTACACGCTGTTCGATATCCCTCGTAACTCTAAGTAGTAAACACATGAATTTAAACTACTTTTGGATCAAAGCTTTTAAAACCTAGCGAATTAGAAACATCATTCCCATGTGTCAAAAGTGTAAAATAATACCGGTCAAATTTCCATATAACGAATACTGAAGTAATGAAATTATCAGAATAATAAATATTTTTGTTGAATCAAATGAACGAATACTGAAGTAATGAAATTATCAGAATAATTAATATTTTTGTTGAATCTAATGAATGTACATAAAATAATATGTTGAATAAAATAAAAATTTCAATATAATGAACATATTTTGGCCGAAAATAGCTGCTGAGGGCATCCAAACGAACGGGCATGGATGAAACAACGAATATCGAATATTTAACTAATGGCTAGTGAATTTGGAGTTTCAAATGAAAAGATATAAAAGAAAAAATTTTGTTTCAATTGTTAATTGCTCAGCACATGCGAACTATAACAAGTTCAAATTGAATTTTTACCTCCAAATTACACAGCATTTCGGCAACCTTTGGATCCGTGAATTATATGTGCAGTAAAAATGCATTACAGTAGTCAACTTATCAAAAAGTTATTACTGAACCCAACAAGAGGTGGCTTGATAGGTTCAGTAATAGCTTTTAAGCCCGGTGGTAAGACGCTTGTCCGCCGATCCGGACATTGCGGATTTGATCCCCGCAGGAACCCTGATTTTTTTAAAAATGGGATTCCAGTCTGGTTTTCACTTAGGGCCCATTAAAACATCTTTCTGGTTGGTTGGAAGAGATTTCCACATGGCAATAAGCTCGTCAGGTAAAAAAAAAAAAAGAACATGACCGCACGGTAATACACTGGACTTCCGTGCAAAAGGTAGTCGGTTCGAACCCTGCACTGTGCTACCCCCTCACCTTACATCAACATTTTTTCCGCCTAATATTGGAGGGTATAAGGAGACCTATGACTTCGGTCATATCTATTCTTTCAAAAAAAGAGAAAAAATAACATTTCGGTGTGCTCCGATCGTCTCACTTCAGTTTGCCATTAGTTCCAGTACAGTGGTGTGGTCGGTGAGTTTGCAGGGTTCTGGTGTACATGGCTCACTCACTTAAAAAGAAACAAAAACCTGGTGTACATGTCTCATTCACTTAAAAAGAAACAAAAACCTGGTGTACATGGCTCACTCACTTAAAAAGAAACAAAAACCTCCACGGCGCAGCTTCGCTTTGCAATTAAATTGGCGGAATGGTGAGGGAACAAGACTACGAGGCTCAGCAACAACAAAGACTGAACCATGTATTGAACGATAATAAAAAAAAAGATGTAGGTAGTATTGAAAATGCTATTAAGAAAAATTCAGTAGTCAAAATAACATTGTTCTTTGAAAATTGAGTACATCTGTAAATCTTTTTATATCGAAGTATAACAGTTCCTTCAATACTGTATTTTTCTCCCATATTCAGTATAACAAAATATCTCATGCTCCCATGAATTTCATTATATTGGGAATTGATCTGTATTACCTTATGTAGTTATTAACCTGCACACCGCGTTAAAAATCAAATTCCACGAATCCTGTGCGCGGCACAATTTCGGCATTTTTTAATTTCTAAGTTTAAACGGATATTTGAACTGATATTTGATTACACCACCAAGTAAACATGACATTCAAGTAATTTTCTGATAATAAATAATAGTCATTACTCTTAAGGAGACTCATTAAATAAAGGAGATAAACTAAACATTACGTAAAATACACAAAGGAATGCTACAGATCAGATCACAGGCCTTTGTGCTTCCCGCGAGGAACACGTTAAGGATTAATGTGAGCTCAAAACCAATGTGTTAAGTATGAAAAATGAAAATTTTTTACACAATGCCACTTTGACCTCTCCATCTACTATGTCAGAGATATTGTGTAATTTATCCAACAAATACATTCAACATAGTTAACATGTGTAATTTTATTTTCAGAAAATATTATTTCTATTATTTTTATTAACTTCATTATGTTATGCCTCAAATACATCAGACACAAACTGGTGTTCAGTATGCAAATGTAAATCCATTGATAACATGCTTACACTGGACTGTAATAAGCAGAGTCTGGAACATTTCCCTACAAGCTGGCCAGAGGAGTTCTTAAAGGAAGACCATTTGGAAGGTCAGGGTTTTACCTTTATAATATTTAACAATTATCATTAAAATTGTTTGGTTTAAAAAAATTGGGAGTTGCTTGTCTATGGTGAGAAATGTCAGCTGTCAAAAGCAAGTCAATTGAGGTCCGTCTAAAGGAGTGTGCCTATGTGAACTGGTGAGTTCCTGTATAGTGGAAATAGCTTAACACTGGCTTATACTCTTGCAAAAGACCACTTGGACTACAATTTAATACATATAACTTACTTAAACACGTTGAAAATAAAGCTACACAAAGACAGTAAATATATTGTGAGTACACATTAGTTCGGTCCGTTTCCAAAATATGGCTCTGGCTGTTATGAATGGTTCATAGTGACAGCCGATTTTAGCGGTTTCAGAGAGGTTAGACATCTGCCAATAATATTCAGTTTATATCGCTTTGAATTTCATGCAAAAACCTTGTTTTGTACAGTGTTGAAAATGTCGAATTTTGTGTTAACCAAGCAGCATTTGCGGGAGGTTTTAATTTTCTGCTTTAATTGGAAGAAAAGTGCAGCTGAAGCCCATCGAATGCTTGTCGAAGTTTAAGGTGACGCTGCTCCAACTGATAAAAATCATGTAGGGAATAGTTTCGACGTTTCAAGGATGGAGATTTAGAGGCATTACAGAGAGACAAAGAATTAGAGGGATTACTCGAAGAAGATCAGAGTCAAACGCAAGAGGAGCTTGCATAATTATTGGGAGTGACTCAACAAGCCGTTTCCGTACGATTGAGAGCCATGGGAATGATTCAAAAACAAGGAAATAGGGTGCCTTATGAACTGAAACCGAGAAACGTTGAAAGGCGATTTTTCACTTGCGAGCAACTGATTCAAAGGCAACAAAGAAAAGGTTTTTGCATCGGATTGTAACTGGAAATGAGAAGTGGATATTCTACGACAACCCCAAGAAAAAATACTACGCTAAGCCCGGTCAATCGTTGTCATCGACCTCAACATCAACACCAAAACCGAACATACATGGCTCGAAGATCATGCTCTGTATCTGGTGGGACCAAAGGGGTGTTGTTTACTATGAGGTGCTGAAACCTGGCGATTCCAATACGGGCGATCGGTATCGGCTACAATTAATTCGTTTGAGCCGTGCATTGCGAGAAAAACGGCCGGAATACGAGCAAATACATGATAAAGTTATTCTTCTTCATGACAACGCTCGGCCTCATGTCGCAAAAGTCGTAAAAAAATATTTGGAAACGCTCAAATGGGATGTTTTACCGCACCCGCCGTATTCTTCGGAGATTGCTCCTTCTGATTACTGGTTGTTCCGAAGGATGCAGCACGATTTGGCAGGTCACCGGTTCACTTCTTTCGTAGAAACCGAAAATTGGCTGCAAACTTGGATCACCTCAAAAGACGAGTCATTTTTTCGAAATGGAATTCGAAAATTGCCTGAGAGATGGGAAAAAGTAGTAGCCAGCGATGGACAATACTTTAATTGATCTGTTCATTAATTTTGTTTAGAAATAAATGCATTTTTGAACACAAAAGAATGGACCAAACTAATTTGTACACCCAATACTTAAGGACATTTTGACATTGCACTTTTCGTAGGAAAAAATCTAAATATTCTATACCCGTAAAGTTGAAAAACATTTCAAGCCACTTTATTCCATGGGATAAAAGTTGATTAGAAATCTTGGATGTAACATGGCTCACGATTTGGAAGTAAATTGATGAAAATATGGTCCAATATATTGATTTTAATAGCGATTTATATTCATTACTTTCAAAATTTTACAGAAATACACTGTTTAAATATTGAAAAATGATTATATTCTATATATTTGAAAGTATGTCATACCAATACTATGATATTTTTACAAAAATAATGACAAACCAAGAAGATAAAGCCAGCAGTTAAGTTTTACTAACATATTTATTTGATCAATAGAACTAATTATATTTTGCAATTACTTGAATTTTATCCTGTAAAAATGAGAGATTATAATTTTTATTTTTACACAATAAAATAGAGTTAATTATATTCTCTAGCTCTGGTATTTAAAGCATAATGAGTTTTTCTTTTACATTCAGATAAAACACTGACAATTTCAATAAATGATAACCAAATAAAGAAGCTCATGCCACTTGCAGAAATAAAATGTAAAAGAATACATATTTCTTTGGAAAACAATGGTCTGGAAAACATACAAATGGCATCATTTAAAAATGTTAAAAATATCTATTATTTGAACCTAGCATCCAACAATCTATTAGGTAAGATATTGACATTTCATTTCTCAATCCCCATTCACTCATTGATTGGATGAATCGAATTCCTCATACCATAGGCAATCCGTTGTGATAGAGTATGATTGTCAGCCATATTGTGGATGAAACGTGGCTGCGCGTGTATTGGCTCATAGTATGCAAGCTGTTGCACTTCAGTCTTGACAGACCAAACTCAAAAATCCAATGCCAAGATCAAAGTTCCATGATGATCAGCAGGTTTAATCTTCAGCACCCGTTTGTTAGGAGAATCAAGTTTAAAAGAATATTTTATACAGGGCTATTTTTGCGTTGCTTAATAGACTATAAGAATTTATGACAAGCTACATATAAGCTAAAGAAAAACATGAATTCAGATGTAAACCGGTCTTAATCCACTAAGAATCAAACCTGGATGCTCGTTTGCTCAACATAAATGCTAATCGTTAGACCACAGTCAGCGACCATATTTTACTTTTTTATTAATTTTTTTTATGGGGAGACATTCAACTATAAAACTATTAAACTAAAAAAATGTATAGTATCAATACTTAGAAGGTCATCATTCAATGTGATTAACAATTTAAAAAAATTGACATTGCTTTTCATAATGATCCTATAGTATCGTAAAAAAATAGCTATCATATCTTATATACTCTTTCATTTTTTAATAAATTATCCTTTTATACCAATTATCAATGGGTAATAGAGAAGCATTAAAAAAGTCTACTTAAAACTGAAATTCCTATTTCATGAATGATATACTAAATAATAAATACTCATAAGTTTAAGAATTTTAGTAAATTTTATAACCAAGTTGGAAAATGTCATATAATATTGTCATATTACAGGTGATACTGTGCGTGCCGATGTATTTCGAGGACCGTATAATAATAGTTTTTATGAACCGATTGATTTGGAAGTTCTAAATTTAGGTAGTAATCAAATACATTCATTGGGAAGGAAAACATTTGAACATACTCCAAACTTGAGAAGTTTAAGCCTTTATAATAATCCTTTAGATGTATTGGACTCAGTTACTGTATTAGCTTTGTCAAGCATTAAAAATCTAGAGGTAATTATAATATGCTTTAATTTTTTTTTATTAATATTTTTATGAATGGAAACGAAGCTGTAGCATTGAAAGGGAATATAAGAGCATAATACAGTAGAAATTCATGCCTTGTATAAAATATCTGGTATCATAATGTATAATAATGAAGCAACAAACGATCGAGATGAATGTTATAAGTAAAATTATGAAAGGAATCTTGAGATGGTTTGGCCACATTGAGAGAATAAGTTGTGAAAGACTTACAAAACCAATATATAGGAGTACTCTGAATGTAATTGTATCGGACGTATGCCGTCACCCTTGTGTGTGTATGTGGTATAATGATATAGACAATGCTGTGTAGATCTGGAGGCAAATTCACCTAAATACTCGTAGATAAACTATGTATGAACTCTGTTATAATAAGATAAACTTCATGTATGTTATGAATCTATACTGTTTTGCTCTTAATAATATGTTGTATATTTAAATGTCTGATATAAGAAACACTGTTAAAATGTTCATATTTAAAATATATGTAATATCTCGAAATATTCCTTCAGAAAAAGAAGGAATATTTTCTATCTGTTTGGATCCGGACGCAAACGCGACCGCAATGTAACTGCTCGATATGAGCGGTGGCCGCCACAGTACATCCCTGACCAGACGTCCTAAGCAGGCCGAAAGTCCCGAAAATTGCGGGACGCGAGGGCTTACTGTGGCCGGTTAACCGTTCATATAAGGCCCCAAATCTGCTGAAAATATACTCTCTTCACTCGACTGACTACGTGTTTCATTTCTTCGACCCTTCTTCAAGATCTACAGAGGAATCTCTACTCTTCAACTGTCTTCGCTTCATCTCTCGTTTTCGCCGGAATTATCGTCCCGAGTCCGCCACTGGAACCGATCTGGGCCGCGCGCTGGATAGCAGAAACAAGCCCCGCCCCCAAGTTCAGAGGCGCATTGACGAAAGAATATTTCGCCGAAAATTAATTTAATTAATTTTTGGTGATTTACGCCTTGACTCCGCGAACTGGATTCTTCGCGCACTGCAGCAACCATCCGCCTATTCTACAGTCTTTGTACCTGTCTGGTACAGTAATGCAGAGAGGAAAGAATGGAACGAGATTGGAGAAATTTTAACTGAGGGAAAGGCAAAAAGTATAAGACATAAGAGAGCATTTATGGCAAGTTTAATGGATGTGAAGGAGGCAAGAGCTATGTGCATGGATAGAAAGGTGTAGGAATCTATCCTCTCTACCTACCCCAAAAGAGACATGGCATGAATGTATATATGTATGTAAAACCTTACAATCTTTAGATGAAAAAGGTTAATTTTGCAGAATGTACCTGAAAAATACTTCAGTAGTGAGTGTGTTGATGCTAGTGATAGCATAGAGAGCCAACAATAATGTACCATTGTATAATTCATAACTTCTGTGAACTTTTCCTATATATTATCTGGAACAAAATTGCACGTTGAATATTCCCAAAAGTGAAATAATTTGTGAACCTATTTGTAATTTGTCATATTAATTATTTTTGCTCAGATAATTTAAAATTGACCCCTATTTTAAATAGGATTTAGATTTATCTTACACTGGAATAAAGCATTTACCAGAGAGTATTATGAAAAACACTAAATCACTTAGGAAACTTAATTTATCGGGAAATAAATTCACAACAGTACCCGAGTCCATAGGAGCAGTTGCTGTATCACTACAAAGTCTAAAAATTAATAATAACAAAATCGAAGAATTGAATGAGAATAGTTTTCTAGGTAAGTTATTCATTTTAACCCTTTTTACTTATTGTACAATAAATAAATTGATGAAATTAAATATGAAATCTCTAACGATGATTGGTAGAATAACCGTTTTCCTGTATATGTCATTTATTCAGTCCTGAATTCATTCAATATAAACTATGCAAAAAAGATTGCATTGATCATTCTTTTATTCACCGTTTTAACACAATATTAATTTAGAAAATAGCAGGCTTTTGTATTATTTTATTCGATCGATAGTATTTTTCGAAATATTAAAATCAATTTTTGTTGTTAGATATATGACAAATTCTTTGGTTTCAAGTAGAATAACAAGTAAACAATGAACAGAATACTCGACATGCACGTGTGTTTCACTTGAACACTTATTACAGCGTACCAGTAACCACTGCTGTTTCCACCACCCCTAGAGGGGATACAAGGTTAAAGGAGACATCAAAAACAGTTGAAGATGTTTAATTTTTTTATGAAATGTATGGATATGGAGAAGGTGAAGGAAGTTTGTTGTGATATAAAAGTTTGGCGCTGTTTTTTCTGCTTATCTGAACAGGGAAATGTCATAATGGCACATATGCACGTCACAATTTGTAAATAAAAAACGAAAGTTTATCAAATGTTGTTTGTTGCTAATTTTCTCAAGTTTTAAACAAATATAAAAGTGAATTGAAAATATATATTCATATTAAACTGTGTGATTATAAAAAATAAACTTTTATAAAATTCTTTAAATGTGATTATTAATGTTAAAATCAGTCATTTTTCATTTTTAGGACTGTGGAGATTAGAATTTTTGGAAATTGGCACAATGGATTCATTGAAAAGCGTAAAATCTGGAACATTTTCCCAAGTACTCAGTTTAAAGAGACTCCACCTCTGTCACAATCCCAATTTACAAGAAATCAATCATGATGCATTTTTAGAATTGAAAGAAAATTGGCCAATTCAAGAGGTAATTTTTAAGCTGTAATTAAAAAAAATGTCAATTGATTATATAATTCTGTTAAAATAATTAACAATATTTAGATTACAATATAATCCTTCATTTTCTTGTATTATAGCTCAATCTTCGAGGCAACAACTTAGAATCCTTGCCTGAAGACCTAGTTCCGTGGAATAAGTTGGTTACTATAAATTTGGAGTCAAATCCGTGGAACTGTGATTGCAAGATGGCAATGAATATTGCGAAAAATGGAATAAGTAATAAAATACCACCAAATTCACCAGCAAGGTAAATATGAAGTTTGTTCGGTATTTATGTGACCAATGACAATATCTCCCCAACTGGTTATGCATTTGCAATAAAATTTTGGGGTCTTTCAGAGGGAACCTTAGTGTGCAAGCGTGCTTAGCTGCATCACCCTGGAGCTATTCATTTGGTATTGATACACACTACTATGAGGGTACTAAACCAGTGTTAGTCGCATTTCAGATTTCTTCACAATTACAGAATGTGTTGAGAAACAAATTTGCATATTTTATCAAAAATCTTGGGACATTCGAATGCAGAAACAATAAAATGATTAGGAAGAGTACGAATTTATTTCGGCCACAATTCAGTTATTTGCATCAATCAACCAAAACACTTGAAATATGTGCAATTTATACCAACTGTAATTAATTCATGAAAATCATTTCAACTGTATGAGTTGGAAGAAAACCTTGACATCAATCAAGCAGGTCGTGAAGAGGTAGCTCCAGACTTTTCCAAAAACTATGTTTGAAAACCTTTGGGAAATAGGAGTGCTATAAAAAGGTTGCAGCTTCCCAAAATGAGTGCTTTGAAGGGGATCGAGGTGTTATTGCTCTAGGGTAGTTACTTTTATTGTAGTATAAGATCGGATAATTACCGTACAAACCTCGTATGTAAATTTGAAAGATTATTACATGTAATCCCCCCTTATCACACCCACCATTACTTTCCAATTTTTCAATTTCCAAAAATTTATATTTGTAAACTATTCAAATACTTTCTTTTCCATGTTTGCTTTCAAGGTGGTGCTGGTCTTAACGCCAACATTGTCTAAGATAAAGCAATGTTTTATATTACTTTCTGATATTTTACAATTTAGTAGAATTATTACTGTTAATGTAAATAAATAATGGACTGTAAATGACCTGAATGTTTGAACCAGACTGGGACATTTTTTGTTTTTTGACAATCAGGAACCCAGCCCACTAGGGCATGCAGATCTTCACAGAGAACATGCAAACATACTTTTACCTGACAACTATCAGAACGCAGATAGTTTTTCATTTTTTTTACATATAAACTAGCTTAGAAAATTTTGCTCACGACTCTTTCTTTTTCTAGATGTATGACACCATTAAAATTCAGTGGAATACGTCTAGGTGAACTGAATCCAGAAACAATGTGCACACAAATGGAGTTGAACCAAAATATAACGGTGCATTCCCCTTACTCGATAAACAGTATAAGTCACAGATCTAGTGGAGTTTTTGTCGCATTAGCCTTCGTCACTGCAGTAGTGGTCATAGGTTTATGTATAGGCTGCTATGTTAGTTATATTAGAAATAAATTTAAGAAGATTGTGGACCTGCCTGTTAGATACACAACTCTTCATACATAAGAACAACATAGGATATAATATAAACTAATATATGTTGTTTATAGTTAAGGCATTAACATTGTAGAGGTTTAAAAACATTGTAATTTATTTTTATCAAACACTGTTTATTCCACTTTTTTGTAACGGTATAACCCTACATACACGCTTCAACGGTTGGGGCTGAGGGGTGAGGGAGGCATGGGATGATTTCGGCCAAGAGCGGAGAGATTTTTGGGATATAACTGTTCACCAGATGTTCGGATCGATGTACTGACTTAGAAATTTCTAGGGCCTCTAATCTGTCCAATTTATTCCCGTTACTACTGATATGTAAGAATTTGGCACCATCGATAAAAAAAGTATGATTTTCACGGTGACAATGATTAGCCATTTCAGAATAAATTAGAGGATTTGTTAAGGCGGCAGTGTAAAAAGCGGAGATTAAAATTAGTCCAAAGTCACATAAAGCCAGCTTTTTACACTAATTTTAATTTCTGGAAACTCTTATTTAATGGGAAAGGCAAAAATGGAATACTTGGCAACAGTGGTGTGTATAAACTTTTATTTGCTGACTGTGATAATTTCTATATAGGAAAGACAGGAAGATCTTTTGAAAAGAGATTTCGTGAACACAAATCCTCTAATTTATTCTGAAATGGCTAATCATTGTCACCGTGAAAACCATTCTTTTTCTATCGATGATGCCAAATTCTTACATATCAGTAGTAACGGGAATAAATTGTACAGATTAGAGGCCCTAGAAATTTCTAAGTCAGTACATCGATCCGAACATCTGGTGAACAGTTATATCCTAAAAATCTCTCCGCTCTTGGCCGAAATCGTCTCATGCCTCCCTCACCCCTCAGCCCCCAACCGTTGAAGCGTGTATATCGGTACCAGTTCGAACAGAATTTAGTCTTGTTTATGCTCCCCTGAAGATGAGGTGAAAACCTTGAAACCGGTAGGGTTATACCATTATAAAAAAGTGGAATAAACAGTGTTTGATAAAAATAAATTACAAAAACTAATATAATTATAAGATTCAACAAAAAAAATATTGAATGACAATTTTACACAGAAAATACAATTTATGTGAAATAAAAGACTGAAGTTTTCTCAAAATTCTCTCAATTACTTCATTTAACCAATGCACCAATCTATCAATGATCGTGGTGCCGATCTATTTCCTTTATGTTACCTGTGATTTTTTCGTTAGTGTAAGTTTAATAAACTCAATTTTTTCTTTAATATTTCAACGGACTATTTTTTCACAAAAAAACTGAATACATACATATTGAAAGGATTGGAGAAAAAAGGTATAGCAAATTTATTATTTCCACTTTGAAGGACTACTGGCAAAGATTGAACAAGTATATCTTTTTCATCCATTTTATTTCAATCATTGTCATTGGTTGCCAGATTTAGTAATAACAATTAGAATATTGTACAATGTTGAATATGATTTATTTTCAATTTGTGTGATTCTCCTTCAAACCGTTAATAATTTCAAAATAATTATTCTTTTCTTCTTCCATATTATGATAAAAGGTCTGATTCAAATAACTGAGTTATAAATTAACAAAAAGAATTAGAGTGCCTAAATTCTCTAAATTATTCCCAATCTTTGTTGCCAGCATTAAATCAAGGAATGTCCCATCAAAACACTAAACTTAAGATGTATGAAATTTTAATTGGTACAGTTATTCTGCATATATGACTAGTAGAAACTGCAGAATTCTCGGACATATTTGAAAGAAAAAAATTACGAAAGTTCTATGCGACAATTAATGAAGAGGAATTATGGATAAAACACAACAAAGAAATATACAAATTCAATGGAGAAACCCTATGAAATTCCTGATACTTACCTGGATAGGACACATTCAATGAATGCAGGAGGCACGACTCCCAAAAACATACTCTATAGACACTCGGATGGAAGAAGTACGAGTATCAGTAGAACAAGCGCAAACTACGTTAGGCTGATGAAAGAAGGATGCCTGAGAGTATTTGGATGTGGAGCACTGAGAGGTGGCTACACAAGACTGACATGACTGGAAGTCAGGGTCTGACTTGGACTGTAGCACCATCAGGGAGAGAGAGAAAGGGAAGAGGAAGTGAGATGACAGTGACTTAACCAGTAATATTAGGTATTAGAATTTAGAACATAAAGAATTTAGAAGAACTAATATGCAACAGGAACGGAGTACCAATAAAAATCCAGCCAGCAATCCCCGGGTTGAAAAACAGGTATCTTACCAATTGGGTCATGGAGGTTGTAATATGATTGACAAATCATCGTAATAATATACTTTTAAATACAAATTCAAACTGCAGAGTCCAAAGAAACTCATATGAGCCCGTTTTATATATTTGATGAAAATTTGGAAAATACATCCAAACAACATTCTACATATTTAACAATATGGCACATGGTAAGGTCTTGTATGAAATGAAGGCAGAATTAACCATGATATGAACATTTTTATACATATAAGATTGGTACAATCTTGGGACAGTAAAGACCTTCACATTTAGACCCCTCGTGCCGCTTTTCACTGTTGATAGTTATGTGCAAGATGGCGGCTTCTTCCTTACCCTCTTAACTCGATCCATTTTCACAGTAGATTTGACCATGTGATCATCCTCCCTTCTCATCATATGGTCATAACATCTCAGAAAATTTTCCCTATTTGGCATTACCTTGAAGCATCCCCAGATGTATTTATTGTTGAGATTACATATTAGCCCATCTTAACATCTTAATTTCCGTAATATGTAACTTATACTGATCGCATTTAAAAAAATATATGTTTTTTGGGTTGGGTATTTTTTTGCATTGATACATTCAGTTATAATGTAATGATGAAATCTTACAATTCTATTAATATGTACTCATCAGCAGATCCCTGTCAGAAATCCTTTAGTCTCCATGTTAATTTTGTATTTTGACAGAAATGTTAGTCTAAGTAACGGAACTTATTCTTTAAAGATCTAAATTTTAATTAAATAGAAAATTATTATCATGAATGTATATACGAAACCAATACAGACCTCAGGAGAACCAGAGAGTGAATTGGTGTAGGCTAGAAATTGCTCAAGAACCTTCTCCGATTTATGTGACAGGTCCCTAAATGTGAAAAAAGCATCAAGTTTTTCCACACAACTCCCACACACCACATGAGGCAGCGGATCTGTTCGTGACACCTGCAGAAATAGTTACAAATTAGAATCGATAGAAATTAGCAAAATTTTTTTTAGAAAGGTTGAAAAATTTATTTATTTTAATAGGGTATACACCCTAGTTTTAATAAAAAGTTTCCATCGCAAAATATAAGAATGAAAAGTTTAGTATAGAGGTGAATGAAAAACCTAATGAATACGCTACACTTCTTCAGGTCACCTGTTTGAAATCGACGCTGGGGAATACTCCTGAACTAGCATGGGCATTTTTTTTTCTTACGTACATCTTTGACTTCTTTGAATCCTGATTATCCTAAGTATCTACATATTTGCATGATTCAAATCTTTATCAAAAAACTTGTAAGCACAGTTTGTATATTTAATGAATTATCTATTTTTACGCTTTTCATTACATTTTTCCTTGTTTTTTGCAATCATCTTTGCCATAAAAATCTTTTTTTTTATGTAAATAAGACAATTTTGATGTCGCAGATGATTTTGAAGAATAATACAAAGAACACAAATGATTTAGTATAGGGAAATAATTTAATTTTTATGAGTATTTTTCCTGTATAATTTTTATGGAGGTGCAAGGCCCCACACAGCAATTTGCAGGACTTCAGTGTGGAAGTTTGCTTAAAAATTAACCAAATAGATGATTCGGCCAAGAATAAATTTTTAAATTAAATAACTTAAATATACTCGTAATACACATTTTATGATTATACTAAAACCAAATTTCCCACAGTTATTAATGTTTTGTTATTGTTAACTCTCAAGTATGTTTACTTTTTGTTTTCAAGCTATGTTTTTCAGAATTATATGGTTTATTTTTCTTACTGAATGCAGATTAAACAGGATTGCACAATCTAAGATAAAGATATTTATTACAAAGTTGTAGTGATGTTTGGTTGACAGGTTTCATGCATTCCTTGTTTTTACAGAAGATTGATTATGTATGTGGATTATTCAATACATTCTTTATGCTGTCAACTTGCATAAAAAACACGTAATTATATTCGTAATGTGATCTTTCCAAAATGACTTTTGTTATCGTATAACACATTTCGATTTCTACATCCAAACTAGATGTACTTGTTTATTGCTAAAAATATTTTTCAGTCATAAAATTTTTGTGATTTTGATTAGTAAATGTATCCACTTATCAATGTATCTTGAATAAAAAAAGAAGTTGATGGTATTATTGCCATTTGGGTCTAACAAGGAACATGACATTATTTTGAGATATTAGTACATTTAAAAGATAAATTAAACTAAGACTAGAAACCATTATAAATATGGAAAAAATATTCTTCAATTAAAGGGTATTTCATTCATCGGTGTTTTAAGCATTTAGAGATATGTTTGTTAAAATTTGAAGTATACACAAATTTTTGTATTTTAAATTCATAGTTTTGATATTCATTGAATTTATTAAATGGAAAAAGAACAAATTTGAGCTTTAAATATTTAAAAACTTTTGGCAATCTTTTGAAGTGAAAAAAAAACCACTTATCCAACTAAGCCTTAAACTTGAAAGAATTATATATTTTGAATGACAATCTTAACATTAATTCGAGTGATACAATAATCTCTATGGTCTTTGGTCAATCCTGATAACTTTAAAATTATATTTTAAAACTTTTGTTTGACACTTTATATCTCTCAGAAAATTTAAAGTATATTGCACAATTTATATCAATGTGTGTCAATTGATCAACTGTACACAAAATGCCATATCCGATTTTGATTAATAAGAAATACTGTTCAAAAAATTTATGTTTAGAAACATAGTAAAATTTTACAATTTTGCATTTACCAGGAATCTACTAAATACTACAGATATATAAAATGGATCAAAAGTTTAACATGGAAAGAGGTGAAAGTTATGAAGGCTGATATACCAATTGGGATCCCATTTATGCATCTAAGGAGTAATATTACGAGTTTTGAAAGAATCTGAGGATTCAAAACTTGATGTTAATGATGTATGAGACCGCTTGCTAATAGTTTTTTTTTTAGCAAAAAAGGTCTATAAAATTTTTAATATGTGCTGTAGGATGATTCACAATTTTGTGATTCTATACTACATTATAAAAAATAAAGAAAGATCCAAAAATACATATTTACAGTTATGATAGTATATATTTTATGATTAAGAACTAAATTAAAATAAAATTGCACAACTGAAAATAGGCCTCAAAAAATGGGAATATTAAGTGCCTAGTAAATTATGGTGATATTTTCTTTATGTTTTCAACTACAACTTCTAAATTTAGATCAGAGAACAGTACATCTCAAATCAATTAATCAAAAGTAAAAAAGAAACAAAGTTAGAGATCACTTTGTTTGTTATTAGAAAGTATTAAACAAAATTCGATACAGATTTTTATTTATATTATTCAAATTTTGTTTACAAAATAAAAAAATAAAGTCAACATTCCAACTTTTCAGTATAATCCTTTGTTTCAAAGTTCAGTGTCTCACCTTTTACATAGGTAATAGTTGAACCATTACCGAATTTAATGACAGAATTGTGTCCATAATGAAAAAATACTATTAGTCATCGAGAAGTCATGAACATGATGAGGATATTGCGTAGGCCGTAACATGATATCACAAAGCGAAAATACCCAACAGCCGCGAGAAAGTTATAATGGCGCTCCGCTTATCAGCATCCGTAATCTCAATCAGAATAGACCCCCTGCCAGAAACTTTCACATCGTTATATTATTATATCCATTTATTCAAAGTACAATAATATTAGATAAACAAAATACAAACATACCACTAAAGAGAGGCACGTCATTATCTTTTCGGGAAGATATGATTCGTTCTTATCACCGTCAAAAATAGATAACTTGACATCACTGCATTTATCGCCACAAAATGATAAACAAAGGCGACACACGGAGTAAAACTTCGGTGGCACATTACACATATTTATAAATGTTTAATCGAATGTGTGACAATTGTATACAATTTGTAACTATTCATTTATAATTGATTATAAATAATAACCGCTGCCTCAAAAACAAAAAAAGTTTTTCCGAGAAAATGTGAAATGCAAGCATGCAGCGCGATACATCGCGGATTTGTCAGCTTACAATCAGTGCCATCTGTATTTCAACAGAGAAAATTCAGTTCAAAAACTTAAAAAATCAATCGTGATAATAATGACGAAAATTTATCTCTCAAATTTAGTAATGAATGTTTTTAATTTGTTAATCAGCATAATATAAAAATACTAAAATCTGAGAAACAGTTCACTTTTAACTGAAATGATTGTATTTACGACTACTATTTATAATTAAAATAAACAAATGATTGATTTAGATGACTAGATTATTCAACTCAAAAACTATCTTTATTGATAGGTTGCTAACTTTATTGGTAGATAAAAATATTAATTTAGAGTTCTTTTTATTTAGAATTCTATTGTTTAATGTTGATACGCAGCCATTGACTATGAATGCTTAGCAAAAAAATACAGGCGGTTGAAATAAAGATTGTTAGAGCGAAGTAAATGGATCTAATTGGAAAAAATCAAATCAATCACTCGGTGCATAGTATCTTATACTCCATATTGAGAGGTTTCAGATTAGTTAATTTGAATACTAAATGAACGGCGGCCAAAGTAGACTCTTTTGGCATATTCGGAGGAAAAGTGTCCTGTAGGTTGTCTTAGACTTACATAGGGAAAGTAGATTGAGAAACGGTGCGATAAGGGAGTCAGTGAAGCACAAAGACCAAATTAATACATGAAAGGATCAGGTGGCAAAACCAAGTACAGACGATGGAGTCCTGATCCTTAAAGGATAAGTGTAACGTAATTAAAATCTAGAAGACTACAAATTAAAACAAAATATAAAAGTTAAAAAAAGAAACGTGTATCTTCTTTCAAGATGTATATTTTCACCTAATCTAGCTTGTGTTAAGGGTACCTTTAATTTTATCTTTAAATGTTGAGAAAAGTAATTTTTTATAAAAAAAATATTTCCATATAAATAACGCTGTATTTTACATAAAATTTACAATCTGCAGCCATGGTCTAATGGATGGAATTCATACTTAACAAGCGGCGCCCTAAGTTCGATTCCTGTCAGATTCCCTTCCTAACTAGTAGTTTTTTTACTTAGAACGTTTTACATTTGAATGTATGTCCTTATGTAGCTTATATCATGCTGATCATAAATTCTTGTAGCACTATTAAGCATCGCAAAAAATACCATGTAAAAAAACTCTGCCTAACGAAAGGATCCAGCAGATAAAACTGAGTAATCGTCTTAGAACATATATCTTTATCATCGGAACTTAAGGTTTGATCCCTCAAGACTGTGTAATTACTGAAATGCAATGACTTGCACACTATAAACCAATACACGCACAAGCATCTTCCCCCCACAGGATAACTGACAATCATATATGATCACAAGGAATTGCTTATCTTATAATAGTTAACTATAATTCGTGAAAAAATTGGGGTTCGGTAATATTCGCTGTTTCAGGCATGCACTGAGGATCTTGGAATGAATCTCTCGCGGATAAGGGAGACTACTTACTGTGTATGTTTTTTCGTGTGTTCATTTTACCGTGAAGTCCTCGTATTCACAATCGTAAAAATAAGTGTTGGAACCCACAAACCACCTTTATTAATTTCCTGGCAATTTCAAAATGTCAGATTAATTGACAAAATGCTAACCACTTTTTAAAAAAACTATCAAATTAATTAATCGTATTTGTAAAATAGCTTCAATAAGCTGATCTGAAATTGAACTTAATATATCAAATATTATTCATTGAAGTGCTGCTTGATATTTCCTCCATAGTTAAGTGAAAGCCTGGTTTCATATTTTTATCAACAATTTTAACCAAGTGAATTTCGTTTTACTTGAACTTAATTTTTATTTCCACGAAATGTTACTTTTGTTATAATATAAACAAGCCAATATGATCTCAATATGCTTATGATAAAATAAATTTGAACTGTGTCAAAATGGAAGATGTATTATACTATTTTTTTGTTGCTTTGTTAATTTTACCCGTCATGTTATTTTTTAATTTATGGGCAGGACTGGGATGGGGATTGTTTAAAAATAATTAAATTAAATATATTACCAGTGTTTTTTTTTATCCGAATTTTTACATATACATACCAATAAAACTTATAGCTTCTTATCATAATATATGTTTAGGATTACCAAAAGTATCATTTTGACCTGAAGACTTCGGATTTAGTGATAATTCTTCGGGCTTTGGCTTTTTAATGAATGTCTTCAAGTTAATGAAAATTTTTATCGACAAAATGTTCTCAAAATATTTCTTTATTTAAAAAATATGATAATAGACCACAGTAACAAACTGCCACCAAATAATGTGAATCATGGTCTGGAAGTGGTTACTGACTTTATTTACTTAGGCGCCAGTATTTCCAACAGTGGAGGGTGCGAGGCTGAGGTGAAAATAAGAGTTGGAATAGTAAAAATGCAATATCAAAGCTGGAAAAGATATATATTATAAGAGTAGAACTATCAGAATCACAATGAAAATGCGCCTAGTATCATCTTTGCAATATTTATGTATGGCGCGGAGACTTGGACTCTGAGAGCAAGTGAGATGTAAAATACATGCATTTGAAATGGGGTGCTGGAGAAGAATGTTATGAATTCCATGGACAGCACGATGAATTAACGCCTCCATTCTCGAAGAACTGAGAATCACCGACAGATTGTCGAGAATATGCCTTGGACGAGTCGTCCCGATTCTTTGGGCACATTACTCGTAGCCAAGGACACAGTTTGGAGAGGTTTGTGGTTCATGAAACGCCGTGAAGGGGATGAAAATGAGAGCCATGATCGTCACCCATGGACGAGCATTACTGAACAGAACATTAACGCCATTCGTTATCTTCTGGAAGGCGACTGACATTTGACAGTTTCCAAAATTTGTTCTGAGATAGGAATAAGTTATGGGAGCACTCAATCCATAATCACAAAGGACTGTCACGAAGTCTGCTCAATGGGTCCCACGTCTTTTGACTGCAGAACAAAAGTTCTGCGGCACATTTTGCACGTCTGCGAGCGGCTCTTAGGGTGGTTTGTTCTTAACATGCTCACCGTAAGCTTCGACAAGCATTCGATGCGATTCTGCAGCAGTTTTCTTCAAATGGTAATAGAAAATCAATGCTATCCGCAAATTGTAGTTTTCTGGCACAAAAACAGACATGTTCAACGCTATGAAAACATATGTAGTTGTATTAAACTTGTATTGTTGTGAGTAAAAAGTCTTTGACAAATGTAAACACAAGAAAAAGGCACCAATGACGCGGCTTGACAGTCACTACATTGACAACTTGAGCCATCTATGAGCAAATTCCGGTTTAATATTTACAGACCTGGTATTTTACTTATTCTTGACTATCCTTCAGACTGATTATTTTTGTATTGGCACTATCATACTTTATTTGTTATAATTTTATAATCTCAAATATAATATGTTATAGTTTTATATTGTTATTTTTCAAGAAACCTTAAACATATGCCATATATTTTTAATTTAAATATTTGTTGCTTTTCTTTCTACGTTTACAAACCATATATTTGTATTTTCCAGTATCTATTTCTTCTATAAAGAATTTGTTCCAGATGTTTTAATTCTTCTCCCGCCACATACACTTACAGTACCCGGCAGTAAGTAATGCACATCGTTTGTAGAGCGTCGTCTCTGTCATTCATACACGTGTTCCGTCACGATTTATCAGTCGTTACCAGACCGGACTGTTAGCGCATCGTGTGACAGAGACGATGCTCTACAAACAATGTGTATTATTTACCGCCAGGTACTGTACATAGGTCAAAACAAAGACAATATTTAAATGCATCAACTCATCCAGTAGTACCCAAGTGGAACTTAAAAGCATTAAAGTGATCTAAGGTATGCTGGATATATGACGAATGTTCATTACCCGTGATGAGTAGAATAGAAAGCACAATACAAAGTGGATGATCAGAGTACTTGATGTTGGTGCCACTGGGGATGACTATGTAAGCTAATTTATGATAGGCAAATCCTGTTGCATATAGGACAACGAGCTTCAATGCTTGTCTGTGTCTTCTTTCTCTATTGGGTCCCTAATTAGGAACAACAGTTCAACGCCATTTGGCTCTTTCTGCTGCTGTTTGCTTCCAGTTCTGCTGAGCATTAATGTCGCAATATTGCATGCAAGAGTGAGTAACACGTTATGTATAGTTAAATACAAACAGTCAAGACTGAGATCTCACTGGAGTTTTATGACCAGCCACAACTGCCGCGAAGGGTTTCCGGATAGTAAGGTCTTGATTCTTAGAGACCTAGAACTGAAAACCTGTGGACATGGCTGCAGTCGTCGGGAGTATCTGCCGGTGGGACGACACCACCTACCATGAGCTGTGTGGAGTCTCTTAATCGCCTATGCACCCACTTGGGTGAATAAAAAAAATCTCAAATGGAGGACTGATTCCTATGCATGTGCGGCGACATTCAATCAATGTCACACCTGATGGCTTATCTACAGTGCTCCGTAAACTGCTCGGAAGAAGACCTGCTGTAAAGAAACCCCAATGCCATCTGTTGCTTTTTTCTGGGTGATACAATATAGTGTTGACGATTATTAGAAACAATACTGTTGACGATTATTAGAAAATAATAAAATGTGTTAAGAATACAATATATTATATAATATGTGCAATTTCACCATGTCTCATATGGGGTAAGCAGAAAACACATCTCTATCCAAGAACACGGCTTTTGCCTTGTCCACATCCATATACTCGTATTTCATCATACATGCTTTTTTGTTCCTTATAATTCTTACCTTTACCTCATTTCAAATTTCTCCTTCTATTATTTCTTCACTTATTTGTTTAGTAAGTCTTTCCTAACTCATTCTCTCAATGTGGCCGAACTATCTCAAAATTCCTTTTTTTTTAATGATAGAATAAAAGGTAACTCTTTGTTAACGATGGATGTTATGTTCTAATAACAGTGTGAAGCATTTTCACCAATATTACATTCTACTTTTAATTTTATTTTTCAATACCAGAGATTCGCTTTCGTACATCAAGGTGAAAACTAGCACACCAATGTATACAATAATATTTGAAGACTGCAATTGATTTATTGGCAAAAACAGTACGTGTGCCATTGACCTTGTTTCCTACGGCAATTGATCACTTGTAATCCACAGAATCACTCTTTACAACAACCAAGACTTTTATCATCAACTAATTATCATTACATTTTGTAAATCCTTAAAAAGTAATGGTAAAATTCCATTAAAAGGTTTCATAAAAAGAAGTATTGGTCTCATTTCCTTATAAAAGCAATCGCTGAATTATAAATCATAGTAATGAACATTAATTTAATGAATTCAAAAAAGTAACAATATAAGGATCTTCCAAAATTATTATGAACCAGTGGTGTGCTAGTGCCAAACTTCATGTATGGAAGCAGACTGAGCATTGAAGGGTGAAATAAGAGCAGAAGAAATGCGTGCCTTGCGTAGAATATCTCGTATTATAATATTTGACAAAGTAAGGAATGATTCGATAAAGGATAACTGTTGTATTAGAAACAGATGTTATAAGGAGAATTAAGGGAATCTTGAAATGGTTTGGCCTCATGAGAGAATGAGTTGTGAAAGACTTACGAAGTATACATATATAGTATAAAAAACAGGAAATTATGTATAACAAGATATATAGGTGTGGACAGGGTGAGAGCTGTATGCATGGAGATCTGTCCTCTCTGCCTAATCCAAAAGGACATGGCATGATATGTATATGTGGATTATTGAAAAAGAAAATGAGACAGACATATAGATATTGTAAAATAGTTTATTATATATTTCTAACATTAATTTTAAGCACTATGTAAAATCCAAAAAACATAACTTTTTAACATGGTTGAGATGAGGAAAACTACAAAAACTGGTTGAAATCAAAACATAATATTCTCCTCATATGTATTATATTTAAGCTAAATATATTTCTACACAAATAGTGTGCAAAGTTTTTGACTTTTATAACTAAATAAATATGTTATCACAGCAAAACTAAATTTTTATAATAAATTTTATTGAAAACTTAAATATTAGCAAAAATATGTAAATATATGTATGAATCTTTTTCTAATGTGTTTTATAATTTTTCAAATAAATATATCTTACACATTTTCTTTCAAATCCACTTTGATAAAATATATAATCATTCATGGAACATGTCAACTACATTAAATAAGATCTTTGGGAGAGAATGTTAAAAATGACAAAATACCTAATAATATTTTCAAACAACATAACACAAGTGTGAAAAAGACATTCTTACATGTGTTATATTGGTGATAATCTTACAAAAGCATGTCTTACCATCAGTAATAAGAGCTAGTTTTTTTAGATTTAGAGTTGAAATATCAGTGGAGCTGATAATTAATACATTAATAAGATCAATCAAAAATTGGCTCTAAATAATAATACTATACAAATTTCAAAAAGGAAAAATATTGAACAATATTTTCAAACATAACATAGGTATGGTAAAGAAATTCATACATACGAGTATGTTATGTTGGTTGATGATCTCACAAAACAATGTTGTATCATTAGCATTTCAAGAGTTTTTAGATCTGAAATATCAGTGGAGCTATTAATACATTAATTAATATAAAATCACCCAAGGATTGGCTCCAAAGAATAATACTATACATTTTGTTACTTTTTAGACTTAAATTTTTCTCACTTATTAATTTTAAATTGTAGGCACTTTTTTAAAAACAAGAAATTAAACAATTCAAGATATAATATGTCCAGTAAAATTTTGATAAGTATATGTTCAGTAAAATTCTGACAATTAAAATCCAGCAAATAAAATTATCACATGAAAAGAAATAACCTTCAATTGGAGATCCTTTTCACAGATCAGATTAAAAAAATGACCAATATGGTTCATCAATTCAAAGATAAGGGGCAGAGAAAATGAAAAATCAAACTAACTACAACTTACCAATTGGTAATTTTACAAACTTATTATTGGTAATTTTACAAATTGTACTTTGGTTGCAATATATATTAATAAAATTCAAAATCTAAAAAAATATTTCACGTTCAAAACAAATCAAATAAAAAAACAATTATATACAATTAGATATTAAATGAAAATGAGAAATATGTCTTTACTTAAATTAAAATCTATTTAATCACATTTCCTTAGGAACAAATAAAACTAATCCATAGATATAAATTGCAATGAAAATTCAGAAAAGTTTTGGCCATTGAACAATTAGAATAGCATAAAAACATATGCTTATAACATAATAGAGCAAAATATTTACGAGTAATCCCTTTTACTGCTTTGTATATTTTCTTACTGACAAAAATAATTCAAATTTTGTATAATCGAATATCTTGTTATGTAACAATGAAAAATAAATAATGTATTAGGTGTACAAATAAGCTTTCGCAGTTTTTTATAAAAAATTGGGCATTTATTATGAAAGAACGGATCCTCATGTTTTATTCGAAGTATTGACCATCGCTTGCCACTACTTTTTCCCATCTTTCTGGCAGCATACGGATACCGCGTCGGAAGAATGCTTCATCTTTTGAGGCTATCCACGAATCGATCCAATTTTTGGTATCTTCATATGATGTGAAGTGCTGCTCAGACAGGCCATGCGTCATTGATCGAAACAAGTGGAAATCAGAAAGAGCAATGTCTTGTGAATACGGCGGGTGGGGTAAAACTTCCCAATTGAGTGTTTCCAAATAGGTTTTGACCGGCGCCGCAACATGTGGACGAGCATTATCATTCAGGAGAATAATTTTGTCATGTCTGGAGTAGTAGTGGGCATGCGTTTCCTCGAGTGCTGACAGCCCCAGCAATGGTTTCGTTCGGTTTGAGCAGCTCATAATACACGACACCAAGCTGATCCTGCCAAATACACAACAAGAGTTTTTTTCCATGAATATTTGTCTTAGCCGTAGATGTTGAAGCATGACCAGGGGGTCCCCATGATTTCTTCCTTTTTGGATTATCATAGTGGATCCATTTTTCATCAACAGTGACTATACGGCGCAGAAAACCCTTTCGTTTATGCCTCGTAAGCAGCATTTCACATGTGGAAAATCGGCGTTCAACGTTTCTCGGTGTCAGTTCATATGGAACCCAATTTCCTTGTTTTTGAATCATTCCCAATTATTTCAACCAATATGAAATTGCTTGTTGAGTCACTTCTAATGTAAGTGCAAGTTCTTCTTGCGTTTGGCACGAATCTTGATCCAATAATACTTGCAATTCCGCGTCTTCGTACACTTTCGGCCTTCCAGTACGTTCTTTGTCTTCGATGTCAAATTCACGGTTCTTAAACTTTTGAAACCACTCACGACAACTTCTCTCACTTAAGGCAGTCTCACCATATGCTTCTACAAGCAATCGATGCGCCTCAGCTGCAGATTTCTTCAAATTGAAGAAGTAAATCAAAAGTTCCTGCAAATGACGCTTATTCGGCTCAAAACTTGACATTTTCGCACACAAAAGAATATATACTGATAAAAATTCACTAATATTTCAAGGTTATGTTGTTGACAGATGTCCAACCTTACGACAATGACGTTTTACATCTGACAATTTTAACCATAACTCACTGGTGGCGCCAACTTTTGTCAAACGGCTGCGGCTTATTTGTACACCTGATATTATTTACACCACTCACTGGCACTCAGAAAGCTACATTTTATATTTTTATTAAAACCAACAGTATAATGCCACTTAGAAGAATTTAAGGCTGAATTACCACATTATCATAGTCATATCGCGAGCTACTCACAAGCTGCTTTTGGGTCCATCATGAGCTGACAGTGTACCAAGTCAGATTATTAGATTGCATATCTGCAACTTTTTTGACTATTGGATGATGATTGTGAAGTTCCTGTAAGCAAGCACACAGTAAAACTATGGTCAAAAGGAAATCTGATCTTACAGAATCTACAGTAAAAGTTTCCAAAGTATGTACTGACTTTCTAAACATAATAAAATGTATAAACAAGGTACAAAATATACTCTTTCTAAAAATATAATTAAAAAAATTTGTTTATAAAATAGTTGCTCTTAAATAAAACAATCTCTGGAACAATAACTTTTTTACTGACAATATGGACTCATCTTAAAATAATTCAAATCCTTATAAGGAAAGCAGTCTTGAAAACATTTTTCTATACATCAATGTGGTTATAAATAAATATTTTTGCAAACTTTAAATAACTGGCTTTAAAGTATGTAAAAAAAAAAATTTAAATATGAAACAGTTTAAAAACGAAACTAGTGCCTCCTTCATATATCATTGGAAATAAGCAATTCTTCAAGTCCCATTTGACCTTTATGTCTCCAAATTCTGTATCTTGCTAAATCTTTACGAGTTACCATGCCTACAACCTGAAACAGAAATAAATTTTTTTTTAATAATGAATTTCAAATGAAAAATATATAGCAGATGCCAATTTTTTATGAAGGTAAAAACTTGGCACAACATTAAAACAACATTCCCTTTGGAAGTTTTATATTGCATAATATTTATTGATATGATTTTACAACAAGTATGAAACATGAGAACGATGTTAACGTATCTTCACTGATTTTTTATAAATCTGATGTGGATTGAACTCAATTTTGATAGATGAGTAATATAAATTGACTTGGGTTTTTAATATGATACTCAATATTTAATGTTTTTGAAAATGAAATTCTTTCAACATATTTACATCACCAATTTGGTTAATGGTAAAAACACAATGTTTTTTTTTAATTTTTTATATACAATAGAAACAAAAAATATAAGTGGTGAAAGTTTAATTTAAAAGAAGCTAATTCAAATAAATTTTAATAATTTCACGCAAACTTACATGTTAAAACTCAAATCATATATTGACATTACAAACCTCATTAATATCATTCACAATTGGTAGGTGGCGTAAACCAAGTGCCCTGAAGAGTCTGAAGATGCGAGGCAGGGAAGCGTTGTGTGGCAAAGTATATGGGGAAGGATTCATGAAAGGTCGAAGATCTATTGTGTATGTTTTTTCCTCATCAGTTATATTCACCTGAAATTTAGATTTAAAATTGTGCTGATTTGCTATCCATTTTAATTCAACATTGTTTTTGTAATAAAATATATACAGTAGACTCTTGATTATCCGGGGCGGTAAAAAAAATATTGACCTGGATAAAAATTGAGTGAATCATATTTAGGGTGATGATAGATTGGGTCAAGACCTACCAGAATATCAAAACTTGACCTCAGTAAAAACCTTACCGTTTTTAAGTTATTCGGACTTTTGTAAAATTTCGTAAAATGCCTACCTTGCATCAGATTTTTTGCTGCGTTGTGTACAAATCACCATTTTCGTAATTTTTTTTTATCGTGAAATACTTTTGAATATTAGCCTTATCAACCACATACAAAATGATTTCCAAAATTAATAGGGGTGTACAAAAAATTACTTGAAAAATAAAAAAAATCTTAATTAAACTTTTTAAAGTAGTATTCTGGAAATGTCCTGTAAAAATTTTTTTTACCACAGAAGGCCAAAGTTTAGCGTAAAAATTTTAATTAAGATTTTTTTTATTTTTCAAGTAATTTTTTGTACACCCCTATTAATTTTGGAAATCATTTTGTATGTGGTTGATAAGGCTAATATTCAAAAGTATTTCACGATAAAAAAAAATTACGAAAATGGTGATTTGTACACAACGCAGCAAAAAATCTGATGCAAGGTAGGGATTTTACGAAATTTTACAAAATTCCGAATAACTTAAAAACGGTAAGGTTTTTACTGAGGTCAAGTTTTGATATTCTGGTAGGTCTTGACCCAATCTATCATCAACCTAAATATGATTCACTCAATACGGGACACCCTGTATACGAAAAAGTCAAGAAAAATACACAAAACAAGAGCACAAGATATGTCGCAAATGTTTTTAGTTGCAGTTGTTGCATTATTTTTTCGACAGTATTCGTACGACATGCAATTTCGTATAAATTGTTTGCAATTTCCTATAAATTGTCCCACGTTCGAAAAAAATATTTTTTCACTAAAATAACGTTCTCCAGATGTCAACTGATGAATAGAATACAAAACACGTCTTGTAGGACCAAAGACTGGAACACAATTGATGGTCAAAAATGACCATGCAAAATACGTCATTTTCGTCTGGACAACCTATTATCATGTAGTCGAATGAAAAAATATTTTTAAATTTTAAATTGCTATTAAAAATTTCCGTTTTTTTTTAATTTTTAATGCCCCATTTAATCCGCAACCTGGTTAATGCGACCCCAGATAATCAAGAGTCGACTGTATATCATTTTGGGACTGATAGTATAAATTAACTCGTCCAGTGCTGAGAACACGCGTGGCGTGTCCATGTGAACATCGGCTTCATGCTCAGAACACGCGCGGCGTGTCCATGCCTAAATATTGTTAGTATTACATCAGCATATGATATTCGTCATTATTTTGGAAGATTCCGCCGCATTCGGGCGTTTGCGCATGTGCAACGCATTGTAAAGTTGAGGTTACACCCGCAGTTGTAAATAATATTTTTTCTAGTTCTTATTCCGTTTGTTTTCATTGTGAGACTTGATAATAAAAATAATTGGACTATTTCTCTAGCGCTGTTTTGTGCCTTTTAAAAAATATATTATAGTAATTGGTGTATACACAGTGATATTTAGTATCATATAAGTTTCCTTTTTGATTTTACGAAAAAAAATACGTTTACCTTGAAAAATGGATCGCCCATCGAGCTCTAAAAGACAAAAGATTGAGGATGATATGGATGATTCATTTAGTGACGTTAGTGATGAGGAATTCACCATCATCAAGGACGATTCTGAATTTGAGTCAGATATTGAAAATGGTGACAATATTCAAATTCAAACTGTTTCACAAACATCTAGAACACCAGATGTTAGCTCTACGCAATGGTCGAATATAAAAAAACAACCAGCTTCTATACCATTTTCAAAAATACCCGGGTTGAAAATTGAGATGTCAAGTAAAGAACCAATAGATTATTTTGATTTGATTTTCAATGAAGATTTGTACAATCTTGTGACAACCCAAACTAATTTGTATGCTGTTGAAGTATTGTCGAAATCAGAAGGTGATACAAGAAGAATCACGCGATGGAAAAATGTCACTAAAGACGAAATGAGGGTGGGGCTGGGTTTACTACTACACACCGGAACAATACGTTTGAACCGGTTGAGTGACTACTGGAATACGGACTACCTATTCAATTTACCGGCATTTTCACAATTTATGTCAAGAGATAGATTTTTACTCATCTTACGGGCACTTCATTTTAACAATAATGAAGAAGATCTGTCGAGCTTGGCAAAAGTCAGGGCATTGATTGATTTTTTCAATGGAAGGATGGAAGTAATTTATGATCCACACAGACAACTATCGATAGATGAATCATTAGTTCTTTGGAGAGGCCGATTGATTTTTCGCCAATATATAAAAGGCAAAAAGGCCAAGTATGGTATAAAACTTTACATGTTAGGGGAATCAAGTGGATTGGCCGTAAAAATAATTGTATATGGTGGATCATCAGATGAAGAGTTAGGTGGCAAAGGCCACACTAATAAAGTCGTTCAGAAATTGCTAGAGGGGAAGACGGGAGCCGGATATTCAGTTTACATGGATAATTTCTATAATAGCGTTCCTCTTACAAAAAATTTATTGAACCAAAACACATATGTCACAGGAACACTATGAGCAAATAGAAAAGAAAACCCGATCGATGTTATAAATAAAAAACTAAAAAAAGGAGAAAGTGTGAGTCAGTACACAGAAAATGGTATATGTGTTACCAAATGGAAAGACCGCCGAGAAGTCTTTATGATTTCTTCTGAATTCGATGGGGACCTGTCTGATAGTAAAAACCGACATGGTCAAGTGGTCACCAAACCAAATATGGTAATAAATTACAACAATCATATGGGTGGTATAGACTATCATGACCAGATGTAAGCTTACTACCCATGCAAAAGGAAAACATTACGTTGGTACAAAAAGTTGGCCATTCATCTATTCCAGACGATGTTATTGAATTCTTGGCATTTATACAATGCAGACAATTCACAGAAAATGCCGTTGTATGATTTCAGGCTATTTATAATAAAAAAATTACTAGGTCCACCTCCATCATCAATTCCGAGACAAACAGTACAATCAAAAATCAAGATACATCTGCCGAAGTTTTGTGAAAAAGACACTGATAATAAAATCAAATGACGCAGATGTAGGCAATGCTGGGATACAGCTAAGAAAAGAAATGCTTCGTTATTCTTTTGTCCAGATTGCCCCACACAACCTCGTCTTTGTTTGGATCCTTGTTTCCAACTTTACCACAAATATTAAATTATTTTAAAAAAATTATTGTGTACACCTAATTAGTAAGTATATTTTTCTGTTAGTTTTTATAAAATATTGTTTTTTTTTTGTAATATAATGTTGTTCGAAAAATGTCATAAAAACCTCCATTCAATACCATTACGGTATGCGTAAAAATACCGACATCACTCTTATCACACAAAAAAGTCACTCAAGTACGTTTGATAAAAATAAAAAAAGACTGGGTATCTCATTTTGCGCCGAATTACCAATGGACAAAATAAAAATAACATAAAAATAAACACATTTGAAAAAGGACAAAAAAATATTTGCTTGAAAATTTTTAATTTATTTGAGAATATTTTTTACATGTGTAACCCCACCTTTACAGCATGGCCTTCTCTGATTCGTCGAACGAATTTTTGAACCGGTGTAAAAGGGGACGATGTATAAATGATATATATATAAACAAATTCTATATTTATGAATATATATTTTCTTAAATGTAAAATTTGTTTTACTTCCGTGAAAATATTACGGGCTGCAACTCTATTCCGCACTCATCGGCTCTCATGGAAATTATCTCAGCAGTGAAAGAGTTAAGATTAAATGAATGTGAAATTATATGAATTTTCTTAACAAGTTACTGACCGTGGACATTTTTGAGCTTGTTTGATAATCTCCGTGGTCTAGTAGTGGGACACTTGTCTTCCACCCGGAACTTTTGGGTTCAATATTAGATGGAGATAAAAAATGTCCTTATCCAGTTTAACCTATTCAGTAATAAGTCCCTGCCAGATCGTGTAGTGAAATTATAATACAAATTTGACAGGAGATAGTTTGCCTAGTGCTTTGTAGCTGTCTAGCATCAATTGAAAGAGAAATTGGAGTGACTGGTTGTTTTTTTTTGTGTGTACATAACTGTGAAATTGACTATAATATTTTTTTGATGTTCACCTACAAGTAACACTGTTAATTAAACTTAAGTAGTAATATTTAATCAAAGATAATAAAAGTCCTTATGAAAAAATAATTAATTATGGGCAAGGGATGTGAAGTCCATCAATATTCCCAAATTTGTAATCCCTTTTTTTTTACATAGAAACAACACACAAAAAGAAAAGAAAAAAAACAGAACATTGCATGCAGATGTGCAGAATATGATTTTCCTAATTCTCATTTCGAGTTAACATTTGATTACACGGAAAATTAGTTTGTGCAATGAAACAGTCGGTCATTAAAATAACATCTAAATTTTGACACTTCTTTCCATAAAAGTTTTAACTTAACAGGGAATAAGTCAATAATTAACAATTTATGGAGTTATTTATTAAATTAACAATTATTTAGTTGAAAATTAAATAAATATGATCCAGTTTTCTAATTTTCTATATTATATGTAAAACATTCCTGTATCGGACGAGTGCCGTCACCCTTGTGTGTGTATGTGGTATGATGAGATGGACAATGTTGTGTGTAGATCTGGAGGCAAATTCACCTTAATATCTGTATATTGAACTGTGTATGAACTCTTTATTATAACTCATGTAATTCTATAAAAGGTAAAATGCGTGTATGTAAATCCTTATATTTCCATGTAAATTCTTGTATGTTCTTATAAATCTATGTTATGGAAATATGTATTGTGTTATAATAATATCTAAAATATTTATGTTACTTTGAATCCGAATGAGCTCGCGACCGCGCAGAAAAATGTGCTGTCGCCGAGCCATCGAGACTAGGGCAAAAGTCAGTCGGTCTAAGCGGCCCCCCGAGCCCCGAAAGTGGTTGTACTTTGCGGGTAACGGGCGCTGACTGTGACCGACTTGGCGTTAATATAGATGCCCAAAAATTAGCTAATTATACTTCTCTACCAATCTACAACTGTGTTTCACTTCGTCTGACCTTCTCCGATCTTCTACAGAGGAATCTCTCCAAGACCATCTTCGCTTCTCCGGAACCCTCGTCATCGTTACACCACTGGAACAGCTCCGAGCAGCCATCTTGGATATCCACGACAAGCCCCGCCCCGAGCAGTTTACATGCCCCGCCCCAGACAGTGGCGTAGCGGCGAAAGAATATTTCGCCACCAATTAATATTTTGGTGATTGACGATTTCAACCGCGAGCTGAATTCTTCGAGCATTGTGCAGCAACCAACAACCTATCATACAGTCTTTGTACCTGTCCGGTACAATTCCAACTCTTAAAACTTCTGTTTTTCAGAAATAAAGTCCATTAACACCAAATTTATGTTTAGTTTCACTAACTTCTTTTTTCTTTTAAATAAAAAAACTTTTGTATTTTAACATTAGGAACTTTCAAAACAGCGAGTCCAATCAAAGCCCAGCTTTAAGATAGAAATAAATTTACCTGATCAATGGTGGGGAATCTTGGATATTCATGTCTAAACATATCAATATTCACTTTGAAATAATCTCCCCAAGAAGAAGGAGCTTCGTTAAAGATTTTCTGCTGCAAAAGCACAATTAGTTGGGATCTCAGTATGAGACCACGGAACCGCTGGTATGAAGTTACCTCATGCTACAAAGAATTAATAAATATATAAAATAAACATCCAATTGAAATACAGTACACATTTGTAATATTGCTAACAAACAAATTTATTAAATGTTTTTGTAATATCTTAAATTAAAACTGAATATATGATTTCTAATTTTTCATTCATTCATATTGATTTGTTGATAAGGGCATATTGACAAGCGTGGTTGGGAAACAATACTGTCTTTGGCCCCAATAATCAAACCTTTGGTCGATGTTCGATGGTCAAAGTACGAGTATGCATAGAACTTGCAGTTTGTCATCGCACGTGTTGGCATTACTACTATACATGAAGATACACGTACACGTGAGTAATGTTATCAGACAAACTCTTTAACCAGACTGCGACCCTTTTAATCTTATTTTTTTCGGGTACCAGTAGGAGTTGAGCCCTATAGGTTGGAAGGCATGCATTTGTATAAGATATAATTAATTGATGAAACTTTTGTTGTATACAGTACCACCTGGCGAGTTTATTAGCAATCTTTTTTAACGATCCCGTAAGATGTTAGAGGCCAGACCAACAGATTGGAACCATTTTTAATAAAATTGAGTATCAGCAGGAATTGAATCTGCAATCCCTAGGTTGGAAGACAAGCATCTTACAAGCTAGGTCATGGAGATTGCCAAATTGATGTTGTTTTGAGAAGAAAATTTACATATTTTTTTAATTACTGGTATATTGTAGTTATTTAGTCTTGAAATAAGATTATTTCCCAAAAAAATATTATTTTTCCTAAAAATTTTACTATGGCAGTTGAAATTGCTTTTTGTAAATATAAATATCAAGATTTTTTGCAAATTTAAAATGGTTTGTAAATTTAAATAACAATTAATATTTAAAGTAAAATATATTTATTTATTATAAATAGTTTTTACCAGCAATGATACCTGGCAATAACCACTCACATTCATAATTAATTTTTTAAAAAGATGGGTTCACTTAAGGCCTCTTTAACGTCTTTCTTGTCTGTTTGAAGAGATGACATGACAATAAACCTCCCATGATGTTAACAACAAAATTGTAACACAATGCTCATACTTTCACTATTTTTATTGATTATAAAGAAGTATAACTTACCTGATCAGTAAGAGGAGGGTCAACAATTGGAAATCCATTGAAACTGACAAGTTTCAGTACCTCGACAATATGGCCAACATTTTCAACAGTTTTGAATGATACAATTGGCTGGCTCATGACTTCAGATGCATAAATATTATGAGCCAATGGTGGTGGCTCCCAAGGCAGGAGTGGAACTCCCGCTAATTGAATGTGAATATCGTAAATACCCTTCAACAAAACATATTAGAAAATTATTAAAAACACCGAAAGAACTGATGTTCTGACATCTCACTATAGAATTATGTCACCTCTAAAGTTATGACTAATAATGCTGCCTTTATTACGAAATTAAAAATATGTATGTAGCATTTGTATAGACATACAGCTAAAGTATATTGTGTCTCATAGCTATTTGGACTGAAATAATTTTTCACATACCTCCAGCTTTTAACAAAACTCTTTATATGAAGCAATATACCATAGTCATTACTCCATTTACGCTAATTCACTTGAATGCGGTTTATTCTATTTTAAATTGTAAATATATATGAGTTTACATTCTAAAACAATATTTTTATTTTTCACTACAAGATTGAATTATGCTTGGGATGGTATTAAAAGGCTAATGGTAAAAATTCGGACTTCTAACAATATATTTAACAAAAACCCATGGTTAACACATACCTTGGGAACGTATGTGTTGACCATGGGTTAATCCCAATGCACTGACTTTGATGTTTCCAGGGCCTCTAATCTAATTTATTTCTGTAATTATTGATATGCAAGAATTTTGTATCATTCATAAGAAGATATGTGATTTTCTCAGTAACAAACTAGCCATTTCAGAATAATTTGTTAGATTTGTGTTCATGGGGTCTTTTTTCAAAGGACCTTTATGTCTTTCCTGTATAGAAATGATTGCAATCAGCACATTGAAGTTTATATTACTAAGTACTTCAGTCCTGTCTTTACCATTAGATAAAAGTTTTCAGAGATTGAAATTAGTTTAAAAAGTTGGTTTTATGAATTTTGTTAGACAGTATGTTATATTTTTTTTAAATAAAATGTGCTGTATTTATAAGTATTGATCAATATAGGATTTTTTTAGTTAAATCAATTGATATGTCTTTAAACCTCCACGGTGTTAACTATAAATAATAAACGAATTTAGTTTGAAATATTATTTTTACATAGGTTCCTTCATAGTGAAACCACTGGTATTTAACACATCGATCAATAAGTCCCAGGAATAACCAACAGATTGCGCCTCTAATAACAAATCCATACCATTCTCAGTTAGTACCAACCTTTAGAAGTTACGTGTCAAACTTTCATGACATTCGCTAATGACAACCTAACCTAACCTAACCCAACCTTTAGAAGTTATGTGTCAAACTTTCATGACATTCCGACATTGTGTCATTGAATTACAGTGGTTTTAGTGACGCTACTTTTGCTATTTTCAAAACAATGGAAAAAATCGAATTTCGTGTGTTGATAAAACATTGCTTTTTAATGGGAAAAAATACCAGCGATGGCTTGAAAAGTGTTATCCGGGCTCTGCTCCATCGAAAACAACCATTTGTCGGTGGTATCAAATGCGGTCGTACAGACACAAATGATGTTGAACACTCTGGTCGTCCAAATGAGGCTGTTACACCAGAAAACATAAAAATAACCCTCAAAATCGTGATAGAAAATCGCAAAGTAAAGTTGTGTGAGATAGCTGACATCCTGAAGATATCATTTGGTAGTGTTTATACTATTTTGCATGAACATTTGTTTATGAAAAAGCGTTGTTCGAAATGGGTGCGGCGTTTGCTCACAATGGAACGGAAACAACAACGCATTGATGATTCAGAGCGCTGTTTGGCGTTGGTTACGCTAAATAAACAGGAGTTTTTGCGTCGGTATGTGACAATGGATGAAACTTGGATCCACCACTATACTCCGGAATCAAATCGGCAGTCAGCTGAGTGGAGAGCAGCCGGTGAAAGTCGTCTGAAGCGACCAAAAACTCAACAGTCGGCCAGGAAGGTTATGGCCTCCGTATTTTGGGATGCGCATGGTATAATATTCATTGATCACCTTGAAAAGGGAAAACCCATCAATAGCGAATATTAAATAGCGTTATTGGAGCATTTGAAGGCAGAAATTGCAAAAAAACAGGTCCATATGAAGAAGAAAAAAGTTCTCTTTCATCAGGACAATGCACCGTGTCACAAGTCGATGGTAACGATGGCCAAATTCCATGAATTGAACTTCGAATTGCTTCCGCACCTACCGTATTCTCCAGATTTGGCCCCCAGCGACTATTGGCTGTTCGCAGACCTCAAAAAGATGCTCCAGGGAGATTTGGCTCCAATGAAGAAGTGATTGCCGAAACTAACGCCTATTTTGAAACCAAAGATAAATCGTTCTACACGGCTGGCATAGAAAATTTAGGAAAGCGTAGGAATAAATGTATCGCTCTTGAAGGAGACTATGTTGATGAATAAAGAAGAATTTTGGAAAACAAATGTTGTTTTAGTGGTTAATCCCGGGACTAGTTGATCGATGTGTTATGTTGAAAGATAACAACTGTCTTGATCACATATTCTAGATGGAGACAAACATTTTATTTTGAGACTCTAATAGGATAGTTTCGTCAGACACACCAGCGAAATCTAGATAAAATAGCTATGTGAAAGCATGTTGGTCTTATAATGGATGTAAAAACGTTCTCTTTTTTGTTCTTTGTGCAGTTCGAATTTTCTTTTTTAATTAATTTATTGCATACTGAGAGATCACAAATAATGTGCTTCAAATTCAAGATAAACTTTTGCCAATGAAGATTCTTTTGATGATTTCAGAAGGAAGATGTTCTATGGGTTACTCCAGACATATCTGGAGAAAGCTTGTAAAAGATAAACTGTGTGAAGACAGGTTGGGTTTACATTAGAAGACAATAACTGAGATGGTGCAGGGCAGGGCCTTGTGCAAGTAATGAGGCCCTGACATGGGGATATGGGGATGAAGATGAAGAAAAAAAAATTATATATTATATATATAATACAATGATAGAACCCAGCAGCATTAAAAATATTCACTTACATTTCTGAACAATATTCTAGAACTAATGAAATGGGAGATATAATATACTAACCTCGTTAAAGAAATCACCAGTCCACTTAGCAGCCATAACCGTGACAATAATAGGAAAAGCATTCGAAATATTTCCAGTAGTCTCCAGAATGATGACAGTCAATGATATTGTCATTCGAACTACTCCACCAAGCTGAGCTGCAGCACCAATTAAAGCATACTTTCCAGGGTGCAAAGTTTTCTAAGACAAAAAATAAAAAAACATTTAATGGAAACCATAGTACAACAATCCCTCAATTAGTGTGGTTACGTAGTTGTAAATTCTGCACTTATGTCAAAAACAATTATTCACCTAGTACTAGGTCCTTCAACCGAGGGACCTCTATACCAAGCATTTTTTAACATTTAAAAATGCTTGGTATAAAGATTTAAAAATGCAACACGAAAGAGTCGGCCATTGTTTTTGATTTTCCTATTCAAAATTAAATTAAAAATATAACGATGTATATAATTTGTTTTGTCCAAATATAACATAAACAGTTCCAGCCTCAAGATGACTACAAGGAACACTGTTAAACTCGTTAATTATTTTTTAGGTGATATTCCTACGAAAAGGACATTTTTTCAATTTCAATGTTGACAATATTGGCCTTCAAGAGTAAAGAAATAATGTAATAAAAATAAAAAGGAATATGTAAATGAAAATGGTAGAATCAAAACATAAATGTAAAATCCTGTGATGATGACATAAAATGTATATTCAAATATGTGTGTAAAACGCGGACGGTAATTATTGAATGCATGCAAGTAAAAAATCTATCCATTTTATGAGAAATGGAAATTTTCAATTTAAGTCTAAATAAAAATATATGATATATACTCTTTGATCGGAAGAGTGTAGTGACACATATTAATTTTGACCTGGCTTGATAAGGTCATGTTAGTTCTGTCCGAAATATCCCTTACACAGAAAACACTTGTACAGTGGAACCTCTCATAACGAGAATAATTCGTTCCAGAATCTTACTCGTTATGTGAAACACTCGTTATACCAAACAATTTTTCCCATATAAATCAATGTAAAATACGATAATGCGTTCTATGCCGAAAAAAATACTCATTTTTTTTTATTTTGAACGTTTATTCAAATAAAATTACATACTTATTAATTGTTAAGGAGCGTAACAACCCGGAATGCGATTTCGATTTGCAAAAAACAATAAAAAAATCGAAATAACTAGTTTTTTATTTATGAATTTATGACAAATAATTAATTATTTTTTACTAGAAGTAAAATCCGGTAACCCTCAGAATCTACGAGCTTCTTATAGTTGCTGATGAAGTTCTCTGCTGCCTTTGTGTCAGAGTTTGCTGCTTCACCATGCCTCACAACGCTGTGGATGCCGGTTCTTCTCTTAAATTTCTCGAACCATCCATGACTTCCCTTAAATTGTCCTTCTTTTTCGGCAGTTGATGATCCTGGCGTCTTCTTAACGAGGTCGGCTAAAATAACTTTCGCCTTCTCACAAATGATGTTTTCGTTAATAGTATCGCCTTGCAATTACTTTTCGTTTATCCATATGAGAAGCAACCTTTCAACATCATCAAGAATAAGTAACCGTTTCGTAGACATTCTTGACACTCCCTTTGAAGCATCTATCTTCTTAATTTTGTCCTTGTTCTTGAGAATAGAGCAAATCGTTGATGTAGACCGATTGTATGTGCGCGCTAGATCAGCCACGCTCACACCTCGTTCTCGCTTTTCAATGATTTTACGTTTCATTTCTACAGTTATTCTCTTATGGCTGTCTTCTTGTGGTTTTTTCTTCAGGGACATTTTTGCAAGGGTTATTAAACTTGCACAAAAAAAATTACAAATAATGTCTGAACACAAGTTTGGAAAAATGTGTGATCACATGTGACACTAACGTGCTAGCGGAACGAGTGCTAACCAGAGACTGACGCACTGGCGCGGAAGTCCCGGCTCACAAGTGAGTGACGTGAAGATGGGACTTTCTGTGTCACTCGTTATGCGAAATGTCGCTCGTTAAGGGAGCATTTTTTTCACAATCTGTTTAGCTCGTTATGCGAATTACTCGTTATGAGAGCTGCTCGTTATGAGAGGTTCCACTGTACTACTTATCAGGTCAAGACTATTGTAATTGAATCAAGAGATTCTTTATCTCTAAAATAATTAATGTAATCTCGTTATATGTAACTATTAAGTATAGTCCAAATACCAAAGCTTTTTTCATTTATAAATCGAATTTTATCACATGTTAAATGTAGTCAAAACTCAAAGTCCTTATTTAACAATCCTCTATATAAAAGAACAATGAAGTGTAATCCGAACTCAAAACGGTCCTTGTTTAAGTCCTCTTTATAAAATAACAATGAAGTGTAGTCAAAACTCAAAACGGTTCTTATTCAATAGTCTTCTATGTAAAAAATCAATAAAGTGTAATCAGAACTCAAACGGTTCTTATTTAACAGTCCTCTATATAATAAAACAATTAAGTGTTATCAGAACTCAAAACGGTTCTTATTTAATAATCCTCTATTTTATGTATTTTATTACCATACAAATAATACATTTACAAATTAATAACTTAGAATTCAGTCATTATATTACCACACAAATACATTTTGTTGTTGGTTCAATACATGTTTCCTCTTCATATCTAGTTGTAGTGTTGTTTTTTTTTTTTTTTCAGATTTACACTGATTAAACAGTTTCTGTGTACCTTCTGCATTCAAATTAAACACAAAAAAATCAATAAATATGAAAATTTCGTTGTAAAGTCAGATATCGAAAAAAATATTGAAACAAAATTTGCAATTATTCTTATTTATATTGTGTGGCCCTTGGAAAATTTTAGGTCATCAATGCGGTCCGTGGGACATACATGCAAAATCTGCTAGGTTAATTTTTGTAATTAGTTATAAAAATCGTTTTATTATGTATTAAACGTCGAATAACATAAAATAAGTGCAAGAAATGAAAAAAATAAGGTATGGTCAAAGAAGTATGGTTGGAACAAATTAATGATATTTTGGAAGATAACAATGTTAAGTCAGAGAAATCGCAGGAGTTGTATGAATAGGGTCTTTCAAATAAAGCATTTTTTTAAATTCTTGGGTAACCACCAAATTTGAAAGACCCTATAGAAGAGGCAAAGAATGTAAGTCAAGATAGAAAAATATAGGGCTCCGTCCTCTCTGCCTACTTTAACAAGAAAATGGCCTGATTGTATGTATTATGAAAACATACAGTAGTTCTATCTCAGTTAGTAGAAAAAAATGAGTGGAAATAGCTCACCATAGATGGTATCACATACTGCAATGCTATAGCAAAAAGTCTCCCCCAAGCAGCACCAGTCAGCAGATTTGGTATAAACAATCCACTGGACACGGACAGTCCAAAGGTCCAACAAGACAATAGGAAGTAACATATGACAAACACTAAGAGCGATATCATTGTATGAGACCCTGGAGGATCATGCAAAAGAGAACGCACTGATGCCTCAGGAGTTTGAAACCAAATAGCTGCTACTGCATTGTATTCTCCGTCGCCACAGAACATCTAAAATTTAAAACAAGAAAGATAATTTTTTGACTAACTTTAAAAATATTACAAAACATTATTTTGATAAACATAAATAACAAAGATCAATTCAATGATTTACTGATAAATCCATCAATACACAATGTTAAATAATAAATCAAAATATGTCATTGAATACATTACTATTACCTGCAATGGATATTTAGTTGGATCTTGTCCTAACGGTCGGCAATCATTAAGAAGGAACATCATAATAAAGCCAGTAGTAGCGCTCGCAGCAGCAACTAAGCATGCCTCAATTACTTTCAACCAAGGGGAAGTTAAATGCCTATATTAACAAAATAAATCATTTAAGTTGTGAACAGTAAAACAGAATCCAAAGCTGACAGTTAAAGAATGTTACATATAGATATTTCTCGCATTTACCAGTTGATTACTTACTTTCTTGTAAAAGGCCAACTCATAAAGAGAGAAAAATATCCCATAGAAATAATATTAAAAAAAAACAGATTTGACAAAGGACAATAATACAATCAAATTTATTTTTGTCTAAAGAACTAAAATAACAAGTATAAAAGCATTCTTTTTTAGGATACACAAAGATTTCTTTTTTTTTTGACAAAAGCATTAAGACATATTTTTCTGTACTAAAATTTATGCAAGCAGTTACATATCATAAATCTTTAGTTATTTTACTCAACTCAATCAGTTTTTCGAGATTTGATATGCCCACATGTTTTTCTTTCATCTAACTTTTTCATTTCAAGCAGATCTTTCTTTATAAACTCTTCGTTGTCTACATAAAACAGAAATTATACATTGTTGATTGAACTTCAACATATCATCAGTTAGCAATGTTGAGGGGAAAAAAATTGTAACCCATAAAGTGGGAAATAACTGTACTTAAAATACGTATAAAAATTTGCCATTTTATGTATAAATTAATATTCAATAAATTTACCTTATTCTAAAGACAGATAACTTATAATTTATGTGATTCCACAAAGCACCAACTGCACCTCCAAATGCCCCCAATATTGCAAACAAAGGTATTTCATACATTTCATAAGGAAAAGATTCCATTTTTCCCAAATTTAAAAGACCTAAAAATGGTAAAAAAAAATTATGTTGCGCATACAGAAAAACATATTTAATAATGCATTACTTTAAACGAAGGTTAATGATATATGTTAATAATAATAGGTGCAATTTGACAACTTTCGGCACAAAATTGTCTTCTGGTTTGTTTATTTGTTTTGTCAAAATTTGTACTCTTATATTTCTTATCTGTCTTTAAACTGGCAGTGAATCTGATATTCTGTGTGTATGCGAGTGGGTGCATTTATATTTTTAACAATGTTTGTACATATTTATTGTATTTATAATTGTACCAACTGCTTATTTATTATCTTTTTTTTTTGTATTATATTTCACGTGTCCAAGAATATGGGTTGAAAAACATCTGGCATCTGGGCTCACCCTCCTATTGGTAGGGGTGTATCTCGACTGGGAGAATGTTATGAGATGAGCACAGACGTTTTGATAGATTCTCTCTGAAATGTATTTACTTTTCCATTGCCGTAAATGTGTAATTTGAGAATATATATTTGAATGCTATATTACAATCCATAAACCTATTATTATTTATTAAAAATTATAACTTATATAAATAAATAAACTCATATTTATGATAAGTTCTTATTATAATTGAATTGGTTGGTAAAGTATAATTGAATTGGTTCTTATTATAATTGAATTGATTGGCTAAAATTCGCAAAACACGATACAATATAAAAAGTAATCAAAAATTTATTTTGAAAGAAAGTGTGGCCCTCTGCTTTCTCTGCCGACCCCAAAAGGAAAATGGCTTGAATTTCAAATAATGCTAGAAATGTTGCCAAACATAATGCATTTTTTCCGTATATTGATATATGAATGCTTATACGGTAATCAAAAATGTTTATCTACATATTGGGTTGATGCAAAAGTTATGACCGTTTTTAACATATACAATTAAACATTTTTTTTTTAGATTTGTATTATTTATTTAATCAATTATATAATTTCCATCAGTTCTTATAACCTTCTCCCATCTTTCTATCAACTTATTAATACCATTAGTGTAAAATTCCGTGGATTTTGATGCGAAAAATGTAGTAAGGGATGTTTTTACCTGCTCTATTAAATCAATTTTTTTATCATTTAAAATTTTTTGCAGTGATTGGAATAAATGAAAATCGGAAGGAACAAGATCTGAAGAATACGGTGGATGCTTGATAACATCCCAATTCAACTCATTTAGCTTGTGTTGGGTCATCATAGCCACATGTGGTCGCGCGTTGTCGTGATGAAACACTACCCCTTTTCTGTTTACCAATTCTGGTCTATCCTTTTGAAGGGCGATGTTCAATTTGGATAATTGCTGACAATATCATTCTGTTGTAATTGTCTGATTGCGTTCCAAGAGTTCAAAATACACAATAGTTAAAAATTTGTGAAAAATTTGTGAAAAACAATTAGTGAAAAATCCCCAGATCGGAATGTTGTAAACCATCTTCGTACCTGTCGAAATTTGATGACAACTGCTCCATACACTTCGCAAATGTTTTTAGTTGCCACACTCGCGGTATTGTCTTTACGGAATTCATGAAGTAAACAATGACATAAATGCACTTTATCAACCGACATTTTGAAAAAATACAAGGGCTCTTCACTGTACTCTGGCCAGGCCAAAACTGAATAGAAAGTAGAGGGAAAGCATCCTTTATACAATGGAATCATTTAAAAGAAGATACTATTCATCATTTCTTACCTGGGAATTTTTTTACCGGGGATCATAAAAAACGGTCATTACTTTTGCATCAACCCAATATTATCATATTAAATCGTATAATCCATCCACAGCAAAAAGCAAGCCATGTTATTTATCTATCGGGTAAACTTTACCATAGGTTAAAAGATTATTTTAGTCTGAATAAATTAATGGATATCTGTAAATCAATAATTATTATCCAACTCCTTGCAAAGGTAAATTTTAGAATAAAAATTAAAAAAAACAGTAAAATGTTAAATGTGCATTCAATGACTAGAGATTAAGAAAGGGAGACGCATTTTAGGAGTTTCATTGTATGTACAAAAATAAAACAGTAAAACTGATTGGCTAAATCTCTAATTTCATTGAATGATTTCATCCAATTTGTATGAAATATAAAATGAATGGCTGGAATATTAACATTCTATCCTTTAATTTATTTTGGTCCCGTGTACCCTAGATTACTAAGGTTGTTTAGTGACATTTCATTACTTATGTCGTATTTTTATGATAAATTCAAATTATGAAATTATCAATGAACTTACAAAACCCATTTCTCACCTGGATTGTTTAAATCTCCTGGATGACCTTGATATGTTGATAATATGAAATTTAGGGTAAATGTGGAAACAACTGATGCAAAGAAGATTCTCCAGGTTAAACCCTGATTCCAAAAGCTTGCACCTTCCTCCAAAGAAAACAAAACTCCTCCTAAAAGTATTGTCATAAAAATTAATTAACCATGTCTCTCTCTTTGAATAATGGCCGTGAACTCATATATATGAAGGAGTATACATTAACCAAGTCAATAGCTTAAAATCTTGAGCATATCACACTGGATTTTCTGACTTAAAGCTATAATCTAAATGTTTTCCGAAAAATTTATTCAATTTGAATAATTTTATTGAATAAATATGTTTGCTTATATAGGTATATAAATTTTGATATTAAATTGACTAACCGACAGGTGATCCAAAAGCTGCTGAAACTCCTGAAGCTGCTCCACCAGAGACAAAATCTCTTTTCTCGTGATCCTCTCTAAAATATTGAAACATTCCTAAATCCTTCATAAAAGTGGTACTTTTGCCTTGGGATATTCCAGCAGCTACAACTGCGCCACTGTGAATCATGGGTCCTTCCTAAGATAAAAGGAAAAAACAAAGCATACAATTTCCTCAAATACTTAAATCCCTTTATTAAAAAGGCGAAAAATCTTTGAGTTGATATTATAATTCTTCTTCTCATAGCATGCCCAATATTCAGTGTTGTGGTTCTTTGCTATGTCTTGAACTTGGCGCACTACTTGTCTCCATCCCTCCCAGTCTTGGGCCATATTGATTGCAAAGAAGAGCCTGTAACCTCCTTTATTTGATCCATGCACCTCATATGACACCTTCCTTTTGCTTGCTTTCCCTCAATTGTCCTCGTGACCACCGGCTTCTACAGACTCATAATTTTTTCTAGCAACATGCCCAAAGTACGAAAGGGATTATTTTGCTGCATGTTGTCGAAAGTCTTTTGGTAATTTCCAATTCTTGAATGATAGATGCCTTGGTGTGCCTTGCGATATTATAATTATTACACATCAATACAATAAACTGTTGCAATGAAAGTAAACAAAATAAAATGTCATATTCATTGTACAATATGTTTCACAGACTATGCATAGTCTGACATATAGGGTCCAAAATATGAAGGTATTCAGTACTACTGATAAATACTTTCAATAGTATAAATGGTTCAATGATTTCTTAAATTTTTCTAGAAAAATATTCTTCAATAGTGGCATATTGAATTCCCCGAAATTGAAGACCGCTGTACGATAACGGTGCATATATTTTTTTGGGCTGCTTGAAACAACTCTACTTTTTCTCTTATTCCAATTGAAATGAATACATTATTCAATCAGGACTCTTTCCTATACGTTTTTATATCTACTTACGACCATCTTAATTTTCAGAATTAAATGCAGTAAAAAATGTCTGCTGTATGTTCCATCAAGAATGCAGAGATACCATAAAACAGAGATACCACATCCTCATATACAGCGAATCTCTGTTACATGGTAAAATCTCTGTTACATTGATTGTGAAAATAATTAATAAACTTCCTGCCCGGTATCCCACGGCAAAGCTTTTCAGAGAGTATCGGGTCCTGAACATAGCCAATTTGCATCTCAAATCTATTCTCTGGCACTACCATCAAGAGGAAGGGAAGATGCAGACTCAGCAGAGACACATGACACGCATGGCAACTAATGAAATGTTTACCATCCCTAGAGTTAAAACCTCTTTTGCCCAAAGGCAATATATGCTTATTTGGCTCCCATGACATACAATGGTGTGCCGAATTCAATAAAGATAAAGGGAGGAAAACCATTTAGACAGTCGATCGGAGCGTGGTTGTTATTGCGACAGGATTTTGAGTACTTGGGCTTTCAGGATCAATGGCGTGTGGAAAAGATTTGTGTGGGCTCTTGAGTGTGGGTTTCTTCTTGTTGTTTTAATTTTTATTGTTTTGTATTTGTGTTTCAGTATATTTTTGTTTTTTTATTTTTATTCTTATGATTGTGTTGTGGTTCTTTGCGTGCGGTATATTATGGGATGAACCTTTTTGGTCTTTCTGGAGTGATGATGTGTGAAGAGTTTGATTCCGAATGATGTTTCCCATTGTAATTGAGTGTCACTGTTTGTCAGGTTGATGAGAACGTGCAACGGGGTTTTGTTTTTGTGTAATAAAAAATCCGAAAGAAGTATCGATTTATTTTTTAATGTTAAATATCCTCAGTGAGATACAGGCAAAAGCCTAGTTTACTGGGGATACGACAAATGAAAGGCGACAAACCCAGATCCATTAAAATAATGTATATCCAAATTAAATTACCTGTTGTTTTTTCGCAAATTATGTATATTTCTTGTCATGTGTAATAATAAATAAAAAATAAAGGTGTATAATGGGCGTCTGATTTGAGTCCCTTGCAGGTGATGAAACAGTTCATTTCTTAAATAGCTACCATGTAGCATTCTCAATACATGACCTAACCCTTCCCGCATTTAATGAATAGCACCTCAATACCACCATCATAACTATTACCATTATCAGAAGTATATTATTCTTATCTAATTTGGTAATATTATCTGTTTATTAAAATTACTTTAAAATCAAGCTTTCCAAAAAAAATATCAACTTACCTTCCCTCCTGCCAATCCACCAACAACTGAAGATACGACTCCTATCCCCTTGATAAGTAAAGTTTTTATTCGAACCACCCTTGGTATTTTAACTCCATTTAAATAACATTTTACTTGTGGTATTCCACTTCCTGCTGCGATAGGCTGCATAAAAAAGCAATGTTATAATTATATACTATTGAAAAGTGAAATATCTTTCATATCCACTTATAAATCTTTCTAGGGAAGAAATTGTTGTTCTATTTCCATTTATTTCTCGATGATGAAAAGTAAAGTAATTCAAGACAGGTCACAGGCTGTGACAGTCGGTTATAATTTTACACCACATACAGTTTACATTGTTTCATCCTATCTTCTTGTATCACCTGCATTAAATACAAGAAACCTGTCACATTACTGGAAAAAAGCTCACAAATTATGAGATGGTTATAAAAGTATGATAATCTTAAATATTTTTAGGATTGCTGAAAAAAATTACAATATGCATCACATTAGATATTACAATATGCATTACAATACATATTCATAATATGTTGTATCATGAAAAGTGTGCTTGTAATTGGTATTATTAAACTATATGTCCTCAGTGAGATACAGGCAAAAGCCTAGTTTACTGCGGACACGACAAATGAAAGATAACAAACCCAGATCCATTAAAATTGTGTCCGAATTAAATTACCAGTTGTTTTTTCGCAAATTATGTATATTTCTTGGCATGTGTAAAATAAATTAAAAAAAAATAAATATTGTAACAATTAAGCAGGAATACAAATGGTAAATTACCTCAACAAATGCCACTAAAGCTGATCCAATAAGCACCGGAATTACATTAGACAGAACCCAAAGTAAATATGGAATGTACAATCTATCTTCAACAATGTGCTTGTCCACAGCTGCAAATTTTATTAAGGAAAACATAATAAATTTACAATGAACTGCACATTACCTATGTAACAGATGGCTAAAAATCCTGACACTAATTATATTTTATAATACTAGAAAAAAAACTTTGTAAAATGTTTCTTTCCAAAATCAGAAAAATTTTACACACACCCTAGTAAAAATTCCCTTTAACATTGCAAAACAATGATTTAGTTATTTATATAAGTGTCCATAGGTAACAATTCACATCCAAAATCAAAATAAATCATAATCTACATTGCCCTCAAGATTCTGTTGAGGATCAAAGTGAATGGTGAAAGTTGTTCAATTTTCTTAAAACTAAATGAATTTTTAATTTATTTATCGAACTGGTATTGGTATTGCAGAATTCCATTTGATATCCAATGAGTTTCACAGAAACATAAATATATAGAAAATGAAAAGCCTATTTTGCACATTACGAAAGTATTGCCTGTATTTTATTTTTCATAAAAGAAAACATGTGTTTCCCTCTATGAAAGCAAACACAGAAACATCTCACTGTCTATAAAGTTTATTTTGAAGAATTTATTCATGTTTTCATGAAATTCGTACCACTATATACCGTCTAACATTTATATTTTTATTTACATTAAATAAAAGGATACATTTTTTCAAGCCAGAATATTTGATATTAGATAATTCTTCGATAGAAATATCTATGATACAGGCTATCGTAGCTGTGATAATGCCAATAAGTAAAAATATTAGCCATCTTGCTAAATTCTTGCGTACAACAAATTTGTAGCCCCTGGTTCTCTCTTCATCAAGTAAAAGATGATTTTCGCAAGTATCATAGTCCAAGCTCTAAAAAAATAAATTCCAAAAGAAAAGAAATTAAACATTGATACACAAAAATAGTTACTATTTCATATTTTTACTAAAAGGTAATGCATATAACATTTACCGTAAAAATGTCCAAGTAAGAAAATTTGTAAACTGCAATATGGCATTGTTTACATGTTATTGTTCTATGTTTGCTTAGTACAAAAGAAGTAATTGAAATATTAAAAAATCTCAACCTTCTAATTAACACCATTTTTATAGTTTAAAGTTAGAAATAATAATAGTTTAACAAAAAAATGTGTTCAAAGAGTTATCTTACATAAATAAAAACCACCATGTTTTCCTGTCTTATTAGGTTGGTGCATAAGTGCGGTAACGAACACTTTACCGGTGCCCTTCGAATCTGTCAAATTTGTAATTTTGTTTCACTTTTTTTTACTAATATATTCCTTAATATTTAGTAAGTAAAAATGCATGTCAATAACCACCATCATATTCATCACATAATGTTTATCCCTTCAAAAAAGGACAAACTGCAGCACAGTCATTTCACTATCTCAAAGAACACTTTGGTGAAGGAATGATCGGTGAAAGTCAAGTTCGAAAATGGTTCAATCGTTTCATATCCAGCCACACAAGCTTCTGGATGAGGAAGGAAGAGGTCATCTATCTGATTTTGATGATCAGGATCTTCAAATGGTCGTGGAAGAAGACAAAAGTTTGATAACAATGATGATATGATGAATATGGAGGTGGTCATCGACATGCATTTTTACTACCTAATAGTAAGGAATATATTAGTAAAAAATATTTAAACAAAATGACAAATTTAAAACATTTGAAGAGCACCGGTAAAACGATCATTAAATTTGCACCAACCTAATAAATCTCTACACATAATTTATTAAATCAATATGCATTTTATTAATAACAATAATTTATTTTTTCAATAAAATTGTATGCATGCCCTGTCATACCATGAGCTGCTTGAGATATTACAATAGTCATTCTGCCAGCTTGTTTGCGTAAACAACTCTATCAACCAATTATAAAAAATATATGCAAGCAGCCTAACATGTTGCGGTCGGTTCACAATTGTCTCAAAACCAGTTCATAAGCAGTTTACAGTATGACCGCGGTCAACTGGGAATCCAGCCCAGAGAAAATACATCCTATAAAAAAAATTGATAATGGACTCAATAAACTTGAACTGTTACGTCAACTGTTCTGTTAGTTATAAAGAATTAATAACAATAGTTTCTTTCAGCAAGTGTGTGATGCAATAGAAGTCACAATAAAAATTATACAAGAACATATGTAATAGTAAGAAAAAAATATGAAATCAAAAATATAAAACGAAAATATCAAATTCAGCCATATAATAGTGTATACTTTATTACATGCTTATTTAATACCATATAAAAGAAAAAAGTTAAAAACATAGATATATAAGAATACAAGAAAATTAATAATGTTCAGCCTTATCAGGATATAAAAAACTACCTTATCAAATATATTAAGTACAGTAAACTAGAATAAATAAAATAATGTGGAGTTATGACCTGATTCATATTGTATAATTTAAAATATTTTATTTATAGTTAAGGCATTAAAATTGTGGAGGTTTAAAGACATTGTAATTTGTTTTATCAAACACTGTTTATTCCACTTTTTGTAACGGTATAACCCTACCGGTTTCAAGGCTTACACTTCATCATCAGGGGATAATTTAAAGTATTTTTACCTCATATTTAGATGAAATTATATTCAAAGATCCTGGTTCCTCTGAACCCATGATTCTTCTTCTGATAGACCCTTGGACAACCCAATTTCGTGATGATGAACTCGGTATATTCTAAAAAAAATTTAAATACACATATTTTTACAGTAAACAAGTTTTCCAATAACATTAAATCTCAGGTCATTTAATAATTTTTATATAACTTGAATATTTGCGATCGTAATTTCAACACTCAAATTAATTTGTGAAATATATAAGCTTATTTTGTGAAATATATAAGCCATTATTATTATTAAATTATCACCCTATACGATTGTGGCCGAGATGGTAAGATGCCTGTCTCCCAACCCGAAGGTTGGGGTTGAAATCTCGCTGGAATCCAGATTTTACTCGCTGGAATTCAGACATCTATCTGGTTGGTTGGAAGAGATTGCCACATAGCAATAAGTCCATCAGGTTGTACTGTATACAACGAAAGTGTAATACAATATAATACGTTTGAAAGGAACACAGGAATGCCATAAAAAGCCTCCAGCCACGTCGGTCTGAAGACTGTTCTTCGAAACCATAGTCGAGCTATCTCTGAAACAGTCTATGGTCAATTTAACAGTTTATTTTAGGGTATTGGGGGATCAACCCAACAGCCCCGATTTCTAGATGAAACCCTAAGGATGACTCATCCTGCAGTCCTATTGGAGGCGAATATCTGTATCTTAAAAAATATCAAAAAATACTACCTGAAAAAGATAGAGGATTTATTCTCCTTGCCCCGCGACCACACAGGTTGCATGTAAGCCATAAGAGATGTAAATTGAGTCCGTAGTAAAACAATTTATAACCAGTCATATAAAATACTTCACATGAAAATAAATATACGAGTAACTGGCATATAAGTTGTTATTTAACAAGTTTTCAAAATACAATGGTTTTAAAAAAATATAGTAAATTGGGTTTTCGAAAATAATAGGTTTGTTGACAATGTTTATCCAAAATTATCATTATCTTTTGACTTTCTAAAATAATCCAAGTGCCGGTTAAGATGTTTTGCCAGGAATTTTGATCCGGAGGCTAATTAGATACAGCAATCTCTCAATCTTGAAAAAAAATTTCAGTGTTTTTCTTGACTAGCCCCATTAAATTTATCATCATCTGTCAATATAATTAATGTGTTTATTATCTCGATATCTACCCAAACATCAGATGCAGATTACTGCTGTCATAGTCTAGTGAATAGTAACTTGTTATCCATTGACATTCAGGTTCTCAACAAACTCACATCAATCATTTAATAATTAGTATTAAAATAATTTGCTGTAAGAATTGTTATCTAGTTGTAAGTTAGTATGCAGGTGTTAACTATTTCTAAGAAAGTTAAATATTAAGTAAATTAAAATTAAGTAAGTTCATAGTTATAATATATAAATTAGATTAGTTCTTACGATATTAATTTATATATATTGTATAGTAATTATAGATGTATTAAATATAAAAGAAACGTTAATCATTACACCTGAATTTATTTACATTACAAGCTGCCTTTTATTAATTGAAAAACAAAACCCACTTTTTGAATTGATATAAAATATAATTTATTATTTTAAACTAGATTCTCTAGTACAAACTACATTTAGTCTCAACCATTTGATACATACCGTTGTTTAGCTAACAACACTGCGTAAGTCATTTTTGTTCTTTTTACAGGACACCAAAAAAACTGCTTATTTTATTGGATTCAAGAGGAATTAGACTGCATAGGTGCCATATTTATGGATAAACATTTTAATACATTTAAGGCGTACTTTAGTTGAGCTTCATGCTTAATTTCGACTTGAGCTGTGTTTACTAAAAATAAAATAGACTTAAGCTGTGTTACCTGTAGGATGTTGCTAAAGGTTGATGCATAAAAAATTAATAAAATTCAAACGTTATTTTTATTTTCTATCAAGTATTTTGTTTCCAACAACAGGTTGCTTACACGAATTAGGAAAGTACCTGCATACATAATAAGTAATATTGTAACTTTTACACTTACAAACTAGGTTTAGGAACTACAATCATATTGAGATCAACTGTTTAGTAACTTGATATAATGGTAGGTAAAGAACTTTTTCACGAAATAACATTATCGAGAGTAGGTAACGTAATTTTAAAAACCTTTCTCTAGGTACTTTTGAGTAATAACTACTTTTTTTCTATTGAAAAGCGCAAAAGGGCATTGCTCAAAGTGGAATTGCGATTCTAAGCACAGCATCCATCAGAAAATAATATGACAGGCAATCATTGTTTACCTAAAAGCTTATCTATATCGGACGTGTGGCGTCACCCTTGTGTGTGTGTATGTGGTATGATGATATAGACAATGCCGTGTAGATCTGGAGGGAAATTCACCCTAATATTTGTAATGCAAACTATGTAAAATGTAAATCTATGCTATATGTAACGTAATATGTAATAATATTTTAAATGTATTTTATGTAAAATGTATGTTTGTTTGACTCCGTAAGCAGGGCCCAAAACCCCGAAAGTTGTTGTATTTCGCGGGCAATGGGCGCTTGTGATGGCCGACTGACCATTAATATAGAGGGTCCCCTGATTTTGGAAAATATATTCTCAGTACTACCGACTTTACCGTGTTTTACTTGAGACCCGCTACCCTACTTCGACTGCCTGAGAGGAATCTCTCCCTGCTACCTTCTTCTTCTTCTACTGGATCTTCGCTACGGAATTCGCTACCTCGATTCTCTGAGCGCTACGCGGCAAACAACGTGCCTATCTACAGTCTTTGTGCCCCGTCCGGTACATTATCTAAATGATCAAGTAAATAATATGCAAATACTGAGGCTTCAAGCGTGCTGTTCGATTCATCAAACCAATAGCACATCACTTCTTTGTTTGCCAAGTTGTACAATGTGAAATTGTGGACACACAGTTTAGTTTTATAATAAATAGCCCTGCACTAGCTTGAAGATACGGTGCCAATTTAACAGACTCGACATCCTGTGTGAATGTGAATACATGACATATTTCTGCTTGTGCATAGGATTTATCAGTGTCTTTTTCTTTCCTGGCTCGATCTTTTTTTGTTATATGTTGCACGTACTCTTCGTCAGTAATGTTTCCAGTTTTCACATTGACGCTTCTTTGGATGAAATAGACTCAAGTTGAATTTTAAAAATATATGATCAAACAATTTTCGGCCAACACATTCTTTGGTCTCGAACTCACACATCTCTTTGTATTTATTATACAAGACGGTCATGTTTTGGAAAATTGGTTTCAAATATTCCCTCTACGTACTTGCACCGCAGTAATGGGATGGCATCTTTGGAAGACCTGCTAAGGAGTTCTCTAAATATTCTTGAGCATCACTTTTCTTCGGTGCTCTTCGTCCTTTCTGAGAACTTATAGAATCTGGAGGCATGGCACAATTAATTTTTTCCAACCAGTATCTAATGAACCACTACTTTACGCGAAATGTAGCCAAGAACATTTTTTTACATACTTGGTAACGTTTTTTATTGATAGTTAGAAAATATGTACGGCTTTCACTTCTTTTCGATTCTAGATTTTTGTTGTCTTCTTTTCAATGTTTAAAACATGAGAGCATACAAATGCTCTCTGTTGGTCCTAATTCATGCAAGTCGAACACAATATTATGACGGAATGAAAACTTGGGCGGTGTTGTCTAGAAAACTTGCGCGCTGATACATTTTTTTAAAATGTCGAGAATTTCATTGGTGGTTCGACGCGCGCTAGAAAGATCTATCCAATGACATTCAAATGTGAAAACTGATAATTTTCGACTTGCGCAGTGTTGTTAGCTAAGCGACGATTCATAACATCACGCCGTTTCCCTGTCAGGGTAGGCAGAGAGGAGATAATGCCGACTTTCATATCACGACACACATCTTTCGCCTCTTCGACATCCATACACCTTCTTACATAAATCCTATAATTTCTGAAATTTTACATTTCATTCTTTCAACATATCATTCACTTGATTCAACCATGCTTTCTTAGGTCTTAATTTATAAGGCCTTTCACTCACATTTGCAGTGTTTATTTTTTTAGTAAATGTTTCTTCATTTATTCATTCTACATGCCCTGCTCTTCTTGGTCTTACTTAATACATCATTCATCTCTGATTACCTCATTTCATATTCTGCCATACATTTTCACCCCATATATTCCTTTCAGTGCACACATTTCTACAATATTTATTCAGCTTCTTTCAGTCTTTGTGCACATCCATGTTTCACTTCCATACATCAAAGTTGGTATTAGAATACTGTTGTAGACTATCATTTTTTGTCATACATTTTAACACAACCGTACATACGTAATGAGAAAATCTGATCTACCCATCCTCTTCTAGTTAAAAAGGCACCCAGAGCATCCCACACTTTCTTCTCACTCTTTATAATAAAAAAATCTGTAAATTTTACTTACTACACTAAGTAAGCTTAAGGTTGTGTAACTTCCACACTCCTTCCTTACACCCTTACATTTATATAACAGAACAGTCACTGCAAACATCCAGTTTTTCAGTGTATAGTCAGATTCTCAACATTTGTTGAAAACTGTTTCAGCCACTCGATTATTTGTTACCATCTGTCACCCAAAATATTAGTTCTCTGCTCCCTTCATCACAACCTGATGTTTTTCCTTTTTTCAAGTCTTTTACACCTTTTCATACATCTTTTGTACCATTTGACAGCTGTTTGAAATTAAAAAAGACAATCCTTCAGGTTAATCTATTTCATGTTTGTGAATTACTCGTATTCCAGTTTGAAACATAAAAAATCAACAATATGGTAGACATGTCAAATAAAGCAACCTACTAGTTAAAATATAAAATTACAACAAATAGATTATATTAAAAACAAGGTTGAAAAAATACTTACATTAGAAGCAGGTCTTCTTGGCTGTTCTTCCGTTGTATCATTCTTGTTGATTAATAATTCTGAATCGCTCTCACAATTATTGATGGAACCTACAGTATTCACTGTGTCTTCGGATCCGTCATTCATTTTGGAAATATGTCATTAAAATTTATACTACAAACAAACAGATGTTGGCAACATAAAATAAACATCTCCTGACTATGAGCATGCATGAATGATTTGTCAACAACAAATCAGAAATATTAGAAAAAAATCCAACCGTAACAATTATAAGAAAATAAATTAACAAGTGTTCATTGTTTAAAAATGAGTAATTGAATATGTATTGTCACTGATTCACATTACACTAGATAAAACAGACGGTTAGCTTAGGACTGGAAATTACTGATTAGTCATTGTCATGTTTTCGATTAGGGTGGTGATTTGTGTTAATAAAGTTTTAATATTTTATACGTTTCGACAAAATAACCCAGTTCGGGACAGTCCATAGATTTATAAATGTCACAATTTTGTTTTATTTACACTATACCCGTCAGGTTGTACTTCATACGACGCAAATGTGATAGAATGAAAACTTTTTACTCTGGCCTGCTTTGACAAATGTCAATTTTGACACATTTTTTTGCATTCATGTATATATATTTATATATAATATGGTTCATGGCTAGTATTCAAGAAGAAGAAGAATTATGCATATACTCGATTCCCACTTGGCAATGATTTACTAATGAGTTGCAATTGCATTACTTGACATCGGCGTATACTCTTTCACACATGAGTGGATCAGAACCAGACTCGACTATCCCACAAAAATATAAAGTTTGAATTAGGCACACACGCTACATCTTTATACCCATTTCTATCAGAACCTACCGTTAAATTTTGGAAATAAGTAGAAACAAAAAATTATCAGTGCAATATTTGCCTATTCCACATCAAAATGACGGATGAAGATGACATACTGCGAATGCTCAATGAAACTTTGGATGATTTTTCAACTGATCACAGTGAATATGTCCCGGATACTGAGTTATCTGATACAACAGGTATTTATACACAACATTATTTAAAAAATATTATATATCTAAAGCATATTAGAAAATATTAGCTCTCAAACTTTCTATTTGATATTTAAGGGTTAGTCATCTTTTCTCTTACATATACAAAATGATCTAGATGTCATTTTTTTCTGTTTAATAATATTTTTTAAAAAAATATAGTTTTAATAGGGTTTATTTATTATATTTTTAGTTGTTGCAGAAACATCGATATTTAATTCACAAGACTCAACAGAAACACCAAATTTGCTTTCTACTCCTCGTAAAGCTGTAAAAAACGAATTCGAAATCCAGAAAATCATAAACAGAATATCAAAAAAAGGAAAATACAACTGGGTGAGGAATACATATCCTCTACTGGAATATTGAGAATGAAAAAATAGTGTAATTTGAATTGATGTGGTTGCCCACCACCATTGTATCACAATTTCTTTACCAACTGACGAAACTGTTCAAAATTTTGGTTTAGGATGTGACATTGAAGATTTTAGCGAAGATGAACCGTAAAATAAAATATTATATTCTTATGAAACATTTTTTTATAATGTTGGAATAAAATCTCATAAAAAGATTCTAAGCAACAATGGTTTTTATTAATTTACAGATTTTTTTAGTGCCAAAAATGTCTAACCCACACAATGCTTAAGTATAGTGTGTATTTCAGAGCCAAAAATGCCTATGGCTTTATCGATAAATGCTGCTTTTATTAAGAATTCTAATTTTGTTTCTTATCAAGATATAAATACGTATATTATTAATATTTTTTAGAATCTACTTATTTATTTAATTATAAATCTGCAACTTTGAAGTCAATTATCTCAAAACAAGATAAATGTTGGATAGTCATGTCTGGTTCTGACCCACTCATATCAGTTCATGCTCATTATTCAAAAAGCAGAACTGCAATTCGGCCGAACGTATATTGACAGCAGGATGATCATCAAACTACAGTGATTGCATTTATTATTTTCTGACAATGTGTTATGTCGAATTATTGTGCATCTGCAACTTTTTTACCATAAGTTAATTGTATCAACCTCGTGGTAAGACCGTAGTGAAATATGAATACAGCCTTCTTGTTGAAGTATAAACTTGGATACAATACGTTTGAGTGGATGATATTTCTCCAATATCTTTCATTAAGCTCTTTGTGGTTATTAGTATGCCATCGTCTAATCATGAGGTTGTTTGTTCAACCAATATTTTGAAACATCCCATTTTCCAAGATGTTATGGCGATTGGTTTCAATACAATCTTTTGACGAAATTTTTGCACAAAGTTATCACATATTTCTTGGAAAAAATGTACATCTTAAACGATTGTTACCACATTGAAAATAAAATTGCTTTCGATGTTGCTTAAGGAAGCTTATTTTAAATATAATAATTTCACAGCGATAAACGAATGCTCAAAATAAATTTCAGCAGGGAATTTGATGATTTGGCTTGGCATACACATGACATTATGCTATTTCCCTTTCTGAGTAGGCGGAGAGAACAAAGCACCAAACTTTCCTATCTCAGCACATTCGTACACCTTCTAGTTTAAAAATATAATTTTACTTTACAGTCAACCCAGAGGTAGCTCGTAAGCGTTTCATCCGATATTTATTACGAAAATTGAATTGACAGTATAATATTTTGGTATATTAAAAATGACATTTTATATAGTGTTGACCTATGGTAAATAAAAATTATATATTTAAAAAGCATAGTTTTACATATTTCAGATGCATATCAATACGATCACAATGATGTGCTGGTGCCCAATTTCGTATGTAGAAGTATACACCATGGTATAATTATCACGTGACCTTGAAATATAAACAACCAATTAAAAATATAGTTTGCAGTAAAAAATGATCTATACTAATCCTAAAGCAAATCAGCAGCCAAGTCCTTTGATTGATAACTTACGTTCAATGTGAATGCTCCATAATATATCCAATCTGTGGCGTATACTCCATATATAGGAGTTCACGGCCATTATTCAAAGAGAGAGAGAGAGATATATATATCCAATCTGCGAATATATCACCAGAAGAAAAAAATGCCTTTTTCTATGAACTTTAATCAAAATTTTATTTCTGAGAATATTTGAGGTTCGTTTCTTTCAAATGAATTAATTAAATTTTTAAAGCTATTTTTAGTTAAAGCATAGTTGAGGAAAATATTTTCAAATTATCACGTCAAACGTCATTTTAAAAGTTTAAATATTTTTAATATTGTCGCTTAATTTTGGAGGTACGCAATACTATATCACGAATTGGATATTTTGTTATCATTTATAGCTCTCAATTAATCATTAACATTGAAAATAAATGAGAAGTCAAATACTTTTATAACATTGTTTTAAGCCTGGTTTGAAGATCTTTGTTCTTTTAAATTTTTTTAATCCTGGTTTGAAGATCTATGTTCTTTTAACTAAAATATTTTGAAACACTCATTCTGACGTTAGTGTCAATTTAAATAAAAGCTTGGCTTGAGGGTATAAAATTGTATATATAGTTTGAATTATAGTAACAAATGTCAGAAACATTATGCGGAGTTCAGAATATAGAAGGAAGTCAGAAAGTTGTGATTTACAATGAATTGATACAGTTAATGGAATAAACTAAATTATAAAACAACGTAATTTTTCTATTGATTTATCACAATACATTTCAATTGAATTGATTTATAAGGCTAGCTAGTTAATGGCCACTTACTTATTTTTTTTAATCGCCACAAGGTTTTTAATAATTATCCCCATTTGATGCATCATCATTATTTTGATGTAATAATTTAAATATCTGCACAGACATCGGAGGCAGAATTACCAGTGCCAGTAGTCTGTTGAATAATATACTTATTATAAATTATAAGCATCCTGGTTGTGACAAATTTTCCGGCATAATTCAACCTGAACTTATTTAGTGGTGCTTTGTAATGTTAAACATTTTTCCTTTCGCACGGAACTTGCATAGTCTTTAATTTATTCAACTCAAGTCCGGTACATTGTCTTGAGCTTTGCCTGTTACAATTAAATTAGTGACATACATGCTTACCACGATATCCACTGTCGAACACTATACAAAAACCTCGCTTAACACGAATTTGATTTGAATGAACATTAATTAGCTTGCTTAAAAATATTATGCTATTATCCGCTTTAAGCAGCTGATTAATCAGAACGCAGTTATCGTTAACCCTCATTCAGAAGAGCTAAGCGAGAATGATCTTCAACTATAAGAACAGCTTACATATGAAGAAGAAAAAGATAAGGAGTGTTTGCAAGAACAAGAATAGATTGTTAAGAAGTTATCTGCAAAATAACTCGGGCGAGCATTTGATAACATCGAGCGCAAAAAGGAAATTTTATTAGATTCAGACCCGAATATGGAAAGAAAAACTGAAATATGCTGAATTTTAAACAAAGCAATCGCCAGCTATCAAAAATTACATTATGACATGAGTCAAGCTCTATTCAAACATTGTTGCTCCAATATTTTGCAAAAACTAGTTTATCATTTAATTTTGTATTCATTCAGTATATAAAGATTCATTCATTGATAGTTTGATCCTCTAATAAAACTTATATGTAGTGTATTTTTATCGAACTCAATTATGGATTAGTTGATTAATTAGAATTGATTCTATTGTTTATTGTATTCGATTTACACCATTTCGCTTACCGTGAGGTAATTACAGACAATGAATCGCATTGAACGAGGTTTTCCTGTACTGCTCTTTTCTATCCGTCCTGCATCTTTCAGCATATATATTGTAAGGCTGTCATTTTCATGCAATAATTTTTAGTTTTCCAGTGATTTCCTCCATTTTTCCAGTCTTGATTATTGTTTGAACATTCCATGTACACAATTGCAAATAAACTGCACTGTTTTTTTCCGTAGCTATGGTCATTGCATAAGAGTTCTGGCTTTCTATATTATGTGCTCTCATAAAACCATTGAACTTTCACTATTTGGGATATGATAGTTGGTCCCACAATGAACAGTAGCTTGGGTAAAGGTATTACTCAGAATTCCAGGTGAAATTCACTGGTTAATATATTATAATATCAGCGGATAAAATTAACATACAAAATATTCAATTTTAATATTAAAATTTAACTCTGATCCTCACTTAGATCAATATTTATTCTCAAGATTATATTTATTAAAATCATTTGGTGCTTGTATTATCTATATTTATGCTTCTTTCCATTTGTTCCAATTAAATTATGACTATTAATAAATTACTTTTCTTTTGCAGGAACTTATTATGAAGAAGGTAGCGAATCGGAATGTCTTGTTTGACAGATTACATAAAGGCTTTGTTCTTACATGTGTGGGATTAACAATTTACAGCGGTACATTATTGGGGGAGTATGTATACAGATACTTTACATATATTAAGCCTCAAATGGATGCAAAAAAAGAAGTACTAGACAAAGAACTGTTAGTGGAAGGGTCAGCAGACAAAATATTAATGAAAGACAATGCTCCACAATTAAATATTTAAGTCAATATGGTTTTACTAGTCAGTTTCTGTTTATAATTTAGGAAGCATTATTTTAAATAAGTTGTTATGAAATGTAATTTATAATTGTATTATTTTGTTTCAATTTCTCCCTTTTGAGAAAAAAATATCTCAGAATATCTTCCATCAATCCCTCCATCAACCTGGAGTTGTGATTTGTATTAAAATTGCAACCTACTTACATTTGTTTTTTTTATACAAGTATAAATTGAGAACTGATTTCAATGTCAGTCATCAATATATTTTGGCTTATCAGGGTCTTGTCAAAATTAGGGCCTTATGAGCCAAACTGATGAAAGTAAAGTTAATAGAACTAAACCCACTGGTTTTCAAATTCATAATTAGATAAAAACTATGGAGTTCTATATTCTAAACACAGTTACATTAAATTATCATACATTTATGCCATTATGGTGCACTTTATACCAATTTAAATACTGAGCAATTATTTATATGTAATGTATATTTAATTTTTTTTTATTATGTACAGTACAACATTAAAAATTTATATTGTTTTAATAGAAAGGCAACTGTAGAATACAAGCACATAATGCAAAAAGCCCTCCATTTTGTGAATAAAGAGAACTACTTCACTGGGCAAGGCCTGTGACGAAGTAGTCTCATTCGCAATTACAAATTTCATATATATATATATATATATATATATATATATATATATATATATATATATATATATATATATATATATATATATATATATATATATATATATATATATATATATATATATATATATATATATATATATATATATATATATATATATATATATATATATATATATATATATATATATATATATATATATATATATATATATATATATATATATATATATATATATATATATATATATATATATATATATATATATATATATATATATATCTGTTTTAACCCTGAGAGCGCTACGAGAAAAAAATATAATTGTCTATCTAGTGCTGAGATATATTTACGATTCGGACGTTCGTGATAAATATTTATTTTAAACAACAAAAAAAAACTATTTTTACAACATAAATATATTTTAGAATATGTACCCTTGTATTCTAAATGAATGATATTATTTAGAATACAAGGGTAGAACAAATTTCTTCCACTGCTATAGCAGTGCGCCGATCTCTCAGGGTTAAATACTAAAACAGTTGTAACATTCACATCTTAAACATACTTAAATCTCTTAGCTATAATACACATAAATCCAACTGCATCCTAATCTCACCAACCACATCAAATCCAATAACTCAACATTTGCATCAGTTATCCACTCATATATACCTATGGAATTTTTCTAAAACATTTCAAAATGGTTGTAGGTGATACTCCAACCATCTCTCAAGCTGTTGTTTGTTTAAGCGGGTATTTTCCAGCTCAAGCTTTTCTACTTTTTTGACAATGTTTGAAGAAGTGGCCTCAACAGGCCATCCTGATCGTAGGTCGTCTTCAATCAATTTTCTCCCATGTTTAAAAAGACTGCCACTTGTAAACCATCATTTTTCCAGGGAACAGTCCCTGTAAACCACTAACATCTGTTCCAAAATGATTTGAGGTGTTTTTCCTTGTTTTATGAGAAACTTAATGATGGTGCGATACTCAATTTTTTCCATACTTGGGATGTTGTTAACGTTTGACATACATACTCTCCCGACGACATCTTTAACAATACTGTCAAAATTAGACTAAAACTTAGTGAGTATACTAATAATGCGTCATTATTGGAACATGCACATGCCCCCTCCCTTAATCCCTTAATTCTGTGAATTTATTGACCTTCCCTCGTACAAGACATTTATTTGTTTTTTATTGACAACCTGTACTGTGATGTTGGTGAATTTCATCTTCACTCCTTGCCAGGGACGACTCCTTACACCAGGGGTTCCCAACCTTTTTGTACTCTAGAGCACATTCTAAAATATTGGTAGGGTGGCGGGCACCACCTATTTTTAATCGACCAACTCCTTCCATAACTTCTCATTTTCCCATAATTTATTTTCTTATATTCATAATTTATTAATAAATAATAAACAAAAATGTTTCAAAATAATAAAATTATTATTCAAATTGCATACACACAGAGAAATGTATTTACAAAACGTAAACAAAGTAAACAAAAAACACAAATACAAAGAAAACATTTTATAAAAAAATATAATATCAATATGTCAATGTGATCTTTGGCATTGCATATCATTGGCCAGTGCCTCATAATTAGGAGAGTATGACGATAGCAGATAATCCTGTTAGCAAACAATCATAAAGATGCTCATCGGTGAGTCGAGATCTATATCTTGATTTTATTAAGTTCATGTTTGAAAACAATGATTCGCATAAATATGTCGAACCGAAAAATGATTCAATTTTATATGCCGCTTTTTTCAAAAATGGGAACTTTTCTCTGTCCACTGTATTCCAAAAGTCCTCTGATATTAAGGATTTTAGCAAAATATCATTCTTAAGATCCAAAATTTCTAACTCTAGTTCTTCTGTCTTACCTTGAACAAAATCTGCAATACATGCGGCCATTTCCATTACATTTATTTGGCAAGTAAAAGGATTGATACAGAACGAAACAATTGGCTCGATATGTGTAAACTGCAAAAATCTCTCTTCAAACTGTTTTTATAACACTTGAAGATGCTTAATAAATAATGACCCGTTTAATTCATTGCTACCTAGCATTTTCTTCATATGTGGGAAATGCACGAGAGAATTGATCTGCAGATGTGATATCAACAAATCCAATTTAGCTTTAAATGACTACAGAACTTATCATTTCAGCTTTGTTTTTGTCTTCCCCCTGCAACTCCAAATTTAAAGAATTTAATTTTTCCATGATGTCTGTGAGAAATCCCAAATCAATCAGCCAGCGAGAGTCAGCTAGTTCATCATAATTTTCCTTTTTATCGGTTATAAATGTTTTTATTTCTTCAATTAAACTCACAAATCTTGTAAGAACCTTTCCTTTACTGAGCCAACGTACTTCAGTATGCAGAATAAGATCATGTTATTTATCTTCAGTATCTTCTAACAGGGCCTTGAAAAGTCGGTGTTGCAAAGGAGCTGCTCGAATGGAATTGATTATTTTTGTAACTATTTTCATAACGTGTTCAAATGGCAATATTTTACAACACAGAGCTTCCTGGTGGATAATACAGTGGTAGGACATAAAGTTTGAAAATGATTCATCCTTCTTGCAGAGGGCAATAAATCCTTTGTTTTTACCTACCATTGCTGGTGCCCCATCGTTGGTTATCGCAGACAGCTTGTGCAAAGGCATATTTATTGACTTGGCGTATGTTTTGAATGTATTATAAATATCCTCACCCCTTGTCTGTCCTTTCATAGGTAATATTTGCAACATATCTTCTTTTACTGTGAAGTTACTAAATACCATTCTCACCATAACTGCTAACTGTGCGGTGTCTGATATATCTGTTGACTCGTCAAATTGTAGCGAGAACCAGTCACATATTTCCAAGTCAGTCTTTAACTGAGTTTGTATGTCTGTTGAAATTGCATGTATTCTTCTTGTGACGGTGTTATTTGACAACTGTAAGTCTTGTATTGCTGAGACAATCTCACGTTTGTTAGAAAATCCATCAAACAAACAATCGGCACCAGTCAAAAATAGTTCTTTAAACAACTCACCATCAATGAAAGGTTTCTTCTTTTTTGCGAGCATGTGAGAAATTTTGAAAGAAGCAATGGTGGCCTTTTTAGAATTTTCCACATCTCTAGTGAAAACAGTCTGTTGTGCAGTTAGACTTGATTTTAGTTGACATATTTTTTTCTTTCTTACTTCAGATTTAAGTGGATAATTCACATCAAAAGTGGCATGAATTGTCTGTTAGTGTCGTTTAACATTATCATTTTTCGGCACTGCAATACTACTACCACACAACAAACAAACGCATTTATTTTTCAAATTAACGAAACAATATGATTCCTCCCAGTCAGTGTTAAAATTATAGGTTCGTTGTCTTTTACTCGGTCCACTCATTTTAGGACTAAAAAATAAATAGTAATTGAACTACAATATAATATCAATGTTATAGCGCACGTCTGTTCTACATTATATGCATAAATGTATTATAACAAGGACTATAACTATCCCCACAATCATAATAGATTATCGCTTATTAATATAATAGATTACGCACCTCGCTTTTAGCCCGTTAAAATTTTTCAGAAGGAATATCAAAACTCCTAATTCGTGTTTCGTCAGACGAAGATGTCTCCTAGCTAACTGTCGCGACCCGAACGGGGCAGCAATCGCAATCACAATGACAACAACGTGGTTCCAGGCGGGGAATGCTATTTGCACATCACTCCTTGTACACGCCGAAAACCCGAAGTGAACCGATGATCGCCGAAGCAATCGGGACGGTACGAGCACGTGACTACTGTCAGGGCCATGCTTATTGCTTTCACCGACAGACAGAGCTGTCAGAGTCATGTGCCATGTGTTTTGGCGCCTTCGGCGTTCATCGGCTCATTTAGTGGTGTTCGTTCACTTCGGGTTTTCTGCGTGTACAAGGAGTGATGTGCAAATAGCACTCCCAGTTCCAGGCTAACGTGAAGAGTGCAGTCTGGCTCGCCGCTAGACAAATTGCGACAAGTACTGTCAGCAAAGGAACCACTCATACATACAATATCGCAAACATACGAACGTATTTAATAAACCTAGGCACTCAAAAAAATTAAAACTTTAACAAATAAATAAAAATAATTCACATTTTTAATTAATGTTTATGAAAAAATTCTGTCTCTGTCGAATAGTGGCGGGCACATACGAATCGTTCCGCGGGCGCCATGGTGCCCGCGGGCACGGGGTTGGGAACCTCTGCCTTACACGATTCTAAAACCCTGCCTAGAGGCCCAGTTGTCAATTTGACAACATCCATAACCATCATTTTCCATGGGACGAAAACAACACTTCATAATATTATATTTTTATATCTGAAAATATAATTAGATTTTATGTACAGTATCTGAATGATTTTAAAATCTATTTTTCATAATTTGTATAAAATATTTCTAGGAGTCTCTTTTTCACACGGAGTGCTCACACCAAAAAAGACACAGAGGTCAATAAAAATCAGAAAAAACAATGAAGCGTTTAGGAAATCGACAATTGAGCCATGAAGATATCAAATAAATGAATTTAAAACACAAACGATGTTAAAAAAACGTTTTCACTAGTTTCAAATTTATGAAGACTTATTAAATGTATGCATTGAGAAGAATAGATGGAGTGATGACAGAATACAGAATGAAGTGATAAGGAATGAATGTGAATATAAGGCTGAATGAATGAAGAAAGACTAATAAAACATATATATTGTGCAAATTTGAATGGAAAGCGTGTTAGAGGAAGACCAAGGAACGTATGGTTGGATCGAGTAAATGATATTCTGAAAAAAAGAAACAGAAATATTATAGAATTGTATGAGGTTATATACAAGGCTAACGATTTGTGTCAAAATATGAAAGTCTGGTGCTCTATCCTCTGCTTTTCCTGTCAAGAAAATGACATGATGGTATGTATTATTAAAAAAATTGTCACGCAAACGGTGATGCATTTTATATTTTAAACACTTGGAAGATTTAATTAGGGTACCAAAAATATGTATTTTCTTCAGATAGTTATGTTTTTTTTGGTCAAAATAATAGAAAAAATATTTGATATACCCAAGAACAACCCCTTATGAAAGCATTTTATATTTATTGGGCAGGAAATATATCAATATGTCCATTATCAAAATCTGAAATTGAAATAAATAATTTTCTCAAATGCTCGATTTACAGAATTTTTGAGTCTTGTAGAGAAACATTAATTTGTTGTATTGATCATATGCTGCTTTTTTCCAAACTTAATTTTGCTCTCATCAGATTTGAACCCATGACCTCAGATTTATAACAAAGTATTTTTTATTTTATAAGATATGCTCTTACAATTGCATTAATAATCTGAACTGAAAATTCTGAATCATTAATTTCTATTCGAAAAAGTGACAATAATAAAATTTCATTTAACTATTTGCTACATTACTCCCTTTAATGTCATCAACCAACAATGTTTACAGTACATGGACTTGTTCAACATTACGATATTTTATAAAAAAAAAAAAAATTGTCAAAAGCTTTCAGCACAAATAAAAAAGTTCTTTTTTCAACATCTTTGTAATTATTTATAACTGAAAATATGCAATAATTATGAAATTCTATGACAGGTTAATAAATAAAAAAAAAAGAGTATAGAATTTCAAATATGTTTTATTTTGAATTACACAAAGTTGAATTAAATTCATCGCATCTTTTTTTGTTTGATGAGATAATTTTTAAATGCCAATTGTTTATCTTTGAATGATCTTTTGACTTTTCCTTTTGCTTTGTGAATAATCATTTGATAATTCTTTGTCTTCTTCTTTTCCCTGTTTGTCTTGGAACAATGTATGTTTTGTCTTCCATCTTTGTATCCAAATTTGTCTCGGTCTTTTCGTCCAGCTCGTACGGTCTCCATGCGAGTTTTTTTATCATGTTTTTTCTTCTTATATATATTTTCAATGTCCCCAAGTTTCACAAGTTCAGATATTTTGGGAGCTTCCACTTCATCTAATTTACGCTTTAAACCCTTTGCTGCTTTCAGTTGTTTCTTTATATTCTCTTTATCAATTTTTTTGAAATCATCATCAGTAAAGATACGCTCCAACACTAGTTTTTGTGCTATTTCAACTTTTGATGCCCCATCTTGCTGCAAAGTTTCGGCTTTTGATAGATCTTCAGTTTCTACTACAGCTAACTTTCTTTTAGCTTTGAGTATTTTTCTTATGTTTTTACCATCATTCTTGGCATCTTTTTTTGACTTTTGAGAATTTGGCGAAGACTCATCATCAGAATCAGAGGAATCTGTAGAAATATCAATCTCTGAATCAGAATTGACATCAATCCAACTATCACTGCCGCTTTCTTCATTATCATCTTTATTATTTTTTCCTTTTTTCTTTTCTGTTGTTTCTTGTTCAGTTTTCCCTGCCAATACTTCTGAACCAGGAATGTAGTCTCTTGTATCAATTTCACCATACTTTTTATTTTTTAGCTCTAGTGTTGCTTCCGTAGGTCGACCTCTATCTTTTTTATGTAAAAGCTCTGGAATTGAATTTCTGTACAATACAATCAATGATTTAGAAGCCATCATAACAGATCGATCCTTATAATTTTTATATTGAGCTAGATCTCTTAATAAATCTTCTGTCATAGCAAGAGGGCATCGTGAACAGATTTCGCGAACAGCATTCAATCCAATGGCCATAACATCTGATGAATTTCTTTCTGTAATAAAGTTATTCACCAGGCCTTTGATGACAGGCTCTAATACATCTGGTGGTATAAGTTCATGGGAGGCTTGGGCAGCAAATTGAAGGATCCTGGTAACTTCTCGTTGGTGTGGTTGGATCAACCTTGTGATGAACGGGTAAAAATTAAATAAAAACAAGTCATGCAAGCCAATGAGACGAGAAATCACATCCAATGTCATTAATTTAACTTCAAATCTTTCATTAGATGATTCTAATTGTTTGAAAAGTTTTTCAGCAAAACCTTGTGGATTATTGACCAAGTGAAGAGCAGAAAAACTAAATGATGGAGCTTTAGATTTCTTTTTTTTGGACTTTGAAACAAGTTTCTTCACCTTCTCCAAATGTTTCTCTCTTTTTCGTGTTTTTTTATTAAACTTATTGGACATAATTGATTCTTTAGTTGTAGGTTCATCGTCACTATCCGATTCTGACTCTTCTTCTGGATCTTTGCCAAGGAAAAATTTTAAAGAGGCGACCATCACTTTGGTAAACTTAGAGAAACACCCAGTGCTTGCAATTACATTGACGGTTTTCGAATCATTCCAGACGTTTTTATTATAAAGCTCAATCATTATATCTACCGACATTTTAGCAGCTTTAGGATTTGAGTCTTGCAGCATTGAATACATGAAATTTTGCAATGTTGAATTTAATTTAGCATCTTTATGTTTCGCATTGATATTTTTGATATCAGTTACAATATGAGTTTCAAGAAAATCTCTTAGTGATTTGTCTTGGCATTTCAATAACTGAAAGAAGACCTCCAAAAGATCATACGGAGGAATTAAGTTCTTGTTTCTTAATAATATAAGAGCCTTACAAAAAGTCATTCTCATATTATTTTCCAATATTGTATTATGAGTTTTGAGTATATCTACAAGTTGTTGTGGAAACACTTTTAATTCTTCAGGGTAACACTGCGCCACTTGAGCTAAAAACATCACTTGGTCGTCTAATGATTTAGAATTTTGTGAAGGAGACAGTTTGAATATATCCAAGGTGCTCTCATAATGCCTGACTTGCTGTATAAATTCTTCACGATAGGACTCGGGGTCTCGCTTGATGAGATTTTGAAGTTGGGGCAGATTATCTGGCAATTGATTATTATGTCTCCCCATGTTGACGTCGTTAAGGAAATACTTTTATAAAAATACACCAGAAAAAACGAAATACAATTTGTTTAAATTTTCAAAGCACACTTCATGTTGAGTTTTTTTAAGGTTAACCAAATTTTAAGGTTATACAAAACGTCGCGTTGATTCTTACATCATAAACTATATTCAGAGACAATACGAAAATTGGTCGTGAACAGAGATAATACCGTTTTGAACTTCTATATATGACGAAGTATACGACAGTGTCAAGTGATCACTTACGATTTTCTAGCTCGGCAGTTACAAACATTTTCACTGGTAAACGCCTTGGCAACTAGTTAAATTTCTACCGACCCTAGTTTGATTTAATCTAAACTACGTTAAGTTTCACTTAGTTTATTGATTTTTTAAAATAAAACAATGAGTACAATTTTTGTTGTATGTATTATTATAAAAACTTAAATAATTTTATATTATTTTTTTCGACTTAATATGAGGAATAATGGTGCTATTTGTTTATTAAATCATGAATTGGAGTCAATATTTGAAAGTTTAATCCTCTGAATCTACCTGCAGCCGGTTACTGTATTAAATTTTATATGTAGATCAGAGTTGAAAATTCTTTTTACATATATACATGGTCAGAAAAGCTTTTAAAACTGCGTTGTTATATCCAGATATTCTCTCGTTGAAATAATTCAATAGAATTAATATTTTGAAAGTTTCACCACTTTAAACCAATATCCGCTAAGTGATGTTACAAAATTTTCCAACTAAAAACAAGGCAGAAAAAAGATTGTCAAAACGACGATCGGCGTATTATTTCTTACCACCTAGAATTCATTGTTAATATGTAAGGTTGGCAGGGTTATTAATCTAAATTTCTTCGAAGGAAAAGTTTTCAGGTCTCCTAGGACTTCTCAGAATACAAACCTGTTTAGCTGCATTCACTTTTGTCTGAAAGTAGACACTGTGTTCCAGCAGCCAATAGTATTTTCCCCGTAGCGTTCTTAATGTGTAATTAACAAACCTCCGAATATGGATGCTTTTCATTATCGTGAATTGCTGAATAATTATCACATGCCATCTTCTCCAATACACCAATGAACTAAACTTTAGATTTTACCATTTTTTGGTATTCTCTAGTAACTCTGTGCTCGTGAGTACAGTCTGGCAAAAAAAGTAGAAAATTAATGAGGGCGCTGCAATTGCCTGATTGGCAACACCGTAGTTGTATATACCTGATTGCAAAAGTGGACTAACCCACAAAAAAAATGTCGGAAAAAATAAACACTAGCCGTTTAAATAAACTTACCTGTAATATAAAATTTAATATAAAAAGAGTATAAATGGTATTTCACTATATCCCGTTGAATGTTTGAGTTAACAAAATAGTTTGGCTTAAGCTAATTAAGGTTTTGCTTAAGCTAATTAAAATTTGAAATAAATTTTGAAAGTTGTTTTGTTTCATGAAAAAGCATTGCTTTTTAAAAAATCGGATCGAGATTTCAAACTCAGTACGACAATTTTTACTTTTTACTTGACGCAATATCATTTCGTTTGTTATTCAAAATTCTTGATATTATATGATTTACTACAAAAAATTCAATCTTCATAGAGAACTACCAAAGTTAGGGCAAAAATAGATTTTACTAGTAAATAAAAATCGAGATAAAGTTCATGAAATCTTTATTAAATCAAATTCATAAATCAAAATAATTATGTTTAATTATAATCTGAATCCAAAAATTTAACACCCGAAAGAGTAGACTCGTTTTCTGCGAATTCAACATCGAACTCGTCTTCGTTGTCGCTCCTACTATCATTTAGATTTATAACGAAGTCATCCATATTCCCATATAGTGTATAACCTTGGTCATCGTATTTTTTTCTATTTTTTCTACATGCTGCCAACAATTTCTCCAATTTTCAGTGGTTATGGCACTGAATGCATGTTCGGCGAGCTCTTTTATATTGCTACCACTCTCGGTATTTTTTTTGAGCGACTTTCCGGTTAGCTAAAGCCCATATCAGTTCTATAGGATTTAAGTCACAGTGGTAAGGTGGAAGTCTAACCACAGGTGACCAAGTTCTCCTAGAATTATGTCTATTTCATATATGGGCTCTGGCTTAGTTTTTTTTTACCAACATTAATAGGGAGGTCTTCTGTAAAGATGGATCAAAGGAAATGTTGTTTTCCAGCAACCATAATTTAATTTCGTTAATTTTCGACGCTGAAGATGGTGCCTTGTTTTCAATTTTATTGTGGTAAGGCGCATTATCTATTATAATTATGGATGTTTCCGATAAATTGGGAATAAGTTTTTCCATCACGCATTTTTTTAAATTGTGTACATTCATTTCAGTAATAGTCTTCTTTCTTATTATTTCCACTGAATATAAGGAGCGCATTAGGTATGAAACCTTTTTCACTTCCTGCGTGTACAATGATCCATCTTTTACCCTTGGCAATATCATGCTGCACTCCATTCACATCCACCGATTGCCAACATTTTTGTATTTTATACGACGAATGTTTATAACTTTCATCCAAATACACGACATTTTTTCTCAATTTTTCAGGCAAATTTTTGTTGTTCATTATAACTTTTAAATAAGCCTCCCTTTTTGCTGCGATATTTGTCTTTTCCTTGAGGAAACTACGGTTTGACGTGCATTTTTTGTATACGAAACCGATTGAAAATAATATTTTTCTCAAATACTCACGGCTACCATCAAATTCCATGCCTTTTTTTAGATCAGTCAGCAAACTTCTAAGTTTTGCCACTTCTTTGTGTACCGTATAAAAGAAATATACCTGTTGGCGAATGGCATATATTTAAATCGTTCAATTCATTGTTAGGGCGACCCTTCCTTTTTGTGCCTGGAGTTGTGAATTTTCCCCCATTTTCTTCGTATTCTTTCATACAACGTTTAACCGTGCTTTTTGATTTACCTGTAAATAAAAAAAACATTAATGCTAATATAAATAATAATTTATTAAATAACATTTACAAAACGATCCATTAAATAACACGACATATTTGTGTTATATTATGGTAATATAACCTTTATGTTCGTAATATAACTTTTATGATGAAAATATAAATCTCATAAAACTTCACAAAAATCTGGGTTATACCACTTGTACATGTATAGAGTCCATATTTGTCAGTTAACAGCTGTCAAACTATGTATACGTAAACATAACCTCAGAAATGATAACTTTTTAACAAAAATCAACTCGAAATGTATATGAATGATGTCTAAACTTTAAAGATTTTTAATAATTATTTAAAAAACATAAATACATGCCAGTCATACTAGCAGTTCGCGCATAAACGTCACTTATATCCGATGAGAGTCTTCCCGTAGGATATTATTCTAAACAATGCTGAAAAACATTGTAAATAACCTCCCTCGTCCCACTACGTAGTGTTTTATTCATCATAATGGTGTTTTGTACAATAACAAAAGTGTTTGACAATATATACACTAGAAAATTTGAGTTTAATACAACGATAAAGCTATATCAGCATGCGATCACTATATACAAACGTGACATGACAGACAATTTCGGTGCTGCCAAGCTATAATTTTTTAGTACCAATTTTATTAATTTCTACTCTTTTTTGCCAGACTGCATGTATGCTTTCTCATTGTAAACACGTTTGATATTTGTTTTCCTCCTAAGCTTCTATTTGTTTTGTTATAAATAATGTCAAATATTACTTGTTATTTTTTATGGCAAACATCTTCCCTTTATTGCTCCATATAAAGTGAGATATAAAATGAATGCTACAGTACCCGGCGGTAAGTAATACACATCAGGCTTAAGAAAGAGACTGTGGGCCATAATCGGCTAACTTCGACTTTATAGAGCGTCGTCTCTCTCACACAATACGCTGGCAGTCTCGCGACGGAACACGTGTATGAATGACAGAGATGACGCTCTACAAAGCCGAAGTTAGCCGATTATGTCCGACAGTACCTTTCTTAAGCCCGATGTGTATTACTTACCGCCGGGTACTATAATTTTGATTTATCCTCACTTTACATAAAATAATGTAAGTATAAAATATTAGGATACTATTTGAATCGAGCTTTAGCATTTTTAGTCTATGTTATTTGTTTGTTTCTGTTGTTTATGCAATATGTCATCTTGGATTGACCATTTTTCGCGTACCTTTCGCTTTGTTTGACAGTGATAAATAATATTAAAGTGAGTATTTTGTTTGAAACCTATTATATCTCCGTATTAAAACAAAACATCGATAAGAACATTAAAAAAAATACCTCTTAATGAATTACAATATTTAACAATTTACGTTTTTCAAACAGTTGAACACAATTTTTTGAAAGTGAAATCATGCGCAAAGTTTTAGAAATTCATATGTTGAATGTAGAACGTTTCATATTCAACCTCTTCATAATTATAATTCAGTTCATATTTATTTCAATGATACGAGAAAAAGCGAACAATATGGAGTGGTTAAAGAAAACTCTTAGATAAATAACATTACTTTCTCATTGGAATTGTGTATATCGTGATATGGTTAATTTTAATTAAAATATTATTTTTATTCGATGAATATAATTCAACACGGACTTACTTCCTCCAATTATTATCTTAGTTCTATCATACCATTACATAAAACTGTTAAAAACCTAGGAGTGCTAATAGATAACACTCTCTCATGGCGATATCAAATAAATGAGGTAAGCCGAAGGATCTTCTTCAGCTTTCATTCCCTTAAAGTGTTGCAAAGATTCCTTCCAACCGAAACCAAAATTTTACTCGTACAATCTCTGCTCTTTCCGATTCTGGACTATGCGGACGTATGTTACTTGGATGTTACAGAGGAACAGCTGGACAAATTACAGCGTCTTCAAAATGTGTGCCTAGGATTCATTTTCAACCTACGTAAGTACGATCATATAACTTCATACCAGAAGGCATTGAACTGGTTGAATGTTAGAAATAGACGCCAAATTCACATACTGTCTCTATTGTATAATATCCTTAACTGTCCCGCCGCCCCCTCTTATCTCGCCGAGAATTTTCAGCGTCTTTCTAATCATGGATTAGCGCTACGCTCAAACAGAGATTGTTTATTGGCCTTTCCAGTTCACCGCTCCTCTTTCTTTACGTCGTCCTTTACTGTCCATGCAGTGAGACTCTGGAATCAGTTACAAACCAATATAAGACTCGCTCCGTCCTTGGCATGCTTTAAGAAGCGACTGAAAAACCTCTTAATTTCTAGTCAGTAAAATAACGTGTTTCATTCCTGATTTTTCTTTTCCTTTCCTCTCCACCATCCCTTCCTTTCCTTTTGATTGATAATATCTCACTTTATATGAAAAAGAATGTTCGGGTGATTGTCCGTCTTTGTGGGGTTCGTGGACATGTGCTCACGTATGTTTGTGGATTCCGTGGGGATGGATAGTCATTTGAATGATTTATGCGACCACGTAACTTGCTTCATTTACTTTTGTCTGATTGGTTGGAAGAGATTGCCGCCTGGCAATAAGCCCGCCAGATTGTATTTGCAATAAAAATGTTAAATAAATAAGTATATAAACCATTGAGATATGAAAGGCTTTGGGGAATTACATTATAGCCAGCTTTCTTCTCACAATAAAAACTGCGTTAATAAAAACTTCACGTAATATGGAAAATGAATAGTATAAATACTTATAGGTAAAACGATACATATAAGTTAATTAAAAAAAATTCTTGCCAAAATTTATTTTGTTATTTGAGTATAGAATCTTATTTCAAAGTAAATTATCTCCATGAAATATTTGTATGTCATTCGGTTTTATATGGTCTTCTTGGTATTGATTTTCCTACTTCTTGGAGCTATAATTTTATTTTCAAGTTCTACAAAGTGATTCCCCTGTCTCTTTTAGCAATAATTTTCGCATGAAAGTATTAAATAATTTTAACATACGTTTTTAGCACAAGCAATGACACATACATCCTGTGCATCCAAATGACTTATTTTACTAACTTATCCGAATCCGAACACATTTTTTATCATCTATTGTGTTTAACGTACATAGTAGTATCATACCATTTTCATGTCAGACTGACAAAAAGGACAGACTCTTCAACTTTTTTGTTCACACGTGTCATTTAGCTTCTTCAATTTGTAGATAAATTCTTTAAATTTTAGTATTCTTTATTGACTTTTTAAAATTTTGTACTCTTAAATTTACTTAATGATATTATAATCAAGCGTTTGGAAATAATTTATTCTTCAAATAAATAAATATGTTTTCAAGTATGTTTTTTATTAAAAACCAATGGGCACATCCATACCTAGTGAATTTCGATATTTTAAAATATGTAGTGTAAGCTTGATAATATTACTACAATTTACCATAAAATTGCATATAATTGTCAAGTTTGAATATCTCAAAAAGATTTTAAAAAAGGGTTCAACAGGTATAATTTTCTCATGTCATCTATTCGAGTCAGGCATCTTCGTATATAACTCTCTGACTTAAAATTTCCTTCTTTCAAAATATCATTCATTTGGTCCAACCATACTTTCTTTGGTCTTCCTCTACAAGGCCTTCTACGCACATTTTTGTATATTTGTTTTGTTAGTCTTTCTTCATTCATTCGTTCTATAATCCCAAACCATTACAAAGTGCTCTTCTTAATCTTACTTAATACATCAGCCTTAAGTTCACATTCATACCTAATCACTCCGGCACTGTCACCTCAGCTATTTTCAGTGCACACATTTCTACAACAATTATTCAGTTCCTTTTTAGAATATTGTTTTTAAATTTACATTTTACTTATAATATCTATCACTGAAGAATCCCATATAACCTTCATATTGTTGAAGGCACCACTGGTAGCAACTATTGTAATAATTAGCTCATTCACAAGACTCCCTATTCTCAGTAATTTTAGCACCCAAATACTTAAATTCAACAACAACTGTTAGATTTTTTTTTATCAGGGCATGACATAATCGCCCAGCTCCTCCACAATTCCATTAATTGCTAACTTTTGTGCCATTGGGAGACCCCTCATGCCCTTTATGGACTTTCTGAGTAAAAAATCAATAAGAATGGTAAATATGTATAAAGGGAATCAATACATCCCTACCAGACTCCAGTAGTAAACCTGATCTATTCAGATGGACCACCAGCTCTCCTTATATAGCATTTTTAGTTTTGCTATAGAGCCTTGATTATGGATACAACCCTGAAAGACCATCCAATGAAAAATAATCATTCTAATTATTAGATTACCCCTGTTGATATTATTGTTCAATTAAATTGCATCCAAGTATCAATGTTATTATTTTTATTTATAGGCAATCCACCTACACTAGGATGATTGTTGCTACCACATAAAAGTCACTAATGCAATTATGAGTCAATATAATAAAAGAAATTTCTAAAATGACAATTTTAGAAAATTTCATTTTTCAACTGATTCAACTTCAAAAATGTAATAATCGAACTATAGCTAATAGATTAAAAACTGTTATTTTGTAATACATTCATTTTTATTGTGCAGCACTTATGTTTACTAGATTTAAAGTTTACTAGATGTGATGGTTTACTAGATTTAAAATTTCTTTGGTACTAGGCGCATAAGTGTGTTGAACATATTTGCAAAGTTTACTTAATAATGTGTCAAACTTTTTTTTATCAGTTTAAAAAAATATGTTGTGTTTTTCATTTTCACTCATCAAAAATAATTGTACAATTTTTGTAGATGGTCTGTGGTGCATATGGTGCGGCAAGATGGGTGCGTGCCTAACGCTGCACCGTGAGAGCATGGAGATGGAGGCGGCGCGGCGCCATTCCAGTGATATTGACCGTCAGCTGGGGGTCTTCGCCAGGGAGCAGAGTAAAGTCATCAAAATACTTCTGCTAGGTAAATTTACTCCACAAGTATCTGTAGGTGTTTTTATGCTTATATTTTCTCTCCTTTTACTGAATAACGGTGGCATATCTCAAAAAGTTTTGGCTAAAGTTGATTGTTAAAGCCTTCCATGCCATTAGTCCTATGACACTCCTAAGGAAGTCTATTCTACTCTATAGGGCACCGAGGCAATTGTTTTGACCAATTACGGTTACTGAATCTGTTCACACGGTTCACCTCAACCAGGTGGTTTGAATTCTGAAATCCAACCAATTTAACTAATTTTGAGATATTCAGGTATTCTTCATAATCAAATTTTCATTGAAATCTGAATTTAAGCATATATATGCTAACCATAATGTGTTAATCACAAGAATGAAGTTTCTCAAACTATATCAGCTTATATGCTAAAATATGATGAGGTGATGACGAGCATCTCATAAATCGATATTAACATATTTAGAAAACGTTTTTAACATAGTTAACCCTTTTGTATGCATTGTCGAATCTTGTTATATTACAATATACACGTCTTATTGTTTGTAAGATATAGTCTGATGTGTCACAATGGCAAGAAATTTGAGAATTTCATAGTTTCAAATTATTTACTCACTATGTTTTATAATCTCGAGTAGATAACTCTACATTTCAGGCTGATCCCATAGCTTGTTCTCAAGAGTCACGATCTTCATACTTGCAAACATGAAATGTGTGACTCCTGATGAAGGGCTCTGCATTGGCCTGTATGTATCATTATCTACTCGAAATTATAGTATACCAGTTGTCTATTCGAAATAATAATATGCAATTAGTAATAATCCTTGGAAACTTAGTTTCCAGTCATACCACAATGACATTTATTAAGGTGCAAAAATCTGTTTCTATAAATGTTCTTGCTGTCATATAGAAATAAAACATTAAAAAAAATATTAACATTAAAAAAATAATCATTTTCATTACCTCGCCTTACTCAAATTATAATAACATTTGTCATTATTTTTGCAAAATATAAAACTGGTATAACATTTATTCAAATATTTTTTTTAAATTTGTAAAGCCATGAATAAAAATCAGTCTTAAATTCAGCATTTTGGATTCAATTCATATTGGACAATTCCACTCAATTCACCATATTGGACAATTTTCCTTCACAAAAAACATTTCATCAAAATGTGTTAAACTAGAAATTATTCAAACCACATTTAAGTTTTGTCGTGTTTGCTATAGCAGCTTGAAACATTTCCGGTCTTTAATTTTTACCTTTTCGGGTGTGAAAAGTGTAATGTTGAAAGGCTGTAGAGGTTCAACATAAGTTTTCATGACTTGTTTCATAAAAATATACAATTTTTGTTTTTCTTAAACATTTTATAATGTTGTCTAAAATATAGCAATACATGGATATTTAAAGGGGCTGGTGAGAGTGGTAAGAGTACTCTGGTGAAGCAAATGAAGATAATCCACAGCAGTGGCTTCAGCAGAGCGGAAAGAAGTGCCTTCCGTCCCACTATGCTGGATAACCTGCTGGCCTCCATGAAGTACGTGCTCGCTGGCATGGGTCGCCTCAGAATCAATCTGCAAGATCCAGCGAACAAGGTTTGTTCTCCATCATCACTACCCCCTGTGGCATAGTTTGTAACACTTTTGTCATTCGCCTGGAAGTTTTAAAAAAAGAATCCAGTCTGATTGAGTTCATCTATTAGGTCATTGTAACCTTTCGGCATATGGTAATATGGAGATGAATTGAAAAGTTTGCAACCTCAACGTGAAGTTCTCTTGTAACATTGTCATCTTATAGTGCCAACCTTATCAATGTATCAAGCGTCTGACGTTTTCATTTGGCTAGACTTTTCATTCAACAGAGCAGTTATCTAGTACTTCTAAAAAGGGGATGATTCTTATGACAACATGCAAGAGACATTAGGATCATCCTGTCCATCTTACACAACTATTAAAAAGTGATTAGCTGAGTTCAGGAGAGCATTGAAGATTACCTTCTCAATGGAAGGCCTTCAACATTTACCACTCCAGAGAACATTGACAAAATATGTGCCGTGATAATGAGTGATCAAAAATTGGAGGTACAGGATATAGCCGAGATCCTGTGTGCAATCAATTGCTGAAATTCATAAATTTGATTTTGGATTACCTCACGCTCTCTATATTCACCAACGTTTTCATTCTTAGTTTGACTGTGAACTTTTCAATTCATCCTCATATTACCAACAAAATCAACAGCTAGTGAATCTGTATTCTTTCCTTATGTCTTCTTTATTCAGTCCTACATTGTTTTTCCACACATTCCAGACAATGCTCGCTACTGCTTTTATCTTGAGTTCATCATACTGTCTTACCAGCTTTGCTTGCATATCATAAAGTTAGAACCAAGATTTATTTGTAGTCGGCTATCCTCGGAAAATTCAGAATCAAACACCGATATTGCGCAACAGTTTCAAGAGGGTCTGACTAATTTAATAAAATGGTCTCATGGTTGTGGACTGATGATAGTCAAAAAGACCAGAGATATATTTATTTCCATACATTCGCCCTGTGTGAATATATATTTATTCCCATACATTGGTCTTTGTACAAATAAGGGAAACCTGTAATGTGCAAAGGACTTGAAAAAATTAATCAATAAATGGAGTTTACTAAATGAATTATATTTGAAACAAATTAACTATAAAATCTATGTAAGCAAACTAAATGTGAATTAGTACAGCGAATTCATTATTATTTTTTGATCTCTCGTAATCTTGTTAGAATTTATTGAAATGTTTATAAACTTTGTTAGGAAATCTTTTAATGTTCATCTTTTTTTAGACTCATGCTCAGCAAGTGCTGTTGAGCCGCAGTGTATTTGATCTAAGATTTCGAGTTCTACCACCAGTGGCTGTGGCTTTACAAGCTTTATGGAGAGATCGCGGAGTTAGGCTAGCTGTGGCCAGAGGATATGAATATGAACTTAATGATTCAGCTTTATAGTATGTAGTTTTTATTACTTCTTTTTTTAACCCTTTTAATCCCAGCATATTTCGCATAAAATGTGCGAAAAATCCCAAGCATTTTTTGGCTAAAAACAGTAGTTTATATTTTATTTTTTATATCAGTTAATATTTAGTTTAAAAACCTAATTTTTTTGTGGAGACCTCCCTGTAGAGTGTAAAATAATAAGTAATTTTCATATTTCATAAAAAAAAAAAAATTTTATTGGGTGTACAAATAAGTCACCGCCGTTTGACAAAAGTTGGCGCCACCAGTAAGTTATGGTTAAAATTGTCAGATGTAAAATGTCATTATCGTAAGGTTGGACATCTGTCAACAACATGACCTTGAAATATTAGTGAATTTTTATCAGTATAACATATTTTTTTGTGTTCGAAAATGTCAAGTTTTGAGCCGAATAAGCGTCATTTGCGGGAACTTTTGATTTACTTCTTCAATTTGAAGAAATCTGCAGCTGAGGCGCATCGATTGCTTGTAGAAGCATATGGTGAGGCTGCCTTAAGTGAGAGAAGTTGTCGTGAGTGGTTTCAAAAGTTTAAGAACGGTGAATTTGACATCGAAGACAAAGAACGTAGCGGAAGGCCGAAAGTGTACGAAGACGCGGAATTGGAAGTATTATTGGATCAAGATTCGTGCCAAACGCAAGAAGAACTTGCACTTACATTAGGAGTGACTCAACAAGCAATTTCACATAGGTTGAAATCATTGGGAATGATTCAAAAACAAGGAAATTGGGTTCCATATGAACTGACACCGAGAAACGTTGAACGCTGATTTTCCACATGTGAAATGCTGCTTGCCAGGCATAAACGAAAGGGTTTTCTGCACCGTATAGTCACTGGTGATGAAAAATGGATCCACTATGATAATCCAAAAAGGAAGAAATCATGGGGAACCCCTGGCCATGCTTCAACATCTACAGCTAAGCCAAATATTCATGGAAAAAAACTCTTGTTGTGTATTTGGTGGGATCAGCTTGGTGTCGTGTATTATGAGTTGCTCAAACCGAACGAAACCATTGCTGGGGCTGTCTACCGAGCACAATTGATGAGATTGAGTCGAGCACTCGAGGAAAAGCGCGCCCACTGCTACTCCAGACACGACAAAATTATTCTCCTGCATGATAATGCTCGTCCACATGTTGCGGCGCCGGTCAAAACCTATTTGGAAACAATCAATTGGGAAGTTTTACCCCACCCGCTGTATTCACCAGACATTGCTCCTTCTGATTTTCACTTGTTTCGATCGATGACGCATGACCTGTCTGAGCAGCACTTCACATCATATGAAGATACCAAAAATTGGGTCGATTCGTAATAAAAGTCAATTTTTGATAAAAAACGGCGGAAACTTATTTGTACACCTAATAGTATTCAAATAAAAACTTTGAGGCCGATGATCGGACCCGTGTGATTTTTCGCATACACCAGTTGGGGCCGATAATTGGGCCCCGTAGGATTAAAAGGGTTAAGAACCACAATAATAATATTAATTTTTTTATTACCTATTTAATTAATTACCTTAATTTTTTTAAGTCAGTATAAAATTTTTTTTTTAAATCTATGTTTTTAATGTATATTTACTCACAAAAGTATCAAAATATATCCAATAACACTAATGTACAGTTAAAAAAACAGAAAAGAAACTTAATATTTCATACTGTCTGTTATGAATTGTAGTATTATTATAGTTCATAACTAACTAAATTTAGTCTTATACCCCATTGGTTACTAAATTTTTTATTGTAATTTAGTTTTTTGTTTCTCCTCTCATAATATTATAAATGAACATATTAGGGTTCATAAAAATAGTGATAATATAGTGGTTTTTGAGCAATATATTACTTAATTATTAGGTGTACAAATAAGTTTCCGCCGTTTTTTATAAAAAAATGGGCATTTATTGTGAAAGAACGGAACCTCATGTTTTATTCGAAGTAGTACCCATCGCTTGCCACTACTTTTCCCCATCTTTCTGTCAGCATACGAATACCGCGTCAGTCATCATCATCATCTTTTGAGGCTATCCACGAATCGACTCAATTTTTGGTATCTTCATATGATGTGAAGTGCTGCTCAGACAGGCCATGCGTCATCGATCAAAACAAGTGGTAATCAGAAGGAGCAATGTCTGGTGAATACAGCGGGTGGGGTAAAACTTCTCAATTGAGTGTTTCCAAATAGGTTTTGACCGGTGCCGCAACATGTGGACTAGCATTATCATGCAGGAGAATAATTTTGTCGTGTCTGGCGTAGTAGTGGGCGCGCTTTTCCTCGAGTGCTCGAATCAATCTCATCAATTATGTTCGGTAGACAGCCCCAGCAATGGTTTCATTCGGTTTGAGCAACTCATAATACACGACACCAAGCTGATCCCACCAAATACACAACAAGAGTTTTTTTCCATGAATATTTCGCTTAGCCGTAGATGTTGAAGCATGACCAGGGGATCCCCATGATTTCTTCCTTTTTGGATTATCATAATGGATGCATTTTTCATCACCAGTGACTATATGGTGCAGAAAACCCTTTCGTTTATGCCTGGCAAGCAGCATTTCACATGTGGAAAATTGGCATTCAAAGTTTCTCCGTGTCAGTTCATATGAATCCCAATTTCTTTTTTTTTGAATCATTCCCAATGATTTCAACCCATGTGAAATTGCTTGTTGAGTCACTCCTAATGTAAGTGCAAGTTCTTCTTGCGTTTGGCACGAATCTTGATCCAATAATACTTCCAATTCCGCGTCTTCGTACACTTTCGGCCTTCCGCTACGTTCTTTGTCTTCGATGTCAAATTCACCGTTCTTAAACTTTTGAAACCACTCACGACAACTTCTCTCACTTAAGGCAGCCTCACCATATGCTTCTACAAGCAATCGATGCGCCTCAGCTGCAGATTTCTTCAAATTGAAGAAGTAAATCAAAAGTTCCCGCAAATGACGCTTATTCGGCTCAAAACTTGACATTTTCGAACACAAAAAAATATGTTATACTGATAAAAATTCACTAATATTTCAAGGTCATGTTGTTGACAGATGTCCAATCTTACGATAATGACATTTTACATCTGACAATTTTAACCATAACTTACTGGTGGCGCCAACTTTTGTCAAACGGCGGTGAATTATTTGTACACCCAATATTTATTTTGTTAGTTGGCACCTTTGGAATGTTTACCTCTGAATTTATTCATTTTTATAACACAATGTAGGCAGCATTGGGTAAAGAACTTATTTTATTTATACTTTAACATACATAACCTGTAAAAAGGTTAATTTCAAAATTATTCTTCAATTTAAATACCACAAACACACTTCGACAAATATTATATAGCCGATCTTCTGACTCTCTTCAGATATTGTAATAAAATGGTTTGCACATTTTTTTAGCTTGTTTGAAAATATGGATCGACTTTTGGATGAAAAATATATACCAACTCCAACTGATGTATTAAGAGCCCGCGTCCGTACCACTGGGATAATGGAAACTCATTTTAACATTGATGATGTTATCATAAGGTAAGTCTTGGCATGAAATGAACATCTCCACAGTATATTCTTTATATTCTTATATTTAAGTATCCTGAGCCATAACCATAACATCATTTCACTAGTTACCAGAATTCGATCTCTTTTCGACGAGTTTAAAATCTTTCATATAGCCGAAAAAATTAGTAATGAAAATTTGATAAAACAAATTAACAATCCAAACGTGAATGAAGGGTGTCGTATAGAAAAACCAATGAAAATACAGCTGGATCGAGTGAATGAGATTTTGAAACGAGGAAAATTGGAGAAATCTAAAGAGCTGTATAAGAAAGTGCATTGGTGTAAAGCAGGGTAGAGTACTGAATCAACATTTATTTGGAGAATCATAGTATAATTGTCAACCGGAGAATCATAGTATAATGTTCTTGTAATTTTGGACAGGGTAGAAAAAAAGCATTCATTAAAACTAATGTATTAGGTTTTTAGTTTTATAAAAAGAAAAAAAAATATTTATAAAACTGCCATGTATTAAAATGAACAATATATAGAATAAACATTATTAACACATTGTTTGCGGGAAACGATAAAACTCGTTCTATCCCGTCTTATAGTAGAGAGCGGGAGACGAGTTTACTCGTTTTGGTTTGCCAAGCGGTGGTATGCGGGAAACTTGTAAACACGGTCGCCAAATGGGGTGGGAACTGCGCGTTATCTACTATAAGATTCTTATAAGATCTTATAAGATCTTATAAGATTCTTATAAGATCTATTGAAAATTTCGTAATATTGTAATTTTATGTGAATAAAATAATTTTGATGGTGAAAGAGTATTTTTTTCTATGTTTACATAGAATGTAGTAATTTTGTGTGAGTAAAAAATAGAGCAACCCATATTTTGCATAATAAAGATATAGATAGTTCTATTCAAAATTTCGTAATTATATTGTAATTTTATGTGAATAAAATAATTTTGATGGTGAAAGAGTATTTTTTTCTATGTTTACCTAGAATGTAGTAATTTTGTGTGAGTAAAAAATAGAGCAACCCATATTTTGCATAATAAAGATATAGATAGTTCTATTCTTAGTAAGATACAAAAAGTTTTTCGAAAAAATACTAATTAGTTTGAGAGATATGGTTTTTTTACGAAAGTCTAATTTTGGCGCAAAAAAGTCTAAAAGTACCCGCATTGCGTCATCACTTGTCGCGAAAAGTACCCGATTACAATGTGTTAATATAACTAATTGAAAGTTGTGTAGTTGTACATAAAAGTTTGGAGATCTGTTCTCTTTGTCTACCCTGAAAGGGACATTGTGTGATGATATGTATGTAATCTTGAGTCTGATGCTCAATGATTTTTTATACATTTCAAATCTTCACTACTATCAATTTTTATTTTTTATACATTTCAGTCTCAAATCTCCACTACTATCAATTTCTATTTTTTTTTTAATATTTGCTTTTCTTGCTAAAACCTGTTCGAAGGAGTTGGAAATATGGAAAACAATGATAAAAGCTTTGCCATTTTTTAAAGAACTGAATAATTCCTACAGTATTGCAGCCACATGGAATAATATATGATTGTTGGATATATTTATTGATTTCTCGACATGTTGAAGTTCAAGTTCTTCTCCTTGCTTTTCTAAACTATGTATATTATTGTCCAGATTGAATCTGAGTGGGTTTATATTTATGAATTAGAGCAATATTTTTCCAAATCATTATGTGTAGTTATTTTATGCGCTGGTCATTTTTGGAAACTGGATGAAAACGCTTCTGCCTATATTTTGTTTAAAAATTTTAACTGCCATATATTATAATGGTAAATATGGCAGATTTAATTATTGAAAGCTTCTTGTCTTTTCTCGAGCATTTTAGAACCGCAGGATGTGGAAAAAGACTGAAAGGAGCCGAATAAATGCTGTATGAATGCATATACTGAAAATAATAGATGGGGTGACAATTTAGGGTGACAGAATATGGAATTAAGTAATTGGGGATGAATGTGAATTTAAGGTTGATGTATTAAGTAAGATGAAGATGAGCATTCTAAGATGGTTTAGGCATGTAGAAAAAATGAATGAAGAATGATTAACAAAACAAATATACAGTGCAAATGTGAGTGGAATATGTCATACAGAAATACCAGGAAAAGTATAGTTGAATCAAGTGAATGATATTTTGAAAGAAGGAAATGTAAAAGTCAGAGAAATTGTAGAGGAGGCGAAAGATGTACCACAATGGGAAAGTCTGGCAGTTTGTCCTCCCTGCATACTCGGACAGGGAAATGGCGTGATGGTATGTATCTATGTATAAGGTTGATATCTAAATGTATAATATTGTTGATGCATCTTTCATAAAGTGTCACACCGCACAATATATTGATAAATCTCACCCCTCCTCATAAATGGAAAAGTTTTACATTGAAATATTTTCTTTCTAGTGTTTATGATGTTGGCGGTCAACGATCTCAAAGAAGGAAATGGATTTATTGTTTTGACGACGTCAAGGCGGTGTTATTTGTTGTTTCTCTTAGTGCTTACGATATGACTCTTGTGGTAAGAACAAAAAATTTCATTTGTGTTTTGAAATATTTTAGTATAGACCAGCCCTGGAAAAATTACGGTCCGCTTCGTATTTTAATGTAGTCCACAAGCTATAACTATTTTTTTGTGATATATACAATATATATCTAGACTTGAAGCCACTTGGTAAGTATATTTACTGCGCTGCAAGTCATTTTACGTCTGTGGTGTCTGATCTTAGGTCTGTTATCATTACTATTCTTTTCACACTCAGGTATGTCGCCACTAGAAAAGGAGTTCTTTTGGGCAGTTCTTTCTTTGTCACTACATGATGTCGCCGCTCATAAAAAAAATAAAAATAATTTAAATCTTCTAATATAAATCGCGCTAAATGGGAACTTATTTTGACCCACATAACAGAATAGGTGATGGTGAGATCGAACTGAACTGATATGTATATATTTTAATTATAACTTAACACATCGATCAATAAGTCCCTGGACTAACCAACAGATGGCGCCTCTAATAACAAATCCATACCATTATCAGTTAGTACCAACATTTAGAAGTTACGTGTCAAACTTTCGTGACATTCCGACATTGTGTAATTGAGTTAGAGTTGGTTTAGTGACGCTACTTTTGCTATTTTCAAAACAATGAAAAAAACCGAATTTCGTTTGTTGATAAAACATTGCTTTTTAATGGGAAAAATACCGTTCAAACTCAGCGATGGCTTGAAAAGTGTTATCTGGGCTCTGCTCTGTCGAAAATAACCATTTGTCGGTGGTATGCTGATTTCAAACATGGTCGTATAGATACAAATGATGCTGAACGCTCTGGTCTTCCAAATGAGGCTGTTACACCAGATAACATTAAAAAAAAACTCAAAATCGTGATGGAAAATCGCAAAGTAAAGATGCGTGAGATAGCTGACATCCTGAAAATATCATTTGGTTGTGTTTACACTATTTTGGTCACGAAAAAGCTTTTTTCGAAATGGGTGCCGCATTTGCTCACAATGGAACAGAAACAACAACGCATCGATGATTCAGAGCGCTGTTTGGCACTGTTTACGCTAAATAATCAGGAGTTTTGCGTCGGTATGTGACAATGGATGAAACTTGGATCCACCACTATACTCCAGAATCAAATCGACAGTCAGCTGAGTGGAGAGCAGCCGGTGAAAGTCGTCCGAAGCGACCAAAAACTCAACAGTCGGCCGGGAAGGTGGCCTCCGTATTTTGGGATGCGCATGGTATAATATTCATCAATTACCTTGAGAAGGGAAAAACCATCAATAATGAATATTAAATAGCGTTATTGGAGCATTTGAAGGCAGAAATTGCAAAAAAAACGGCCCTATATGAAGAAGAAAAAAGTTCTCTTTCATCAGGACAATGCACCGTGTCAAGTCAATGGTAACAATGGCCAAATTGCATGAATTGAACTTCGAATTTCTTCCGCACCCACCGTATTCTCCAGATTTGGCCCCCAGCGACTATTGGCTGTTCGCAGACCTCAAAAAGATGCTCCAGGGAAAGAGATTTGGCTCCAATGAAGAAGTGATTGCCGAAACTAACGCCTATTTTGAAACCAAAGATAAATCGTTCTACACGGCTGGCATAGAAAAGTTAGGAAAGCGTTGGAATGAATGTATCGCTCTTGAAGGAGACTATGTTGATGAATAAAGAAGAATTTTGGCAAACAAATGTTGTTTTTGTAGTTAGTTCCGGGACTTATTGATCGACGTGTTACATTACATAAAAGTCATATTTTTCAAATATTATCAGTGTAGATTGCCATGCTTTCACTCTTTAATTTTTATTTTATATCCCATTTATAATTATATCCCCATTATAAAGTTTTATTTCATTATTTTACAGGAAGATCCCACTGTCAATAGAATGCAGGAGAGTTTAAATTTATTTTCTCAAATAATCAATAATCGTTTCTTTCGAGATGCATCATTTGTATTGTTCTTCAACAAGTTGGATCTTTTTAGAGATAAAATATTACATTCTGGTCGTCATCTTAGAAATTATTTTCCTCATTACAAAGGTAAGGTTGCTTTTTTTTACAGCAAAATATACAATTATTTTATTTTTAACCTCGAGTTTTAAAAAAAAATCCACTATTGGTCACCAGCCATCCCAATGTATGGTATCGTCTCAGCAGATTCAAATATATGTGCACTAATACAAAACATATTTAGTTTTGTTCTTATTTATAAATAGTTTTACTTGCTGACAGTTATTTCGTCATAAAAGCCTCCCATAATGCTAGCAATAATAGGTCAATCGATACTAATTTTACACTGTAAATTATGTAAAAATCCTGTATCACATACCGCTGACAGTTATAGTATAGTATGTCTTTATTACCTCTTTTCTTCCTATGTTGATGATGACCTCTTGATTTAGGAAATTGATGATTTTTGTACAACCAAATTTGCTTTGCCAGATTCTATGACAAAATATGTAGTGCGGAGTCATATTCTGACACACATTTGCTAATTATTTCTTTAATTTCAAAAAAGATATTGGTTTTACTTTGCAGTTTCATGTTTACTGATATTTGATAAAACAACACTTTTACTTGGTGTTCACCACATATTTAATTGGGTAAACAACCAGTTCTAAGAGCACTGTCAATATTAAAATACGTAAGTGCTCAAAATTAAATCCTCACATTCTCCACTTTTCCGCTGCTCCCATTCGAGGATTATAAATATTGTTTACTTTTATTGGTTTCTAGGTCCAGACAGAGATGTCGACAGTGCAGCTCTTTTCATTCAAGCTGAATTTTCTCTAAGGAATAAAAATGAAAATAAACTTGTTTTTCCACATTTTACTACTGCAACAGATACTTCCAACATCCAGGGAGTATTCCAAGTTGTCATGGATATGGTAATGGCTGACAATATGGGACAAGTAACACTTTTGTAAAATTTTATATTTTAATCATCTTTTCATCGTAACCAAAATATTCTTAATTATTTATCTATTGTGGACAAAAAAATGTTTAAAAATTAAAAAGATGGATATGTAATACGCTTTTTGGATTTAAAATTCGATTACATAAAATTCCTAGTTTTTATATTTTTAAGAGTTGGTGATACCTCTGATTTAAAATTGTTAATTTTGAAAAGTATAATTTGATTATAATATCGTTTAAGTTAACTAAAAAAACCAAAAATTTTAAGAATTAAATATTTTTATTTTAATAACTAAGAATAATGAAAAGATGTAAAATAATGAATTTAAATTTTTAGCAGTAATCAAATGTGTTACATGTTTTTTAATTAAAAATATACATTCCTTTAATTAATAGTCTTATTTTGAGTTAAAAAGATATGCATAAAGATAACTTGCCTTTGAATTTTTACAGTATGCATAAATATATGAATAGTTTAATCCTTTATATTAAACATAAAGTAGACTCAATTATCTGAGATAGTAGGGAAAAAAATTGGGTAATCGCTGCCGAAAAACAAATTGGAAAATAAAATAGGAAAAAAAATTAAAACCGAAACACTTCTCATCGCAGAAAATGAAATTCTCTCAGCTCTCTGCTATTCGAACCATGAAAGCATCGCTTTGTCCAAATCATCGTACATTGAGTTTTTTTGTCTCAATATGCCATTTGTAATGAAATAGCAGAAAAGCAGTCAAACTTGATTAACTTTTTTTTGCTTTGTATAATATCACACACTGTTCACCAACATTTAACTCATTCGCCAATGATGGGACCGACAACCCTTTTTATTTTTTGTAATTATTTCAAGATTTTAGGGAGAAAAAATATTTTACATTTTTACAGTTCATACACCTGTAGGAATACCTACCTAAATAAATAAATAAATAAATAATTGTCAAAATGAATAAGTGAATTGTTAAACACAATTAAATTAAATTAATTATTGTCAGATAGTAAACATACAGGGGCAATGACCGATGAAGAATTCAATGATTGTCACACACTATGAACAACAACAATATTTACTATTTACAACGTCTGCAAATTGGCTAGCCATCTCCAAATATAAATAATTAACCTACCGCCAGTTCATGCGCTAGAGCAAGGCAGATATGTATCGCGAATGTATTCACTCATTGGTATAAATTACTCGGACGCCGAGAAATAAACATATTATTATTGTCATTCATTCAACTGTCAAGACTTATTATTTATCACCCGCTGTCACTTTCGCTTTTTATATCCGCATTCCTGAGTCTATATTTATTTGAATACAAATCAAGATCATCATGACTTATCAAGATAAGCAATCCGCTATATTGATGACTCTGAACGAGAAGTAACGCAGAATCAACTAAAACGAAGAGCGATGTCGATATCAAAATCATCAGCACGTCCTAATAGGACACACGCTACATTGATAACGACCATCATTACACACCTATTACGAGTTAAGAAAATATGATATTGTAGATATAAAATACAAACGTAAATAATTAAAAATCAATAATAAATCAACCGCTATGTATGTGTAATTTAAATTTACAATTTGACGTGATACGCGCCCGCCCACTTGTACCCGCCCAAAGTAAACACTAATTTACAAACATATCATCGACCGTGATTTATGGTCAACGACGTATTCAAAATTTTGCCAGTTTTATTTTCTGTTACATATTATCAATTTCTGTGTTTAATTTTAATATTGTGTAGTCAAATGAAAAATTATTTTTCCATTTTAAATAATATTAATAAACCTCAGCATTTTTTTAAATCCCTAGTTAGTCTGTAACCCAGTTAATATGACCCCGGATAATCGAAAGTCTACTTTATGTCAATAGAATTTGTTATTAAGTTTAGAATTATATTATTTACAAATGTTAAATAGATTGCTTGTTAGTATTTTATAAGTGAATCTCAATTTAAATTTAAAGAATATATATATTCCCTTTATCCTACCTATTATGATCGATATTTGCTGAGCAAATCAATTTTATAAGATTTAGATATTATTGAATAATTAAGGACTGTAAATGATATAAGTACAAATATTTTGACCTGTTAATATTGTAATATTTTTGTATTACAATATATTATATTTGTATTACTTAAATTATCGTGAATCTCTTTAACTTATTTACTCATAAGAACGATATTCTCAAATAAATATATGTATTGGAAATTATATTGATAATTCTTTTTCCAGTGTTCATTTTTTTTTCAATTAAAATTTGTTTTTATTATTTTCGTTTATATTACTATATTAAAGTGTAATTACTAGCTAAACAAAAATATCTATTTTACATCCTATTTTAAACTAAGAATCATAAAATGTTGTCACTTATATTTTATAAAATTATTTTTGCTGCACAGTATTAAAGGCAAACTTATTGAAAGTTTCTCAATTAAAAATGCTTGATGGTACTCCATAATTAAAAAAAAAGTTAATTTAATTATATGTCACATATTTTTGCCCATTTACTGGTTTTGTTCAACGAGCATCGTTGAAACCGATAAATGAAAAATAAATTATAGAAAAAATATAAAGTAAACTTTTTAATTTTATTATTTTTTGAAGGGAAACAAGGCAGTAATCCTATGGTAATATACTATAGTAATTATACAGTAGTATACTACACAAAATTGACTGGAGTTCATATGAAATGTTTTTTCTAATTTGTATTTTCAAAAACTTCAGAATCAAAAGCATTTTATCACTTGGCATAAAAATATCGGTAAGCTTTAATTTTGAGTCTCTGTGAACCTGCTTAATATAATTTGGAGAGAAAAAATGATATTTAAAATTAAATTGTTGTATTTGGAAGTCAGTAGATGTATGTTTCTCTGGTCAAAATATTATTTTAATAACATAATTTGTTTTTATTTTTTTATTTTTATTGTAAAACAATTTACAACTTGAGAATACGTTTGTACCAATACATTAATGATACCATGCGATTTAATTTTTATATGTGAACATGGCACATAACATTTATTTTGTAATTGTGTGACTTCTAGTTTAATCATAAGAAACTGATTTTATGATGATTTTAAAAGAAATTATTCAGCAGTCAATGTGAGCTGAATTACACTTCTCTGAATGACTATGATTGGTGTATTTTTACATTTGCACGCAAATAAATTTCTAACTAAGTACAATTATACATTTCCTTTAAAAAAAAAACAAATGATTGATTAATTTTAAAATCTTACTTTTAAAACATTGCATAACAAATGCTTCCATTATATATAAGATATTAAAAATTACTCAAGGTGTATAAATTCAATCTTCAGCATCTAAGTAGTTTAATTTTGATTGAAATATTTGTAATTACTTAGTAAACTATAATATATTGAATGATCTCTGTAATAGGAAATAAATAGTGTAAATGAATATAAAATCAAATATTTTTTAACCTTCAAACCTGTGGAACTACTATAAAACATTTATTTACACCTTATTCTATAAACCTATATATTTTTGGCAACATATTTTTATTAATAACGTAATTAAATTTTTCAAATATTGTGGAATGCTGAAGTATGCACTTTATAATTTATTAATTTCAAACATAAATGCATAAAATGAGTCGCGCTTTTCCCTTTTTACTCATTAAAATTTTGAATTACCGCCATTGCCTAATTGCAAGTTACAGATTTTTAGCTACATGACTTGATTGATTAATGGGCAATCCCTTGCGACCGAGGAAGTTTGTCATTCTATCCTGAGCATAAATGATGCCTGTGCACATATTGGTTTATTCTGTATGAGCTGTTTCTCTTCAGCAAATGCAGTCTTGATAAATCAAACTCAAAGTTCTTATGACATGCAGATCTAAGTTCCATGATGATGGTTATGTTTAATCCATTATATCCTTTTGTCAAGCATATTTATAAAGATAGCTTTTTCATTACGTAGCAATTTTAAAATTGATCTAAATAATATAGTTACAGAAATCAAAACTGGGATGTTTGATTGCTTAGCAAGAATGCTAACCATTATTAAACCTCAGATGCTGATCATGATATTACTTCCGGTATTAAATATGTTTGAAATGACGATTACAATGTAATAAAGTGTGTATTGCTTGGTTAACAAAAGAAAACACCTTGATTTGTAAATATTTTAGAATTACCATAGCAGTCCAAAACTTAAGGTATCTTAACTTTTATATTATTTTAAAATTACCATAGCAGTCCAAAACTTAACTAAAGAAGGGAATGCCTGTAAATCAAATTTTAATATGAATATTTTTTTTAACAAATTTGCTATCACTCACAATTCACAAAACATATTAAAAACTGTCAAAAAAACAATTCTCGAATGAAATTTTAAAGAAATTTGTTATATGTTTAATGTTAATTGACCCTGGATAAATGGTGATACTTTTATTTAAAAATTCCACTGCATAAAATTTCTCACCATAATCATTAGTGTTTTTTTACGGGGACAGACTCCCTCCTCCTCCCACACCGTCTCTAAGAACGAATTTGTTCCCTTATACAGTGTGATTGTACATTTGAGAAAAAAAGGACAATTCATGCAGTTATGAAAGGGCTGTTCTATTAGAGCTTCTCTTCATTGGCGTCACACTGGAGTGTAAAAAGAATAATAGAGGTACTGATAAAAGGTCCTGCACCACGGTGGGAGTAAATTAATGGAGAGAGAAAAAAATATATAGCCAAATTAAAATTTAAAAAAAAAGATGTTTCATTGAATTATAAAAACTTAAGTCAGGCAAAAAACATGAGGATACGTCATTAAGTATGTGAATACATTTTTCGCAGAAGTGTGAAAAAGCAGCAAAACAATTCTAGGTTATAAAAAAAATTTAAGTAGCCAATCAAGATTATCCGATATATAGCTGAATCGAGCTCCTACCTATTTTGTGAGCTGCTGTCGAGGCAATCCCACAAAATGTAATCTGCGGATTGTTCTGTGTGACCGCTTAAATTGCAACAACCAAATCGAAGGAATGAAATGCCCATGGCCAGTGAGAAATTGAGAACCACCCACAGGAAGCTTAGGCGTGCCTTGGTGCATGGAAAGAATTTAAATGTGTCTTCTGTTAGAAGATAATACTCGGCAATCATTGGTTTCAAGAAAACATATAAGTCATCCTCTTATTTTTTCCACCCCACAAATTCATAGATCATGCAATTTTATATGGAATACCGTCTGCAAATTTAAGTGTGCAATAGCAAAGTATATTAATCCTTTTTTATTCCTCTGATGATATGTAATTATAAAGTATGCATTTTTTTAACATGAGATCTTTTATTTTCACAGCCTTGGAGTTGATATTAAAGAAAACTTATAAGTTATGAAAAAAAAAATAATGTACAACAAATATTTATAGACTGGTAATTTTTATAATTTAAACTCTGCAAATAACATGTTTTTATAGGATTTTTACACATATTTATTATATTATTACATGTAATAGAATATAAATTGATTTGTTAAAATAAATAAAATTAGTATTCATTAAATATCTAAAGATAATTTTAAAATATCATTCATAATCGTTTTTATGGTTATAGCATGTTTGTTTCAAGTTTCCAAGTTGGATAGTACTATTAGTAAATTAAATTAAATCATTTTGAAAAAATATCTAAAAACTGTATTTCAACATGTTGCTGCTACAGTATTTTGGTACAACTTTTTCAAGTATTATATTTTTGCTAAATGTAATGCTTTTATATTTTGCTGCCTTACTTGCCAAGGATGCTAAGTTCGCCTTAAAATATATTACAATAGTAAAAAAGATGTGTCTACAACACTCCAAAATTATAACTGACATGATTTCTGTTGGCAATACCTTCAGCACAGTAGTATAACAAAACAGTATTTGTTGTAACAATTAGAGAAGTACAATTCCGAATTAAGGACATAGTGAAATATAATTCCAAATAACCAAATTGTCTTTTTTCATATATGTGGAATATTCTCACTTTTGAAATCTGCCCGACTACAAACACTCACCCTTTCCTGTCATCAGACTAATTAGTCAATAATTATGTCATTTATATATTCTCATTTTATATGTGCATATTAAATTGGGAAATGTAACCTTACATTTATAATTTTGTTTATTATCAATTATAATGAAAATTAAGTCTATACATTCGACAATTTTATCTTTGTTATATGTTTTTTTTTAATGAAAACTAGTTTTATACTTCCTGTTTTTGTTCATTATTTCTTAAATGAAAATTATTAAATATTCTAATCTCAAAACTATTATTTCTGATAATTTTTAGCATTACAATTATATAAAATCCATCCGATTGCTTATGCAATCATTTAAATTCTTACTTACAAATTTATATTTTTTTAACATCTATATGTATAGAGATTATTTTTAGTAAAATGCATTTAATAGTGTAGACATAGTTATTGTCACAAAAGTGTCTATGTTTAAAGTTTAACAGCATATTTTTTTATTTGATATTGAAGCTTTGTAAACACTGATATATAGTCATGATTGTATTAGTTATTTAAATGAAATTTCCAGTATATATATCATACTTATTGATGATGGAATATCAAGGAAGCGAAATAGAAAAAACTTTAATAATAGGTTATTGAGTGAATGCCGGTAATGTCAACATATATTTTATCTCTATAGCACCTCTGTCATCTCCCTATCTTTGGTGTGATGCCAAAACTTTGATGGTGCAACTGCTACCGCAGATGTTTACTTTTTTCAAAGATTTCTTCCATCCTCATTTCTAAGGTTCTCGGTGTCATGCGAATTGTTTGTTTTCATGTCATGCCATTGATTTTGTTCCAGCATTTCACTTTGAAATGTATGTATGCCAACTGACCACCATCAGTGACAGTGCAGAGGTTAAAATAAATACTCTTATCAATATACCAGGTTGCACTGTATATTAGAAAGTGTAAATATGATTAATACAATACCCCAAGAGCACTCGAAGAATTCATATAAGATGGGTACTAAACGCTAGGACAGCTATAATTCAGATGAATAAAGGTCTTCAAATAAAAACCTATTGGTGAATTGAATCCTGGACTCCTGGATGCTAAGCAAGAATGCTAACTAATGGGTCATGGCGCCTTCACAGTAAATATATGCACAATTGTACAAGCCGACATGACTCCATTTTGAAAATGAAAACAATCCACAAGTGGGTGTTGATCACACTTAAGGCGTAGAGAATCCACATGACTGAAGAATGGCAAAGCTTCCAAATGATAGTGAAATTATTATATTTTAGATTTTCTGATTTTATCTCCACATATTCAATTATGCTATTGATGATACTTTGTATTAATTAAGCAACTGATCAATTTATGAATATCACTAGAATTACATCAGTGTGTAGACTTTTGTTCTCCATCATAAATTAACACATTTCATAATTTCTAACTTTTTATCTGATAAATTTATAATTGTTTGGTGTTACACAATAATCAGTTATTCACCACAATGAGTTTTATCTAATTTCGTAGCCCGGCCTGAATACAATATTTCTCACCTTAAAATTACATGATTTGTATTCAGAGTCAGACCTTATATGTTCCAAATTTTAAAGTGAGGTATTGAAACCACGTAACACCCTTATTAAAGGAAACTGTCAAATTCGTATGAAATTTAACTTAAAATACACTTTTTTTAGAAAAAAATATTTAAGATTTAGGCTTTAGTGTTAAGATCAGACTATAAATTATAGCCAAGGTGTGATTTGAAGTCGTTTGATAATATTAAATGGTTGGTACTCATTGGGATGTCTTTCTAGAATAATGTTGTTAACAGTTGCAGCAATTCTAAAGCAATTCTAGAATTGCTGAAGCAATTCTATCGATGATGCCAAATTTTTACATCTCAGTAATGTCAGTAGTAATAATGTAAATAAATTGGACAGATTAGAGGCCCTAGAAATTTCTAAGTCAGTGCATCGGGGTGAACATCTGGCCAACACATACATATATTCCAAGAATCTCGCCACTGCTCGCTGAGGTTTCCTCCCTCCAGTCACAGTCCCCAACCCGAATATTTACCGTTCGAAGCGTGTATGTCGATACCAGGTCGAACAAAATTCAGTCTTGTTTGTGCTCCCTGATGATGAGGGGAAAGCCTTGAAACTGGTAGGGTTATACCGTTACAAAAAGTGGAATGAACAGTGTTTGATAAAACAAATTACAATATATTTAATATATCTTCCCACGATTTCCAAGCGCTCTTTACTGTTTATACTGTCATAAAAGAAACATAAAAGTTTCAAAAATTTATTCATTTATCCTGTTTTTAAACATATTCTTTCTCAATTGAATCATTAAATATAAATTTCTATACTTCTTTTTACTACACTGATAGTAGATTGTAATCGCATTTGATAGTTCAGTTAGGCACAGTGTAAGCAGATTTTTACTTAAAATTTAAATTACAGAAAACTATTATGGCACAATGATTATTGTATAACACTGTTCATTTCTAAATAGAAACCCTGATTTATTTTTTGTTCATAACTTAAATTTTTTAACATATTAAAAAACTGGAAATTTCGAACAAATGTTAGAATATGTTTTTTGCGTTCATTCATAAGTTTTTGTTTTTTTTGTTGAGATAAGATTGACTTTCTATAAATTTCTATTTGCTTTATATTATACATTGAAGATTACTAAATGTTTTCTTCTGTTAGAAGCTCAAAAGAGAGCCGACTCTCTAAATCATTAGTACCAAACCAGGCACAAAATTTAAATCATATGTAAGAAACTTAGTTCACATTGAAGATATTTTATTACATAATTTATTTTGATATTTTCATCTTTTGCTATTGTACTATAAGTATTTTTTTATTTCGATTTTATTATAATTTAAAATAGAGAAAAGTTTTTTAGCTATTGTATGTATGATCTCAATTGTTCATAGGATGCTGCCAAAAATCATATTTGAAATAATAAATTCCTTTTTAGATGTACTTTCTGACAACATAAAGTTTGAATTTCCTGTGATATTGAGGTCTTGAAATTTTAAATGAATGTTTTTATAAGGATTACATTTTATAAAATGTTTTTAGCTTATTAAAATATATTTTTGAAAAAAAATAATAAATGATTTTATTTTTGTATGTGAATTTTTACTTTTAACAGCATATTAATAGGTTAAAACTTACAGAAGAGGCCATAAGCAGAGAATAGGTAAAGTTGGGTAACTGAAAATGGCAGATATAAAAGTATTAATATTATTATTGCTTTAAATTCTGCATGCTATCAAAAACCAGGCAACTTAAGAGCAGTATCTATATTTCCTCACCCGTTTATTGGCCATCTTACATAATTCCATGTCTCGAAGAAAACGTTGTCCACATTAGTATCGGTGTTATTGATATATTTAATGATGGTGCGACCGGATTCAAGAGGCATGCGATGGAAAAACTTATGCAGCTAGACTAGTCTTTATTTTCTGGGTTTTTTTCATGTCTGATCTCGTTATGAAGGTTATTATATTTAGTTTATTTTATTTTTGATACCTTAAGGAGAATAATCTCTCTAAACGACACTGTATAAATTGTGATTTTATTAGTTTTAACACTGATAGAATTTGATGAGGCAAAAGCGGTTAATAAAGATGAAAAGGTGATTGAATAAAGATGAGATTACGAATTAATTCCATGCTTAATGTAGTTCCAAACCATTTTCGGCATCAACCGGGAGACAACATTGTTTTTGGCCCTATTGATCAATGGGGCCAAAGACAATGTTGTCTCTCAATCACACTTCAATATCTCTGAATCACCAATTTGGCTAAGTTGGTGTACTGTAGATAAATAAATTAACAGGCTTGTATAGTCATTGTTTTGTTTGCATGGGGTATTTTTCTTTTCAACTTAGTACAGTAAAAGAAAATTTTATGAAATAAGTAAAAGGAAAATAATCCAAGATAAACAAGAATTATAGCTTTTTTATTTATTTTTAATAACAATTTCTCGTTATCCTACATTATAATATAACATTCGTAATCATATTTATTCCAAAAGTTTGAACATATTGTTGTTCTAAAAAAACACTAGTCAGAATTTTTTGACTGATGTTTTGGTCAGTCATCTTTCTTTTATTTACAATTTTGACTGGTCAAAATCACAGAATAAGAAATTTCTAGTTATTTCTTATAACATATATTAAAAAAATATTTACATCATTAAAACTTTTTTGTAAAGGTAAATTTTTAAATTTCCTTCTTTTTTCATGCATTTACCGTAAATAACAATGGGAGGCTTCGATCTTGTTAAAATTTTGATTAACCCTCAAAATAAATACGATATAAATATTGTCATAAAATTCTTATAAATTTGATATATTAAATTATTTACATTATGAAAATTGTACAAATATAAATAATAATCACAATATTTTTAGTGGTTACCTATCATATATTAATAAATTAGAAAAATAAAACTTAATAAAAAAATAAATCTTTTTAAATATGCACGAATCATTTAGAGCAATTACATTAAAATGTGTTTTTTAATGTTTTTGTTTTATTCTTTGATATCTACAATGAAATAAAAAAATCGGCATTGTTTTATATAAATTCTTATAAATTTTTTACATCACAAACAAATAAAATTGTAGTTTTAAAATAATTTCTAATCATTTATAATAAACTCAATGCTTGGATTTTAGCGCCCCATTTCAAGGTGAAGATCAAGTATATTAAAAATTGATTATTTTCTTGAGTGTTTATTTTATTTAGAGAGATCTATTTCTTTAAAAAAAAAATTAATAGCCAACAGAGTTATTAGAAAAAAAAAGATTGATAGGTGATAGTGATCAGATCCAAAAATATTTGTTTTGTCTTTAATTTAAACAATTTTCCCTTCACACAGTCATGCAAGCAGATGATAACATTCTGTTATCAACATATTGACTCATAAGGCTCGTAATCTTTTAGATCTAAGGTAAACATTAAGTCATGTCTCTTTCTGCAAAGATTATTCCAAGTTCTTCCATATTATACAAAGTTGAAGAAAGGAAAATGGTTTGTGGTAAAATATGTAAAATAAAATTTTAATATTACCACATCAGACAGTCACTACAGTACGACAGAATTTCAAAGTTAAAACAGGTATAAAAAATACTATAATAATAAATGCCTTTGCAAAGATTGCATCTGTTGTTCAGTTTTACTTACTTGTTGTATACACATTTTTTTATTTAATTGATTAATTTATGCTGAATTTTACTAAATGTCCATAATTTTATAGTACGTTTTATTGCCTTGTACATTCCCACTAACATATTTTTAACCAACCATAATTATTGGTTCCATAAAGCATTTATGAGTAACAAAATTCTAAATTTTGAAAAGCATTTTGTCAAATAAAAAAATCATGAAATAAAAAATCTTAAAAACTCTATTTTTTCTAGAAAATTTTCATTATTAACATGCAAATATTTTAATCGAACCAGATTAAAAAAATGTTTTAATGCTATGACAAAATGTGAAGACTGAATGGTTAAAATTGAATAATTTAATTGATAATTTACAGAATATGTTTGGTTACAAAACAAAGGCAACATTGTTTTTAGAGAAGATGGAATAGAAAAATCCTTATACTGTCTATCATAACTTTAATCAGTGATTTCCCCAGTGTTGTGAAAGCTACGTAGATAAAGTAGCACTGTTACAGCTATTTTTAATGTAAAGTAGCATGCTGCTCAAGAATTTTATGCAAACAGTAGTATCGACGCTTTTACAGCTACTCTTAAACAAAGTGAGTTGCTTTAAAACACTGGATTTACATTATGTGAAGATATTCTTGTAAGATATTTCAACATTCATCATACCACATCTTTGGAGGGATGTCAGAGACAGATCCTAATGATCCCCTACTATATTTGATTCGCACTGCTTGTAGATTCTTGTCGGCTGCTTCTTTGTACAGATTGTGAAGTTGTTTGATCAGTGGAAATAATTCTGTTAATGTGTATCCACTCATATCTTCAAGTCTGAAATGTAAGAAAAAAGAATGTGTATGAAAATTATATTTGAAACTAACTTGAAGCCAACTTAATAATTTATGAAGTATGAAAGGGGTTAAAGACACTCATTAAGGTATAGGGACCATATAATAATAATAATAATTAGATGACTTAATTTATTTAGTAATGTGCAGCACCAATGAATTCAATCAGAGTGAATAACGTATAAAAATATCAAAATTGGAACGTCATCAATGAATAAAAAGTATATTACGTTACTAAACTATTGGCATTAACAAAACTGCCTCTGATGTTTTAGCAGATTAACATCTTCGGAACATTTTGCTACACCAATTTAGTGGTGTCAAAAGACAGTTTCTGCAAAAGTAACTGGCAAGTTGCTGAACTGTTTGAACTCCAGGTCTTGTGCCGTTTTATAAGCTGCATATTAACTACGCTGTGAGTTCTTCTCGTGGCATCAGAACGTAGTCTGTTATAACTACTAATATCTTCATACTCCGGCAGGAATTCCTTTAGGCAGTTTCTTCTTTATCTCTAAGTGACAAAGCGTTCATAATAAATAAAGAAGATTTCGATCTTTTAGTGTTGATCGTGCTGAATATGGACTTATTTTGTCCCCCATACCAGCGCGGGTGGTAGTGGAATGGAACTGAACTGAACTGCTGCTTTTCGATAACAGACAATGAACAGTATTTCATGGAAAATATATGTAAAAAGAAAAAACTTACTCTAATGGCCAGATGTCTTCATTCAAAGTATATCTTGAGACAGCCAAACATGAAGCAGCTATTAGAGATGGGAGATACTTAGTATATCTTACACTTTCTACTAAGCACAATTCACTTACATACTACAACAAAATAAATATTATTGATTACTAATATGTAATACATAAAACTTCTTTATTTATGAAAAAATACACTAAGAAATGGATACATTGTCACCGATTTCATTTCATCATAAGAAAGGTAACCCCTCTCACGTATGGAATCTACTGCGGGATCACATTACTTATCTTGCCAGAAAAGGTCTTGTCTCAGATGATAAGGATTCAGGATCACTACTGGAGTTCGCCAGGGCTTGGTTCCCATTATATTAATCATCCTTAAGGATGTTCTACTCAGAAAGTCCATAGAAAGCATAAGAAGCCTCCTAATGCTGCAAAAGTTGGCAGTTGATGGGATTGTGAAGGAGCTGTACAACTTAAAATATGTCAATTATTTTGCATTGTTGAGAGCTTCTGTGGGTTATTTACAGCATACAGCCTAAAGAACTCTTCTCCTTTTTGGTTTGCGTATAAAAGCTGAAAGACAGAGCTGATGTCTAGTGATTCATGCCCTTGATAAGGACAACCTTCTGTGCATAAATGGCATGCCTGGGAATGTAGTTGATAAATTTAAGTATTTGGGTGTTTTGATTACTGGAATGGGGTTCTTGTAATGAGCTTAGAGCCTTAAACAACATGGGACTCCTCAACATTAAGTTTAAATACTAAGTGTTTGCTGTTTGGTATCTGCATCCTACCTATTTTATTGTATGGCTCTAAATCTCAACATTTCTCAATTTTGAGAACAGATGGTTTAGGAGAATGGTGGGTGTCAGAGAGTACAATTACTTGGCAAATAAAACAGTTCATCTTTAGACACCGCAACAACCACTATAGTAAAGGTGCAATGCCGGGGGTGGGAAGGCCACATATTGAAGATATTACCTCATAGCTGGCCATGAGCACTGTTTTATCGTTCGCAAACTATTCTACACTATACACTGGTGTTATGATAGGGAGATTCATGGTATCGGCTTAATGTGGGAAAACATGGAGTATTGAATTGACCTAGATGGAGGTGTTTTAGGGCATCTCTATGTTCCTAATGAAATGTATAGGTTGATGATGATGATGTGAAAAATAAGACTGGTACAATGTTTCATTTTTTGGTCATCATTAAAAATGAAACCTTAAATTCCCATATGGGAGGCAGCGTTCTAAGACCATGCTATTTTTTGTCTAGAATAAAAGAAAATAGAGTTAATCAAATAATTGTAGTGAAATATGTTTCTTAAGTTACCTCTTAAACTACCTACTGTCGGTAAGGCTTTAAATATAGTTATGGTTACAGAATTGAGCCTCATAGACAGAGCAAAATATATGTCAAAAATGAAATACGATAAACTGGATTTGCTAAAAAATAAATACAAAGAAATTTCTCTAGAATTTTCCTCAATCTCTCGATTTTTTGCAATACAAGCTTGATGAAACACATACCATCACGCCGTTTCCATGTTGAGGTAGGCAGAGAGAAGAGTGCCAGACTTTCCTATCACATCACTCATCTTTTGTCTCTTCTACATCCATATACCTTCCTATACAACTCCTTCGATTTCTCTGACTTCTATGTTTCCTTCTTTCAAAATACTATTAATTTGATCCAACCATACTTCCCTTGGTCTTCTTCTACCACACCTTCCAGTCACATTTCCACTGTATATTTGTTTTGTTGTTGATGAAATATTGATAAAATGATTGTTTTCTATCGTAAAATTTTGTTTGAAAACCTCTGTGGCGTAGTTGGTAAGACACCTGTCTTCTAAATCAGAGGTTGCGGGTTCGATTCCCGCTATAACCCAGTTTTTTATATTAAAGAAAAGATTTTCAGTCTGTTTTTTACTTAAGGCCTCATAAACATCTCTCTGGTTAGTTGGAGGAGATTGCCGCATGGCAATAGTCCCACAAAGTTGTGCTATATGCAAAGGAAGCGTTATACATGATAGCTGCCAGATGTGATTTGTTTAATATTAATGGCTTCGAGTCCCGAATTAGAGCGCCCTTGACCACAGTTTGCTCTCTAAACGGCAGTATTTAAAATTGTCCTTTGAATTTGTATTTGAAAGTTGAAAACCCTGTTTACTTACCATAGACATGTGAATTGTTTCTTGTGATATACTAGTTTGAGCAGCAAATTCATCTATGAATGTCTGTGTGGTTGGAGATGTTAAATCAAAGGAGAGCACTCTCAACATTAAATTCTCCATTTTTAAAATTTGTTTTATACTATATGTATCATTTGTTAAAAAAGCAAATTCAGCTGTATCTGAAAAAATACAAATGTCTTCTTAGTAAACTACCTTTAAATTGAATATTACTTCATTTCATTCTAGGAAAATTGCAATATTGGTTTACTAAACTACTTAAATATCAATTATGGTATTAGTTGTTACCAAAAAAAAAAAAATGCCTCAAATAACCTCAGGGATCTGTCTTCAGATGTATGAGTATGTTTATGAGTATTTCAACCGTACACAAAACTCATGAAAATATCTTCATATAATTTTATATTATTATGTTACGTCCACACTGTATTACGAGTACTTGTATTATGTTGGTAAATTGTTGTATCGTGTATGTTTCATAATATTGAATTGTCCGGAAAATAATTTCACACTTTTTGTGTCAAATGCAATTTTTTTATGTTAAGATGTAACTTTATTCTATCGTTTTGTTTTAACATCTTTCAGCCAGCTTTAAACTTCATCCTCCCAAAACTTCGCATCTTTCTGGGTGAAGAACTACTCCAGATAATTTTAGCTGACCTCCAGGGTTAAATTCTGTAGTAATTAGAATAAGTGGTGATCGGAGGGTGCTAGGTCTGGTGAATATGGCGGGTGGGGTAAGGCATCTCAGCTCAGCTGTATTAATATTTGCCAGGTCCGTAATGAGACATTAAGTCTGTCATGGTTGTGTGGGAGCACCTCGTAGTAGAAAATTCCTTTCCAATTGGACTACATACAACGCATTACATTTTTCGGATGAAAACCAGTCTTCGGCGTGGTTCCAAGTGATTCACCTTGTTTGCCCTGTTCTGCTCAACATTGTTGTCAACTATCCACTTTTCATCGCTCATCACCATTGGACTCAAATATGGTTCGTTTACATTGCACTTTTCTAGTGAATAACTTATGAAGACCCAATTGACAAATTTTTTATTTTGTTCAAACTGTGTAGTGCCCAAACAACATACCATCTATGTAACCAAGCTTCACCAAATGCTTGTGGAAAAAGATTTTTTATATTTTCTTTATCTAAGTAATCTCTTATGTCATAGAATGCTGGCAATGATAATCACCCTACGTAACTAATTCCTGACAATCTATTAGAGCAAGAATTCCCAAAGTGGTCGATATCGACCCCCTGGGGTCGATTTGATTTTTCTAGGGGTCGATAGTTTCAATAAAAAATTTGGGGGTCGACGACAGCAAAAATAGACCCCCTTACTACTGCTATTTGTTAGTTACTTCAAAATATCTATGATTCCAATAGGTACATAATTAAGAATGTTTGTCAATATTTGTACTTATTTTAAATTAACATATTTATTTCATAAATGTCAAAAATAAAAAAAAAAATGCTCGTATGTTTAATTTTCTTTAATGCTTTAATTTTCGTCAGCGAAGATTTCAATATTAAATGTTGCACAAGATAATGCAATGCATAATCCGTAGTCCTTTTATATTTTTCAATCCTTTATTACAAGTGATTAAAATGAAAAGTTTGATATCTAGTGAAATATTTAAAATCGAGTACTGTACAAACTTATTAATTTGAGTAAGTATAGTAAATGACTAGGGGGTCGAAAATAAATAACTAGGGGGTCGACGGTTTTAAAAGTTTTTGGTAAAGGGGTCTGCAGCCGAAAAAAGTTTGGAAACTCTTGTATTTGAGGTAGAAAAACTAGTCAAATGAAATTGTTTTTACTATAAATAACATTCTACAACTGAAAGAATATAAGGATGACTTCTATAGCACACTTTAGAGGGCAAATCCTCCTCAAGGTAGAAGTGTCAGGAAGTATTAAAACTGAGCATGTTTGGAATTTTTATCCTTTAAATAAACGTTGGTCAGATAGAATTCTCAAGCATAAGTATGTATAATAAAAAAAAAAGGTTCTAAACAAAATGGTTTACAATAATGCATACATAAGGAATGTGAAGTTTTTTAGCCAGACAGTTCCACCTACAATACCATTAAATAAACGTTGAGATTATAATGACTTTTTATTTCACATATAAACAATAAGGGTGTATTCCCGCTTGACTACAGTTATATTGCCAGTTTGCTTAAAAAGTTTCACAATGATCAACCAATGGAAGTGGCGGGCAGGTATAGTAACAAATGCCATCCTGTGAGGATGCTCATGGTCAGCTACAGCTAGTCCAAAGACAAGTCGAAATATAGTTGAAGTTCAGTGGAAATCTAGTCCATAAAAAAAAACAGATGTGTGAGACTCTTGCGCAGTAGAAGTGAAACTTCTTAGCTCCTAGGAAAGTTGATTTTATGCATTGCTTTTTTTCCATTTGTTAACAATTTATATAAATTTTTTTTAGGATTAGGAAATGGTTATATGGAATTTAATTCAAGAAAATCACTCTTAATTAAATAAAAAAATTTTTTTTTTTATTTATTCATCAATTTCCATAGATTCATACTCCAAGAAAGAAATTATGTATTGATTCATCCAATGTATTTATTTGATGTCGTTGGAAGGTACCGTGTTTCTTTAATACCCTTTGCCTGGCTCGATTCTCTCTACTTCTTTCCAAGGTACTTGTTGGCACTTTTCTTGGCGGTTTATTCGCTTTCTTCCATTCTCTAAAGGCTCGCACTCTGTCTGTACTTGTCTTTTTCTCCATTTCACTTTTCACACAGTGGAAATTGTTAGCTAAAGGATTAAGCTGTGTTTGTGTAATATATAATATAATACGCAAGCGTCTACTGGTTGCCTTATGCTACGTATACAGTACACGCGGCACATGCGCGTAGCATGTCTATGATGTATGCGACGGAATGCGCGTAGCGTGTCTATGATGTATGAGAGTAGAAACGATTCTCCCACTCTTTCCTCTCAACTGCCGGTTAGAGTCGGAGAAAGAGAAGCGTCGCGCTGCGCATGCGCGTAGCCTATGGCCTATGCAACGGAGAGAGTAGAAATGATTCTCCCGCTTTTTTCTCTCTTCTGGAGTCGGAGAAGGGAAAGCGTTTCACTTTTTGTGACGTTCAGGTCAATTTGCCCCCTGCTTATAATATTATACAATATGATTATAATTTATTGCAGATTTAAAGCTAGACCTGGGAAAATATATTCATTTTCATTACCTGGTGGATATACTTCTTCATATTTGGAAGCTATCATCATGGCAGCAACACCAACTAGTTGCAATTTTGCTCGAACCTATAAAATAATTTCTTTTTGCAAGATTCATCAAGGCTTAATGATAGCATAAAACAACCATTTTAGATACAGTTGACGAAGTATGCTAAATGTTTGGCTTCAATTGTTCGATAGTTTCTTTAAAAAAACTATTCTAGAATGGATCCATGGGTCTTGGGTTTTTCATAAAAATCAGTGTCAAATAACAATTTCTTCTAAACAGCTAGAAAGATGTCTTAAGGCAGAGTTGTAAGAGTTTTACCATTATGAAGGTCCTCAAAAACCTTTAATAATTTCAAATATTGCAAAATGAAAAGCCTGAACCATCAAATCTGTATATCATATTGTAAAAAACAGGCTTAAAATTTCATTATAATTTGTATATTATAATAGTTTAAATGTATACATACAGAATCTTTTTTTCTTATTCACTTTTTTAAGATATTGGGGCTAAAAATGGCTAACAGAGTTGACACCACAGGCCCTTGAATAGTTAAACATTAAAAATTATTTTTCAGTTTCAAAATTCCAATTTTTTAGTATGTATCCAATCCTTATGAAAAGTTTTGAAGTTTAATCATTCATAATACATCGATCAATAAGTCACAGGACTAACCAACAGATGGCGCCTCTAATAACAAATCCATACCATTCTCAGTTAGTACCAACTTTTAGAAGTTACGTGTCAAACTTTCATGACATTGTGTCATGGAGTTACAGTGGTTTTAGTGACGCTACTTTTGCTATTTTCAAAACAATGGAAAAACCGAATATCATGTGTTGATAAAACATTGCTTTTTAATGGGAAAAATACTGTTCAAACTCAACGATGGTTTGAAAAGTGTTATCCGGGCTCTGCTCCGTCGAAAACAACCATTTGTCGGTGGTATGCTAATTTCAAACACGGTTGTACAGACACAAATGATGCCGAAAGCTCTGGTCATCCAAATGAGGCTGTTACACCAAAAAACATTAAAAGAACCCTCAAAATCGTGATGTTAAATCGCAAAGTAAAAATGCGTGAGATAGCTGACATCCTGAAGATATCATTTGGTAGTGTTTACACGATTTTGCATGAACATTTGGTCACGAAAAAGCTTTTTTCGAAATGGGTGCCGCATTTGCTCACAATGGAACAGAAACAACAACACATGGATGAGTCAGAGCGCTGTTTGGCACTGTTTACGCTAAATAAACAGGAGTTTTTGTGTCGGTATGTGACAATGGATGAAACTTGGATCCACCACTATACTCCAGAATCAAATCAGCAGTCAGCTGAGTGGAGAACAGCCGGTGAAAGTCGTCCGAAGCCACCAAAAACTGAACAGTCGGCTGGGAAGGTTATGGCCTCCATATTTTGGTATGCGCATGGTATAATATTCATCGATCACCTTGAAAAGGAGAACGGAGGTTGCGGGTTCAATCCCCGCTGGAACCCAGATTTTTTTTAAATAGGTTCCAGTCTGGTTAACACTTAGGGCCTATAAAACATCTTTCTGGTTGGTTGGAAGAGACTGCCACATGGCAATAAACCCGCCAGGTTAAAAAAAAAAGGGAAAAACTATCAATAGCGAATATTAAATAGCGTTATTAGAGCGTTTGAATGCAGAAATTGCAAAAAAACGGCCCCATATGAAGAAGAAAAAAGTTCTCATTCATCAGGACAATGCACCGTGTCACAAGTCGATGGTAACGATGGCCAAATTGCATGAGTTAAACTTCGAATTGCTTCCGCACCCACCGTATTATCCAGATTTGGCCCCCAGCAACTATTGGCTGTTCGCAGACCTCAAAAAATGCTCCAGGGAAAGAGATTTGGTTCCAATGAAGAAGTGATTGCCGAAACTAACGCCTATTTTTAAACCAAAGATAAATCGTTCTACACCGCTGGCATAGAAAAGTTAGGAAAGCGTTGGAATGAATGTATAGCTCTTGAAGGAGACTATGTTGGTGAATAAAGAAGAATTTTGGCAAACAAATGTTGTTTTAGTAGTTAGTCCCAGGACTTATTGATCGATGTGTTATATAGCTGAACATTTCCATATTAGTGATATGTTGAAGAGAATGGCCGCTAGAAAACATTATCTTTTTCATGGCATACAGTACTTTGCAGTTTCATTGCTTTTTGATAATGTCTTCTACCAACCTGAAAGACGTAAAAACGGCCTTATGTGGAAACCAGACATATGATATTAACAACTATCAAAGTTTTTATGTAATAATTTCTCACCACAGACATCTTGCTCAAAAACCTATCAATATAAGAGACTGCCAAGTACAATGTTTCCGGAGCGAATGTATACTCATCGCTGATAGACACCAGCCAATCCACCAAGATGCATCGCATGCTGTCACACAGCTCAGGCTGTTTGTCCATGTACAGTGGCTGGGGTCGGTGTTTATTTTCTGCCTCGAGTAAATAGCAGTGGATATCCTGGTTTTCAAAAAATTCAGAAAAGAACATTTATAACAAAAAAAATCATTCATGGCTGCCATTAATATGATAGACAAAGAGCTCTAGCAATGATTTTGGATCCAATTCGAAGAGTCTTCACGTTTGTTTACTTTTAAAAAAGTGTTCTTTCCCAAATACTTGAACCATAAAGATACACGGTATCTAGTGGACTGAGTTTATACTACATTTTGGATACTTGTCCTCTTGAAAATCTAGCATACTTCTAAAAGAATGTCATTATCAAAATTTTGAGTTTTCTTACTTTTCTTGCTGGAGTCCAATGTACAGGTATCCATCGCTTTATGCTATTAATTGGCTTTAGGAAAAATTACGTAACTAAAAAAACGAGTTAAATGAATAGGTTTTAATATATTCAAATATGTGTGACACAACCTGCTCTACACTGCTAGTGAAATTAAAAAATGTACACTGTGAAAGCGAATTCACCACTCACAGAATGATTGTGTAATAAAAATTGGCTTTTAAGAATATTTTTTTCTTAATTTATTTAAATTGCACTTCAACTAAATTGTTAAGTGTGATCACATATAATAAGGGATACCAGTATGATATATTGTTCTGATCTCAATTCTATGGTGTAAAAATAAAAATTTGTAATCTTCATTAAAATTATTTTTCATTTACATAAATTTGGGGATTAATTGCTTTGTATCTATCTCTTTCTTCCTACCAATCAGTTTTTGTTTCATTGTGAATGATCAGATAAGCAGTTTGCCTGCAATTATTGTGTTATGTTACTAAGGTCTGTAGTAACGGAGATATTCTTGGGATAGAAATTGTGTACTCATTTGACTATAATTATTTTGCATACAAATGATACTCGTTTTGTGGCGATTAAGTTATTGAATTTAAAAATATAGTTTGAAAGAGGGATAACAGTATTTCTCCCTGTATAACACCAGCAGCCAGGGCTAATTCGCTGGACAGCTTATTTGATGCGTAGATAACTCGAAAAACAAGACTAGGGACATTTATACTATGCTCAAGAATTAAAGAGTATTAGAGAATTAAGTTGGTAACAGTAACTTTATTTGAATCTAAATAACTATTTTTACCTTTCTATATAACTCTTTGGTGTAATAATCCAATCTGCTGTCATAGTGCTCTAATACTTTGTGTGTAGATTTTATTACAGAATAATCTATAGACATCCCTTCAATACTCTGGTTGACAGTTTCTGGCGTGTCCAGGGAAATTATACTATCTTCGGTATATGTATACTTTGGTATGTAATAACATGCATTGTCCAATGTGTTTTTGATTCCATTTTTCTTTTTGTTTGCATCATTTTTAATGAGAAAACTCTGCTTATTGACTTCTATCAAGGGTTGTTTCTGCAAAAAAATTACAAAACAAATATATATTTTATACTTAGGTGCATGAACATAATGACATGAATAGCAAAAACACTTAAAGTCTGAATCACACTTTAAATCCTCACACAGAGGAATAAATTTGGAGTCTGTAGACAGTATTGAGGCCAACAGCCACTTTTCTATATTTTTTATAGCAGATGTTATGAAATATTTTATTTCCTTCCTCTCCAAGATTTTTGAATAGTTCTGCAGGCAATAAATATGCAGTATCCGGCTTTGCACTTGCCTACCTTTAGTGTACGAGTATATAATAGCTTCATCTATAACAGAACGTAATATATCTGGCTCTTTGAGGTAGTATCGAGGGTTATACATAAATTTATTTCAATGTCCGCGCCAAGCACTTTGTGTAGTATTTTTTTCCATATTTCTACCACTGATTTGATATCGATTATGGCATATATTTTGTCATCTTCCTTTACCCAGGTCTAAATTTTGTTTGAATTATATATTCTGGAAGAGATCTCTCCATTAATTTGTTTATTAATTAACTTCAATTTCACTGCAAATATATGCAGTATGATGGTATTTATCTTTATAGCATTTGAAAATAGTTTTGCTAATTCACTATTCTTCTACTCAAAATCCTTCCTTCTCTGGATCAAATCCTAAGTTCCATTTGCTATCTAGGGATTTATTTGATTGTTTGTGGGCACACCACATTGCTTTGTAATGGATATGATTAAATCACGAAAATGGTTTCATGATGTATCAAGGTCCTAAATTGGGACTCAAATTCTGACAATTTGATTTTTGGGGAGTTCCTAGTCTCCTGATAATTTTAAATTTTGAAATTTAATTTTGATTTAATTGGATTTACAATTTATAGCGGAATAAATGTTGAGTTGAAAATCAATGATCTCAGCTAGGAGTTAATTGTGATATAGTAAATTTGATTACAAAATCTGTCTCCCAGAAAAATACAAATGTATATATGTCGCACATGATATTTAACCCATGTTAGTATGATTGTTAATTTGCATTCAACACAAAAATCTAGAAACCTTATGTGCTACTTGTATTTCTGATGTGATCGTCTTTATAAATTTTGCATTCCAATCACCATTGTAATATCTCGACTGAATATTTAATTCATGACATATATCAAGAATTTATAGAGGGTGTTAACATTATAGTTTCATTGTGTGCTTGTTGTTGAGATATATTTAGTTTTATATGAAATGTGTAGTATGCATACTCGTACTAATCACAATGATTGTATTTTTGGAGAGGGATGATTGCAACTCCACTGTATGAATTGTATTTATCAGTCAAGATGTAAACTGTGTCTATCCTCTGTACTAAATTGTCCACTATTTTTCCAGTATGTTTCACTTATCTGAGCTGAGGATGTTCATTTTGTGTTTTCTTATTTCCTTTTCCACAGTAAATAATTTTCCTAGTCGTAATATCTCTCTGATGTTTCATGTTCCTTATACTTTTCCTACAGGGTTTTTAGTGTATTGATCTATTTTCAGTATACTTGAATAATTTTGTATCTTTAGTCATGCAACCAGTTTCATATTTTACATCATCCAGAGTGGTTCCAGATTGACGCTAATTTTCAGTGAGATTGCTGAATGTGTTGATAGTGTTTTTCAGTTGTCTTTTCCATTTGATATTTTCTTGAAGTAATAATATAGAGGTTTCCAGTTCTAATCTATGCACTCTATCAATACCTTAGCTTGATAGATCTGCTATCAAACTATGAGTCACAGTATTGTAGTCATATTTTTGTTAAGCCCTCAAAGGAATATTTTTTATAGACTATTTCTCTAAATTACGAATTTATTACATTCATAATCTAATTTACTACTTACACAAATACCATCACCAAACTGTACTATGACGACATACAGTACCCGGCGGTAAGTAATACACGTCGGGCTTAAGAAAGAGACTGTCGGCATAATCGGCTAACTTCGGCTTTGTAGAGCGTCGTCTCTGTTCCTAGAACGCTTGACAACGACTGACAATCGCGACGGAACACGTGTATGAATGACAGAGACGACGCTCTACAAAGCTGAAGTTAGCCGATTATGGCCGACAGTCTCTTTCTTAAGCCCGATGTGTATTACTTACCGCCGGGTACTGTACTTCCTTCTCATACACATACATACACACATTCAGTTTTTTTTATTTCTTACTCCTTATCTTTGCTTCTTTCGAAATTTAATTCCCTTGGACCAAGTTTTCTGTCTCCTTCAAATATAACCCTCACTAATGTTCATATTGTGAATTTGTACTCAATCTTTTGGATCCATTACTAAAATATGTCCAAACCGCCTTAATATACACTTTTCGCCCTACTCAACAAATCAGTCACTAACTCTCAATTCATCTTTAATTTAATACCTACTTCTAATATAGCAGAATTTTTCAACTCGTTCTAATATTTCAATGTTTATCCAAATATCACCTGTTTCTTTCACGATTTTCAATCACATTGAATTTAGATGTTTCAAAAATTTTCTCAGGTTTTGGGTGATATTATCCATCCTTGATTCACTCCTTTTGTAATATTAAACTACTCAGTTAAGACACCAGCTCTAAGTTTTTTTTAACGTAAGAAAATAGTTCAGCGATGGACATAAAAAGCACAAAAACTTACAAATGGTGATGACTTCGAAATCTGGTCATATTTTTTTGCAGGAAGGTTTGTTAGATGTCCCAATACAGTTCGTTTTTCGAGCACTTTTCTTTGAGGTCCAAGTTTGTTATTATTTGAAACGTTAAATGCTGAGCAGGCATTCTTCTTGATTCCTATATTTCTAAAATTTTCAATATCTTCGTGGATTTGAAACGATGTCATTTTCGATATTTTTTTAACACACGAGCAAATATTTTTTTATAGAGGAAAAACAATTCTAAAACATATTAAAATTGTATATTGATAACAAATGATTAGAGCAAATATAATAAAATAATTATTTAAAAGTTGGAATGCGATAAATGTATTTTAAGCAAAAAATATTGTTTCAAAACGCTACACAACATTTGATACACGTTTTGGATTCTATGCAATTCAAAATTTCCGCGCAACAATACTACAAATATATGTAGGTCATGAAAGAACACATAAAAAATAATTAGTCTGTTTAACGAACTACGCGACACTTCACTGGTAAATCATATTTTACATTTTATCGTTCTTTTCCAATAAAGTTTTCAGAAATAAATTAATAATCTCTTTTTCCTCTCTGAAAATTAATTTACTTCTTCTATGTTACATACATACCATGAGGTGCATGACCGTCGCCAGTTTGAACCACGCACCGTGCTACTCACCTTGAATGACCAATGCATCTTTTCCGCCTGGTATTTGGGAGTATAACGATACCTATGACTTCGGTCATATATATTCTTTCAAAAAAAGATGCAAAGAAACGTGTTGGTGGGCTTAAATTGCCTCCGTTCGGTGTGCCATTGGATCCAGTACAGCGGTATGGCCGATAAGTTTACTGGTGTGCAAAAACTCACTCACTAAAAAAAGCACATTTCACGGCACGGCTTCACTTTTCAACTGAATTAAGGTTGGAATATTGAAGGGTTTTTGCTGTTTCTAACAAAGCTATCACATCATTCCAAACTTTATCAAGCATAAAAATATTAAATATGCTTGAGAAAGCATACCTTTCTGTCGCATATATTTAATATTTTACAATCTGAATAACTAATAATTATATACGAGGGTGGTCCGATAAGTACTTAGCCTACAAAAGAATAACAAAATTTTTGGAAAAGTGGTGATTTATTTCTCAACATAATTTCCTTTGAGTTCGATACACTTGACCCAGCGATGCTCCAACTTCTTTAACCCGTCTGAAAAATACGTTTTCTGGAGGTCTGCAAAGTAGGCCTCCGTGGCGGCGATAACCTCCTCATTCGACTCAAATTTCTGCCCGGCGAGTGACTTTTTCAAATTTGGAAACAAAAAGAAGTCGCACGGGGCCAAATTTGGAGAATACGGTGGATGGGGCAGCAGTTCGTAGCCTAATTCTACCAATTTGGCCGTGGCGATGGCGGAGGTGTGAGCCGGTGCGTTGTCATGATGGAAGAGCACTTTTTCTTCGCCAAATGGGGCCGTTTTTTCTGCAATTCGGTGTCGAATCGGCCCAATAATTCGGCATAGTAGAGCCCTGTGACCGTTTTGCCCTTCTCCAGGAAGTCGATGTAGATCACACCTTTTGAATCCCAGAAAACGGTGGCCATCACCTTTCTGGCCGATAGGACAGTCTTCGCCTCCTTCGGAGCACGTTCGCCGGGTGAAGTCCACTGTTTCGACTGTTCCTTGGTCTCGGGTGTTTACCAGTGTATCCATGTTTCGTCGACGGTCACGAAACGACGCAGAAACTCCTTCGGATTGCGCTTAAACATCGTCAAACACTGCTCTGAAGTGGTCTCACGGTTGCGCTTGTTGTCCGGAGTGAGCAAACGCGGCACCCATCGCGCCGACAGCTTTCTCATGCCCAATACTTCATGCAGGATATGACCCACGCGGTCTTTTGAGATGCGTACTGTCTCAGCTATCTCGCGCACCTTCAATCGGCACCTTGCTCTTGCGATAGTAGTGACATCGGGCGGTGAGGCTAAGTACTTATCGGACCGCCCTCGTATATGTGTGTGTGTGTGTACTAGATACTGCAATGGATGTACTAGATACTGCAATGATATCCACGAGACATCTTATGACAGACATTGATGATTCTTTCGGTTCGGTCAACATCTTTAAATAAGATCCAAGTAATTGCGTAATGAATTATTTGTGCCATGGGTGCCAAATATGGTAGAGGGAAAATTTATAATTTTCCCAGAATAAAAACTTTCGCATTTTTCCTAATGTCGAGATATGTGATAGCCTTATCTAGGCTTGTCGCCCAATCCAGAACGATCTTAGGTGAGTTCGTTTTAACTCTGATCGTTTATGAAAAAGAATTTGCGTTATGACATGTCATGAAATAATAACTTCCAAACTAATTATTCCGAAAAGTTTATCAACTTACTTATACTTCGTAACTACGAATTTAATCAGTTCAACATTTTTCAAACTAATTGAATTTAATGAACGAATAAATATCGAACTAGATGTTTCCCATCTCTACGGTAGTTGACAACACCTACCTACTTCATTAGGTAAACTGATAAATGATTGTGAAGTTTGAAGTATTTCAGACACGACTTGAGATTCATATAAAATTTATAAACAATTAAGCAATTCAAACATTACAGTTTGATGTATATAACTGATACTTTTTCAACAAAATAATAATTATAAAGTAGTGAAACAAAGTTAAAGAGTCTGAAATAATTTTAAACTTGCTTGGAAAATATTCGTACCGGATGCTGAAGTCAGATCTAATGCCAAATACAGCAGTGCAAGGTTTTTACTTTTATTTTGTTCCAACATTTTGAAATAAAATATATTTTATTTTTTGTTTGCAATTTATTCCTCTAAATTGTGTTTTTTGTGATTTTCAAATATTATATTATTTTCTCATGTGCCATGAACTTCCGGTTGTATGGCGAGAACACACGCGGATTCATTAGGGTGCGATAAAAGGTGAATTGATTGTCAAGTGTGGTGAAGTGAAGGGCAAAACTTTTATTAGATTTAATAAAAATGTCAAATAACGGCGCTCCCGATTGTTGGGAAAGCCAAGCGGACAACGTGGCCGGGGATCCGAGTGCGACAGACCCGAATGACTTGAAATTTTCCACGTTGAATGTGAATGCTGTGGAATTCGTGCCTTCTTTCAGTGTGTCCCCTAAGGGCAATGACAATATGGATTCACCGACTGCTTCACAAAAGTCAGAGTCTCAATCCACCAATTCCGCCGAGAGCCCCGTAATGAACGGTTAGTCATATTCGCCTTTTATCTGACAAAGTGGGCACATTACATATTTTGTCGCATTGTGTAAGCCAATGAACTTTACGTATGGAATTTTTTTATTATCTGAAACGAGTCGCTTTGTGTAGTTTGGTTATAATATTTAAAACTTCGCAACATGGATTTTTTTTACCATGTAGTTTGTGAGCTGTCATGTTACAAGTTTTTCTTGGAAAAGCTGTTGTCACGTTGCACGTCAAGACTTTTGAATAATTTGATAATTGGTGTCACTTGAATAATATTCACCTATCATTTCTTCCTGGCCATCCCTGGCCTGTAATATCTCGCTTGAACGTTATCTGAACGTGGACAGTGCCTTGCCATGTCAGCATCTTCACATTATGCCAGATATTTGTTGGTTTGTAATTCCAGTAACATCTGTTGAACGTACGCACACATTTTTTCAACGTTCTGTATGAAACCCCTTTATTTAATTAAGAATATCAAAATGAATTGATTAATATTGAACGAAAATCTCGTAAAATACCTTTCAAGTCTACAAGAAGTACAATTCAATATAAAATCTATTTTATTGATTTCGTATGATTAGTCGGATATTAAATACAACATTATTCAAGTTGACACTGAGTTATATCTGTAATGTTGTTGCCAAGAAAACAATCTTTAAATATCTTGATGGATTTTATACAGCTACTGAAACCTGATTTATGTTTAATTGACATATTTTTTAAAGTTTGAAATAATTTTTGCCATGATGTGGCATGATACACATAACCCCACTTGAGTCATTTCAAAGAAAATATGACTCAACATATCACTGGTAAAATATTTCGAATGTAACATGTGCTTATCAATTCTTATATTATCAATATAGAATATCATTCATCAAAGGTTCTGCTAAAATAACCTTGGATTTTTCAAATATCTTGACTAGCTTCAATGCTCAAACATTAATTAATAGAATGTTATGATTGCTATTGAGGTCTGGAGCGTAATATTAGCTTATTATCTTGTAGATACCACATGTCAACCATATGCTCCCTTTGAGTAAGAATGTGGCAAAAGCTGACTTACAGAAATGACGTTGATCCTTTACATATGTTCTGGTACACATTTCCCAAGTATTAGCCTTACAGAATAGTACCCCGAAAACATAATCACATAAAGATAAATCTGTGTACAAAGATAGTCCATACTTAATTCTCTTTAGATTTATTTATCTGCCACAATGTTTTCTAGTCAAGTTTTCGTAGTTATATTTATAAATGTAGAAAAAAGTGATGCAATGTCATATCTCTATACTAGTGGTATATTTTGTTGCTCTTGAGATGTTTTTGCATGTGTATTTTTGAATTATTAACCGATTCATTGGTGTCTAATTATGGTTTTTCGTTGACAACTAATGTCTTTACATAAACAATCTTACTATAATTTGCACAGTTGTTTTGTTCAAGGCAACTGATCATTATTACAGAGGAATGGTTTTATGTATGCCTGGGTAATGAATAATAATGAAATTGATTTATTTAAAACATTGAATCCATGAAGACTAATACACAGATATATTGTAATTAATTCTTATCAATAATGTTGTTTATTGAAATTATCTTTGCAGCTACTAAGTGTCACACATAAATTCAGATCTAAAAGGGATTTAACTTGTACCACAAGAATATCAATAAGATTTGACTACAGTAGAGCATCGATTATCTGATACAATTCGGGACTGGGGGTGTTCAGATAACTGATTTTTCGGATAGCCGATCGTCACAAGTGAAGGCTCACACGCCACTAACGACGCAAGGCTGCTCACGTAGGCTGGTTGGCAGGGAGGGAGAAAGCTCTGCAGCGCCACAGCAATTTGAAATTCTATACATAATATAAAACACGATAAGTTTTCATAAAATTTAATTTCTATACTAGCGGACGCAAATTTGAACTTTCGGTTAACCGATGTTTCAGTTGATCGGTATTTGGAAAACCGATGCTCTACTGTACTGACACTGAATTTAAATTTTGCAGGCAATATTTTTTATAATATATATCTATGGTACAGAACAAAGGGTGATAACCCAAAATATGCTCACCATGTCGAACTTCTCACAGTGTGTAACTATAGAAGCCTCGAAACAAATAGACCAGAATCCATTGCGATATTCCTACTAAAGGTTTTTTCAAGGTTGCTTTAACTGTCCCGCGATTCTAGAAGCACTAAGTTTATATGTACCTAATAAATGTAGCCGTGCAAGAAATCACCTTCTGTTTTACATACCAACTTACAGAACGAATATCATGGCTAAACACTCACGTGTGGTATAGAGATATTGAACCAACTGAATGACACTGTGAATATATTCTCGGTACCGCCTAGCAGTATGAGAAGAATTCTGGTTGATATTCTTCCTAACAAATAAGCTAACTCTAGAAGTAGACCATCTTTGTGTAACAGGAGAGATCCGTGCAAAGTGGATAAAAAAACTATTTTTCAAAATTTTTGGAATATTTCCTTTGTGGGTGTGGCCATATTAGTAGTAACACAAACCTATGAAAATTAGTATCTTGTGAACATAGTCGGAAATTATTTTTTATATCAAAACCTGTTTTTATTGATGATAAAAGTAATGAGGTCAAAATTAATTTCATGCATTCCATATTTTAGTATCTACATCAAGTGTTATTTTCAAATCCCTTTTTTCTGTTTTGGAGATTTCAATAAATTTCAAATAAAATTATAATGATTTAGGATGGTTGTTTGCCTGCTTTCATTTATTTCTAGTTCATTAAAATCTATTATTTAATAACTCAAAATAGTCTGAATTTATGTGTTAATTTATCTTGTAAGGACTTATTTGTGTCAGTGACAATTTTTTTTTTCACAAAGTTCTTAATTTTCAATAGTAGCAAAATCTGAACACATGTCACCAGAAGCTGATTTTGTTGATAATGAATCGATGTGTCTGAAGATAATATTTAAATAATCTTTATCATTTCAATTAATCGATAAAAAAAAATTATTGCATCGGTGCATTATGTTTGACAGTAGGCAATGAAAAGATTAAATACTTATTTGTGATTGCCTTACATTTCTGATATTGTTTCTGTCACATTTAATAGCATTAGTGAAATGTTTTACGCTGACATATTTATTGCTCTTTATGAAATCCCAGTTTTATAAGTGTACATTTAAAGAAGTCATTTTGACATTTACTTTGTAGAATTCTGGTAGTAAATTTTACTCAACACTATATTATTATTCATGTTTCTGTTTGACTTCTATTTTAAAATTAGTTTTTTGTATTTAGTACCCTGATTTATTTTATATACAAGCTATAGAATGTTGTTTTTGTAATTATTTTTCCTCTCTTTGTTTTTTGACATTTTTCAGTTAATAGTGTGAGTTTAGTCTTAACTAACAACATCTTATAATATAAATGTTAAATCATGTAGTGTGCAAACAAATATCAGCTCGGCGTGACTAGGAGCTTTCATAAATTATAAGATGTACACCATGCTTAACAATGTCTAAGAGAGAATTTAAAATATATTTAATCACAGAGTACCCCTTTATGACGTCTTCCGTGACCTAGTTGATATAATGATACCTGTCTTCCAACTCAGGGATTGTGGGTTCGAATCCCGTTGACATGCAGATTTTTAAATGGTCCCAGGTAAATTTTTACTTAACCCTTTTAATCCCAGCATATTTTGCATAAAATGTCCGAAAAATCCCAAGCATTTTTTGGCAAAAATACAGTAGTTTATATTTTATTTTTTATCTCGGTTAATATTTAGTTTTAAAACCTATTTTTTTGTGGAGACCTCCCTGTATAGTGTAAAATAATAATTAATTTTCATATTTCATAAAAAAAATATATATTTTTTTTATTCAACATAAAAACTTGAACGAAAACTTTGAAGCCGATAATCGGCCCCGTGGGATTTTTCGCAGACAGGTTGGGGTCGATAATCGGCCTCGTGGGATTAAGAGGGTTAAGGTTTGTTTATAGATCTTTATGGTTGGTTGTAAAAGATTGCCACATGGCACTAAATCTGCCAGGTTATACTGATACAACGTAAGTGTAATACAATCGTCATCGCTGCTGGACCTCAGTCGAAGATCCCCCTGTCAATTCAATTGGAAAGCGAATCTGTGCCGGCGTTTTTTTTTTTTAAGTGAGTGAACACACCAGCAAACTCACCGGCCACACCCCGTTCTGGATCGGAGCACACCGGCATTTTTTTTTAAAGAATAGATATGTACAAAGTTTTATGTATCCTTAAACCCCGAATACTAGGCGAAAAACATGCCTGTGTCATTCGAGGGGAATAGCACAGTACGTGGCTCAAACCTACATGGCCATGCACCTCAATACAATACACTTCACACTTCCTGCATATTGTGCTTATTTGCACAATTGTTTCCACTTTTGAAATCTAGTTTAATCTGGTCTTCTCAATCTCTCCATTTGTATTGTTTATAATTTTAAACCTCTGTGGTGCCGCAAGCTCCTTAATTGTACATTGCCACAGTTGGCAAAATGCACATTTTTACATATCCTGGATTCTTCTAACTAAGAATAGATAAAACTGATATAAATGACAAGAAAAAACAAAAATCGATGTTATTAAAAAAAAAATTGAAGACGTTCCACGGAACACCTGAGAACGTTCCCAGTTTGAATATCACTGCTCTAGTTCTTCCATCATTGTTTTAAAAATTTGTCATTTTCTTCATTGATCGATTTAAAAAGTGATTGCAAAATCTATAATGGTTTCAAAATACTTCTTCTCAGTGTCATGTCAGGTCCCCCCAACGTTGAATATCACTTGAGAGTAGATATCTTTGTCTCCGGCAGCCCGAAAAAGATCTCTAACTTCAAAATACTAGACAAATATAACAACTGGTTTGTTGGAAGAAATTGATGTATAGCAATAAACCCACCAAATACACCACGTATAACCATGTAAACAAAAGAAAAAATAAAATAATACAAATTACCACAAATTCATTGAGTCAATAAGATTTCGTTTCCAGGTCCACGTTTCACTCCCATACAACAAAGTTGATACTGTCCAGCTCGAGTATATGTGTATATATATATATATATATATATATATATATATATATATATATATATATATATATATATATATATATATATATATATATATATATATATATATATATATATATATATATATATATATATATATATATATATATATATATATATTATTAGAGATTACGAGGGTGGTCCGATAAGTACTTAGCCTACAAAAGAATAACAAAAATTTTGGAAAAGTGGCGATTTATTTCTCAACATAATCTCCTTTGAGTTCGATACACTTGACCCAGCGATGCTCCAACTTCTTTAACCCGTCTGAAAAATACGTTTTCTGGAGGTCTGCAAAGTAGGCCTCCGTGGCGGCGATAACCTCATTCGACTCAAATTTCTGCCCGGCGAGCGACTTTTTCACAACCGACGTGCGACCACGTTGAAACTCGTTAAACCAATATTTGACGGTCGCCATCGAAGGAGAAGAGTTACCGTACACAGCATCCGAGCGCTCTTTGATTTCGCTGCGCGATTTCCCTTTCAAAAACAAGAATCGAATCACCGACCGATATTGCTCTTTTTCCATTTTTCTCAAATCCGCGGACACGCTCGCTTCCACACGCGGTCAAAACAAAACTACGCGTCCAATTCGGCTGAAATTTTGACAGTAGATGTCAACGAGAATGTACTACGCGATAAAATATTGCTCTTGCGATAGTGGTGCCATCGGGCGATGAGGCTAAGTACTTATCGGACCGCCCTCGTATGTTGAGAAATAAATCGCCACTTTTCACATTTTTCTACCACCATTACTTGGAATTTTGCAACATTCATTCTCAGATCTTTCCCTTTGCATCCCTCATACAATTATCAAACTCTGCAGTATTAATAATTAGTTTTGATATAAATAAGATGCAGCAAATTGCACTTGATATATGCCATGAAACAAATATAGAAAATTTTCCTTAAGATATTGTGTCTACTTTTAGTGACATGAATTATTTATATTAAGTTATGGGGCGAGTGGCTTTTTAATCTCCTGATTTCATTTATGACATATAGGATTTGTTTAAGTGTTTTTATGTAACTTGTGTAGATAAAAGTGGACTCTCTCAGAACAGATATATTTGTCCAAGGTTAATTTGACAATACATGTATATTACAGGCGGACCCCGCTTTATAGCTCTGAAAATTTTAATAAATCGATTGATATTTATTATTTTTGGTGCTTACATGTACTTACGGTGCGGTATTAAAACGTACAACACTGTACTCGATTGGAATCAGCTGATATGCATGTTAACACTACACAGTTGTTCGGTGTCATCATCATATCTCACTATTTACATCCAGCATTTACGCACCTCCACTAAATAAGTTGTGCAGTGGGTAAAATACTAATAAGAAAGGATGTGTCAGTCAAGAGCTAACTTTTTTATTATTTTCATTTTAAGAAAACGTAACAAACTAATGACAATAATGTATTCTGAGTTTGCCTATAAACTAGCATTTATTTATTATTTTTACTTAAGCATTTTTTTTTTTAAATTTTAATATTTTTTGTGTGTCAATGGATTTGATTTCCGAGTTAGATTGCCTTGAGGAAAATCTGCTTTCTATTGTAAATGGCACTGTATAAATTGTCCTTATATTATTATTATTTTTTAGACCTAGGAATATTACACACGGGATAAATTATAGTGTAAACATTATAATTTGTTTTATCAATCACTGTTTATTTCACTTTATGTAACGGTATAATTCTACCAGTTTCAAGGTTTTCACCTCATCATCAGGAGAGTACAAACAATAGTCTTGTTTGTTCTCCCCTGATGATGAGGGGAAAACATTATACCGTTACATAAAGTGGAATGAACAGTATTTAATAAAAGAAATTACAATATCTTTAAACCTCCATAATGCCTTAACTATAAATAATATAATGTAAACATGGCCCTTGGCTTTTATAAGCCCTGGCTAGTGGGAAAAGTCTGTGATTCACTTAATATTGGTGCTATGAGTGCATTCCCTAAAATCAGGGTGACTAAGCATAATGGCTGAGTTTGAAAATTTTACTAGTGTATCTTATGTTTCGGCAGGTGCTGGTGTAGATGTAATGGCTTGCCCTCGGGCAGAAGAGCCGCCCCCAACCCCTGGGGGCAGCGGTGGAGGCGGGACCTCCCCCACAGCAGACAGCTGGGAGGCCGAGGCAGACGATGCGCTGCTCACACCTGAACAGGACCCTGACGAGGAAGCTGGGGAGGTGCGAATGCCACAATACTTGATTCTCATTGCTATAATTTTGTTTATTATATATAATGTGAACCTTCTTGGCAGTTCATAATAGTAACTATACTATGCCTGATTGGCAGGCCTCGCTAAAAACAGCATTTATGGCACAATTCAGTCATATCCTTACTATATAAAAATAGGTTTTATATGACTGCATTACAAAATCATACAAATTAAATAGTCATATTTCATTCGGTTTTCCGGAAAGTAAATTAGTATTTTTAAATACAAAATTGCACTAAATGCTAGATATTTTCAGTATGTTAGCAATCTTTCATGTCGTAGAATGTTGTTTATTATTGATCAAAGCCTTAATTTGGTCGTAATCGGCCTTCCAGAGCAGACACCATCTTCAAGTGCTGCATCACCAATATAGATATTTTTTTAATCTCATTTGACATACTATCTCTTATTGTATCATTGCCATACGCTGTACATATATTTTGGTTTGTGTCCCATTTTTTCTCCGTTGTAGTAAAGAAGCTCAAACACCGATAAAACTTATTTTATTCCAACTTCATAAATGATGCCAAAAATCGCTTAACTAATATGGGTAAACAATGGCCGAAGAAATGTGCTAAATTATTATTTTTTATAATAATATACATTCAGCACATTTGATATGAAGTTAGAATAAGATTTTTATCCTATCGACATATATTCGAGATATACAAAACTATTTTCCGGACAATGTATAATCCCATCTGCCAATGGACTCTAGTGTGTCTCTTATAAAAATCTTTGTTGATAAAGACAAATTTTAAATTGTGGAATCTTTATAAATAAATCAATAATTTATTTCTACTGTGCCATTAGATATGATTATGTAATATTTCTACTGTGCCATTAGATATGATCATGTAATATTTCAAACAATTTCATCTTAATAAGACATTGGGAATAATCACTATTAAGAAAATGAAGAGTCAATTTTTAATATGTTGAGTTCAGTATCTGTAACAAGAATGAGAGTAAGGCATCAGTTGCAAAAATACATTTGATATAGTCTGATGAATAGCACATTTTTTAAAACTTCAAGTCAACATATTTCAATGTTCAGCTATTATTGTATATTGCCTCTATTTCTGTTAAAAGTATACATAGAAAAAATATCCATTGATCTTAAAAAATTAACTTGATGTGTTAAAAATATTTTTAAAATCAACCATTATCACATTAATACCACGTAGAGCACGCTGACACCATACATTCCCTCCACCTAACCATGTCAGCTGCAATCAATCTGGTTTCTCCTCAGCCTCTAAGAGCTCCGCTGAATATTATCTGGACAGTCATCAACGGTCTCAATGAAATTTGTTCCTTTTTACATTTTGTGTTTGATAATTATGAATTTTATTTTAATTAAAAAAATATATTTTACTTTCTTTTTTTTCCAAACTTTTCAAACGACCCTCGTATAATCTTGGAATGATAACTAATCTGATTCCAAACATGGATTATGTAATTATCAAATTTTAAATTTTGATTCTCTATACATTCCCTTTCTCTGAAAAAATATGGATTTATCAATTATCATATTTTAATTTTAGATTATCTATACATTCCCTCTCTCTGAACAAACAAAATGGAACTAAACACATATCTTGACTACATTTTTTACATTAGAAGAGTGTTTTTTCAACTCAATCGAATTATTTTAACCTGTCTAGTCAATTAAATGTCATTATGTAAAATATTTAGTTTTTTATGTAGTAGTTTAATCTTAAATACACTTTATTTTACAGGAAGAAGATGAAGTAGAAGAAATGCGTAAAGTTATAAAAAAGAAACCTCCCAGAGTAGAAGATACTCGAAGCAAAAAAGAACATATTAATGTAGTATTTATAGGGCATGTAGGTAAGTACACAAGTAATAACAATTACTAAAATAAGATACAAATGTGATTTATAAGTTGAAGAAGGGTTTATTTGAGCTTAAAATAAATTGTAATTTTTAAACAAATAACGTATATTAAATCACCTAATATATTTACTTAAAAATTATTTCAGAAAAACAATGACATGAAGTACTTTATTTCAAGTCATATAAATATTTATATCAAGAACATATGTATAGTGTGTTCTCAACATGTGTGTTAATTGTTTTCTTTCTATAATAAGTTATGTTTATTTTCAGACGCTGGAAAATCAACTATTGGTGGTCAAATCATGAGTTTGACAGGAATGGTTGACAAAAGAACACTAGAGAAATATGAAAGAGAAGCGAGAGAGAAATCACGAGAATCATGGTACCTCTCGTGGGCATTAGATACAAATCAAGAAGGTAAAAATATTATATACTAACCTGTTGTTTTTGGAGTAATTCATTACTTAAAAATTGATTTTCAAACATTAGAAATATATAATTTAAAATATTGGAATTTAAAAAAAACATGTACTTGTTAATGGAACTAACCACAAGACTTCTAATGATTGGATATAAGTCAGTTGATTGATTCATGAACTTTTTTTAACAGGCCTTTAGTGATGTGATGGTGTCTTCATAATATATAACATGCATCTTTCATGAAATATCCGATCTCTTACTATGTGTGGATATGATATGGAAGATATATCTGTAATTAAGGCAAATAAGAATGATGTGGATTTACATTTCTGTCTATTTAAAAATTGAGTCTTGGCTGAGTAAATAGATAAAGTAGAATTGAATATTAGAAAAGTCATGTTTAAACTTTAAGACATCTTAATAAAATATTCTGATATTTTAACGTCTATCTGTACTCTAAAACTGGACTTTTTGTTTTCAAATATTTTTTAGAAAGAGACAAAGGAAAAACAGTAGAAGTAGGAAGAGCATACTTTGAGACTGAAAAGAAGCATTTCACAATATTAGATGCACCCGGCCATAAAAGTTTTGTACCCAACATGATAGGTGGGGCTGCTCAGGCCGATTTAGCAGTCTTGGTATGTGTCATCACATTCATTTATTAAATTTATAATACATATAAAAAAATGTAGAATCAAAGATAACTAAAATTAAAAAGGTACTGAAAGTAATGTACGATTGATTTCTGCAGGTTATATCAGCCCGTAAAGGTGAATTTGAAACAGGATTTGATCGCGGAGGCCAAACGAGAGAACATGCTATGTTGGCCAAAACAGCCGGTGTTAAACATCTTGTTGTATTAGTTAACAAAATGGACGACGCTACTGTCAACTGGGACGAAGCTAGGTACGAATGCATTTTTATTATAATATGTGCTGAAACATAATTAGCCCAAGGTATTCCATCTGTGTAACCAATTTTACAAAAATAAAGTTATATTTTGCTTAACAAAAAGAATTAGAAATAAAGGTAAGAAAAACCCAGAGTTTGCCTAAAGTGCGATAAAGACAAAATAGGAAAATCATGGATTTATTAATTTTCTCATGTACATTGAACGTAAAATGTCAACTATTTTCTAGATATTCATAATTTTCAATGTACTTCAGCTTTAATCACTTCACATTTGATTTTGAAAAGTAACATTTACCTTTTAAAATTACTAAGGCATTATTCATGAATTGAAATACTAAGGCAACTATACAAAAATACTAAGGCATTATTCATGAATTGAAAAGGAACTACTCAAAGTAATATATATTTTTTGTGTGTATAACATTATTTTTTAATTCTAGGTATAATGAATGCAAAGATAAAATACTCCCATATTTAAAGAAATTAGGATTCAATCCAACCAAGGACCTTTCATTTTTGCCCTGTTCTGGTCAAACAGGCCAAGGGATCCGTGACCAAATTGAGGAATCTGTATGCCCTTGGTACCGAGGGCCAGCTTTTATAGAATTTATTGACAACATGCCATCACTCAATCGAAAAATGGACGGCCCCTTCATTATGCCTGTTGTAGACAAATACAAGGACATGGGGACTGTAGTAATGGGCAAAGTGGAGGCTGGAAGTGCGAGAAAAGGAAAATCATTGATGCTAATGCCTAATAGGGTGAGTTGAGTTATGTACTTTTTGGACCTATCGAATCCTTAAATGCAAAACTGTTAAACAATTTCACAAGATGTAAAAAATATTTTATTATTTATTTTTAAAAATATTACTTATATTAATTAATTTTATGTAATTTATTACATAAAATTTATATTAATCTTAGTTTTTTTGCTTAGATAACACAATCAAAGGCTGATTAAAATGTTTGGTCTTGAAAGGTGTGTAATACTAAAAACAAGATTTCATCATGTGATATTTGCGATTTTAAAATATATGTTACCCAATAAAACTACATGTTTGTACCTTTTAGAAAAAAAAAACAATCATTTGTTTACACAGAAGAACAGATGTCGCCTCATTTTGAAATTCATCTCAGAGTGACCTTTCAAATGAAGAGCATAAGAACCTTTCTTTCATGTGTGAAAGAAGGGGTGCGGTCTATTTAAAATTTATATTTTTTATCTCCATTATAGCTCTATACTCTTAATATGGGGGACCTCTCTATGATAGATTTTAAAGCGAAGTGACACCATTTCAAATGCGATTGTTGTGTGCTTAACCCTTTTAATCCCACGGGGCCGATCATCGGCCCCAACAGGTGAATTGGAAAAATCCTACGGGGCCGATTTTCACGCAAGTTTTTATGTTGAATATATATTTTTTGTAACTTTGAGAATCATTCAGTTTTAAAATAATGCATTGAAAACTAAATATTAACTGAGATAAAAAATAAAATATAAACAACTGTTTTTTTGCCTAAATATCCTGGGATTAAAACTCGCAAGAAATATCAATGAATCTCACCAATGAGCGTACTGTCTTTGAATCTATATGGATTTTTAATATCCCCAATATTTAGAATTTTAGTTTTAAATAATTTAATATTTTCCAAAAAATAAAGTGCGTCATCTATGAGAATTTTTTGGCAATTTTCAAATAATTTCAAAGTAAATAGGGGTTTTGTAAAATTTTGATAATTTTTTATTTTGATTCCGCATGTTTGATTTTGACACTTGCTTAGAAGTCATTGCAGTTGCTTTATAAACATCTCATCCCAATGTATTTAATAAATTAATGTTAATAGTTTTTTATGTTAAAAATTTTATATTTGACTGTTGTTTTTTTTACAGACACAAGTTACAGTAGATCAATTATGGTCAGATGATGAAGAAGTTACTTCAATTGGTCCAGGAGAAAATGTTAAGATTAAGTTAAAAGGTATTGAAGAAGAAGATGTTTCTCCTGGTTTTGTATTATGCGATGCCACGAATCCCATTAAAACTGGCAAGGTACGAATTCAAATTATTTTCTGATATCTTTTTGAGTATCCAGAACCATAATTTTTACTATGTCATGTCCTTAGATTTTTATTTGATTTTTTTTTTTTTTTTTATATATGACAAGAAATCTTATAAATACATAATTTGTGAAAAAACAACAGGTAATTTAATATGGACTTACAATTTTAATGGATTTCGGTTTGTTGCCTTTCATTTGTCGTGTCTCCAATAAACAAGACTTTTGCCTGTATCTTACTGAGGACGATTAATATACATATTAACATCCTCTGTGGCCTGGTTGATAGAATACTCCATTCCCAATAATACCTTAAAACAAGATCTCAATCTGATTTAGTTGATCATGAAATTAACGGGGTCATAATTTCCCTTTGGTGTTCAGTATTGCCAACATGTATGATGATGGAGAGAGTTACATGCCTATTCCATTGGTCTTGAACCAAAGACCTGATCGATTACTGGAGCAGAAGTATGTATTTTTCCTTAGTGTCGGCCAACCGAATACGTTTCTTTATTGAATTGCGAAAAGAACATAGGGATACGGCTCATTCATTTAATAAAAGTCAGAAGACCTCCGTAACCTAGTTGGTAAGGCGCTTAATGAATGTGAATGATATACATCCTGCTTATTATTATTTAATCATTGCATTGAAATAATTAGTCACACACAATGCTCAATTAGGCATTTAAACAGTATTGTATTGAGCTACACTTGTGTTCAATTCCTAGAGAAAATTGCACTATTTTCTTACTATTTATACCGTTTTTCAAATCTCAATAATTCTATCTGAAAATTAAAGCAATATTGTATGTTCTGTAGGAATGTGTTTATGATGTAAAATAAGCTTTGGGTGTTTTACTATATAAATATTCTGAGATAATTTTTTTACAGGTCTTTGATGCGCAAGTAGTTATATTAGAACACAAATCCATAATCTGTGCAGGATATTCAGCTGTCATGCACATACATTGTGCGGCTGAGGAAGTCACTGTGAAAGTAAGTTGATGTGAATAGAACAATTTCATAAATTAATATTGCATGGCTGCTACTAAGTAGATACTGAAAATACGTTGAAATAATCATCATGGATACTCCAAACATTGTTATCAAATTCTTTTTCATGCGAATAATGATATCTTTCTATCACTTGACACTGGCATATATTCCTTCATAGGAGTTCACGGCCATTATTCAAGAAGAATCTTTCATTGATTTTTATGTACTTTTATCATAGTTATTAAAGAAATATTCGTTCAATTTTATGACGACTTCTGTGGAATAGTTTTCCCATCAGGGATGATCAGTTCTGATTCCCGATGATTTCCAACAAAAAATATTTCATTCTAGTCAAAAGTACATATGCAAGTTGGTAGTGCGATCTATGTTTCCAATTATCTTTACTTCCGAATATTATTGTTTATTCGTACCTTAGATGAACCTCAAGTTACGTACTTACTCCATTGTTTTAAACCTGCAGGCTTAATGGGGTCAAAGATAATTATGTCTCCTGGATAAACAGTGTTATGTGAAGAAAGTCATTCGAGAGACGATATTTAATTTTTCGGAATATAAAAAAAAATTAAGCAATCTGTAACTTCTCATCTTAACTCTTTCCCCGCGGCCAGCACAAACGCCTGTGATTTGATTTGACAACATTAGCCCGCTAAGCGCACAGACGTCTGTGATCTGACGACAACCCAAATTTGAAACGACAAATACTTATAAAGAATGACACAAAACCGGGATAAAAACTAAACTAAAATTTAAAATAATCTTTATTCTAGCGACATATCTCGAAACCTTGTCAAATAATGTATTAGTTTATGAAATATTTTTGAATAAACAGAGCGCAGATTGTTTCTCAAATATTTATTTCCTACTATCACGTCGTATGTGTGACGCATGACAATATGCGTGAACAGTATGTGACACACTCCGTACTGGCGCGGTTCAGTGACACGTGGCGCGTCTCTCGCTTACGTAAACATTACTAAATATTTTATATACGAGCAGCATTCAATCTGATTTTTTTTATTTCTTTTCAAATATTTTTAATTAGTGACTATATAATTGTGTATGGTTCGTTTAGTTATTGTCAGTTTTTAGTGTTTTGATTTCAAATTTGATATTTGTATTTGAAATCAATAAATTTTAAATTTTCTGTTTTATTATTTTTAACACGTTATATTCATTATGACTAAACGTGGTCTAAGTGAAGAAGAAATTGGCGATTACGTATGTGAACTTGGGTCAAATTACGGATCAAGTGTTAGTGAAGACGATAATATTTCGAACCTTAGTGATGTTATTGATTCTGATAATGATGAAAATGTTGGATTTGGCGGTGAATCGTCTACAGAAACGTATTCATCTTCGTGGCTTTCGGGTTCACATATTCCGGTTATTCATAATTTCAACGCATTTTCAGGAGTGAATCCAGACATTACGTTTTCTGAAAACTCCACCGAACTTGACTATTTTGAACATTTTCTCAATGAAGATATAACTAGCAAAATTGTTGACGAAACGAATAGTTTTTATCAACATGAAGTTAATAATAAAAGTTTTGGAGATAAATCAAGGATAAGAAGATGGTATGATACATTTATTTACGAAATGTACATATTTGTAGCAGTTCCAATGTTAATGACGAGGAATCGTCATCTTACCATCGAGGAGCACTGGTCAACAGATCCTCTTCTGCTGAGTCCTATTTTCGAGCAAACAATGTGTAGGGACCGATTTGAGCTCATTTTACAGATGCTACATTTTAGTGACAACGCATCAAAATCATCAGATAGACTGCATAAAATAAAAATTTTGATTGATTTTACCAGAAAAATATTTAAAGAAACCTTCGCACCTCTTCAGAATCTCTGCATAGATGAAAGCATAATTGCTTTCAAAGGGCGCTTGGTTTTCAAACAATATATCCCGTCAAAACGGCATAGATTTGGAATAAAAATGTTTGTACTCTGTGACGTGATGACTGGATATATATTAGATTTCATAATTTATACAGGATCTCAAACTGAAATTGACAATGAAATGGGACTCGGTATATCTGGTTCAGTGGTCACAACTCTGTTAAATAATTATATCGGAAAAGGACACAGTTTGTTTTGTGATAACTGGTACACTAGCCCTGAACTCTTTAAAAGATTATATGAAAACAAAACAAATGCTTGTGAAACAGTGCGTAAAAACCGAAAAGGCATGCCAAAGTTTAAAAAATTGAAAAAGCGAGAAGTGGAATCTTTTAACAATAGAAAATTGCTGGCGCTGAAATGGTGTGATCGGCGCGACGTGCACATGCTTACCACTCTTCATGACGATTCAAAAGATTGTACTGGAAAAATAAACAGGTCAACCGGTGAAGCCATACAAAAACCCAAGTGCGTAATCGATTACAACAAATGTATGGGTTTGGTTGACAAAGCGGACATGATGCTAAGTGGATTAAATTGCATGAGAAAGTCCGTCAAATGGTACAAGAAGGTGTTTTTCCATGTAATAGATTTGTATTTGCTCAACGCCCATATTTTGTACAAACTTGTTACATCTAAATCGGTTAGTCTGGCTGAATTTCAGCTAGCTGTTATTCGGCAATTGATTGAGAAAAATTCGAAAAAAGTAATGCTCAACAAAGTTCAATGCCCCACTACTTCTGCTGACAACCCTACAAGATTTATACCAAAAAAATATTTAAATAATGAAAAGATAAACATTCCATCTACGCCAAAGTGCAAAAATCCACGTCGAAGGTGTCATGTCTGTGCTAAAACTAAAATAAATGTTAAAGTGCGTAAAATGACTAAATTTATGTGTTCTGAATGCAATGTTCCGTTGTGTTTCCAACCATGCTTCAGGGCATACCACGAGAAAAAGCAATATTGAAAAATAAACAATCTTAATTTTTATTTCATAATAATAAATAATTCTGAGTTAAGTATTTCAATATAGACCAATAAATATGGTGTGAACAGTGAGATTTATAGTGTATGTGAAGTAAAAAACAATTCATATCCTTGTGCCCATACAATACGCGCTGAATCCCGTCCCGTCCCAGTGCAGACTCGTCACACACACACAGATAGGCACTTGAGTGGGGGAGTGTGGAAAGAATAATTTCTATGATCGTATCATTCGTTTGTTTATTTTACGTAATATTTAATTTATCTTCTTTATTTCAAGAGTAATGACTTTTATTTATTATCAGAAAATTACTTGTGTGTTATGTTTACCTGATGTTGTAATTAAATATCAGTGGTTCTAAACTAAATACGCATTTAAACTTAGGAATTTAAAAACGCCGAAATTATGCCGCGCACAGGGTTTGTCGAATTTGATTTTTAACGCGGTTAAAAGGTTAAAATTGTACTTGTTCACATATATTTATTCTGCAAGAATTTTTAGATGATTAAATCGATATTTCAGTTTTTGCTCAGGCAACAGTAATTTACATATTTATTTGATTTCAGGCCTTAATATGTTTGGTAGACAAGAAGACTGGAGAGAAGTCTAAAACGAGACCACGCTTTGTTAAACAAGATCAAGTAGCTATAATGAGGATAGAATGTTCAGGTGTAATATGCCTCGAACAATTCAAAGTTTTCCCACAAATGGGTAGATTCACATTAAGGGATGAAAGTAAGTATATATTTATAATTCAATCACCTTGAGTTGACAAAATTTTGTTTCCATTTAAAATGCTACAACTTGAAAGTCACAGCAAATTTTCATCTTTAATCACTTCATTCCATTGTCGGCCCATGTATTCTTAGTGTACACATTTCTACAGCATTTATGTTTTTAGTATTTTTCCACATCTTCGCTCTATTGCCTTATATTGTTAATATTGTTTATATCTATTTTTTTTTTTTTTTCAGATAAGACAATTGCAATTGGAAAAGTTCTAAAAGTAATTGAATAAGCAGTCATATTAAGCTTAGACTAGATAAGCTAGGCTAGATCTTCTTAATACATTTCTACGAGATATGACATACACATAATATATTATTCAAATATATATTTACATATTAATATAAGGGATTTGGGGTGCGAAAAATAACAAGATTAAGAAGTGAGCGATGTACTTCACATGCCTCGTTTGCGTCATGAGTGCTGCCCAACACCAATCACTATTTTTATATGAAAAAAAGAATATCCGGCAAAATTAACAATTCATTTCAGTCTCAAGTTTATTTTTAGGGCAATCGGGAGAGTGCCCCCATTTTTATTCTGGAGAGAGTTATCCTGGACTTGTAGCTCGATACTGATGGAAAGATATTTGCGGTAGTCTCTGTCGCAGTTCCCTTTTATTTCATTATGTAATGTCTCATTTTAACTGAATAAATTTATTTATGAATATTAAAGCTCATAAACTATCTGCTTTTTATTATGGGGTTATATATTAAAGATGTTGCTATTTGTATTATACATATGAATTATTGTGACTGATCCTCAGAGCTTGATTAATGATAATGAGGAAGTGACATTTCCCGCGGGCCCAGTGGGCCGAGTGCATATTCCCCTGCGCCCGCAAGCCAACGCTGCTAGATAACTAACTGTGCTCAACATTCACTCATTTCCCCATCTTAACTTATTTTAAATATTTTATCCATTGGAGCTATATTGATTTTGTATTTTGTATACTTTGTTTACTATATTTATCTCAAATGAGGGAGATTTTTGTGTGAATAAACTTTGTTAATCATGTAATGTTATATTTGTTTTATCACTGTAAAGAATGTGTAATATTGTTTTCTTTTTATAATTTTCTATTTTAATTTGGAAACCGGCAGTCGGACTGCCTGGAAATGTATTCCCATTTGTGGACAAATTGAGACTTCCGCAGTCTTGTGTGTTTGCTGAACAACTTTATATCGTTAAATTGTAGGTTCTCATTGTAACTCATTGCATAGTTAGGATCAACTTGTTTACATGCCGTCAAAGAATTTGAACCATATTTTGGGCGCGGGTTATTATTGGATATGTTGTACAGTAAAGTAGTTTGAATTGTTTGGATTTGAAACAATATGACCGCCGTAATATATACCACTTGGGCTTTGATAATGAACGCAATGAAATTTGATGTACATTCGTGTGAATATATCAATGTGAGTGTTTCACAGTTTATCTTTAAAAATGAATGTAATTTAGATATTTATATATATATACATATATATGCTATATTATTATGTTGTAGTTTTTCGCTCTGTTCTGCTAACTAATAATTCATTATAAATTTTTTTTTTCGCAAAACGTTTGTGCCTTAAACAAATTAAAAATATGGAATAAACAATAGATTTATGATAACAAGCAATGAAAGTTACAATTTTTATCATAAATATAACATTTACATTTTAGAGATAATTCTTATAGACAACAATTAAATAATAATATTTTCAGCTTTTACATGTACAAACTTTTATGGTGTTTGGGGGTGGGAAGCTCTATCCTAGTTATATCATTTGGAGTTTTATTCAGATTGTGTCATTATCAAAACACCAAGAAAGCAACAATCACCTCAACAGAATATTCAAATTTCTTGATTGTTTCAAATTTTATGCCTTTTGTAATAAAAGCAAATGTCCCAATATCAACTTTATTTTATTTTTCCTTATCCCTCTTTACAAATCAGAATACAAAAATTAATTTTAAGAAGAAAACTCATCTATTTAACAATATAATTAGGACATCAAAAGGTTAGCAACTTTCCTGATCCTCAAAGCAGTACCGTATTTGTATAAGCGGTGACAGTTTACGTTTTGCTTTCTTCTCTGCAAATGCAACTATGATGTTATTGAAGCCCATCTTCACGGTTACATCGGATTCTATTGATAATATGACTAAAATGCGTTTAGTCGGTTTTGTTTTAGCATGGATCTTAAATTTATTTTTAATTGTTTCAATACTGAAAAACTTCAATCTGCGGAACAATGGTGTGCATAATAGGTAAAATAATGGAAATGGGATAAACTTATTTTTTTGTTAATTATTTGTTTGCTAAGCTATAGCATTGAAAAGTTGTAGTTATCGTTAGATTTTCAATATAAACTGAAGTGAACGCATTTTATCATTCTTGAACATATTTTCATAACCTGCATTTGCCTGTTAGCAAATGCAGCTCTGCCTCAGGGTCCACCTGCTGGAAAACCCCAATTATGACTTGTCTATATTGATGTTGGCATAACATTTGTTTCTGAACCTATGAATTAATTTGCATGAAATTTTGACATGATACATTGTAAAATACTATTCATTGATTTCATACAAAAAGGCAAAATTTAAATGATAAACAATCAAGATTGATTAATTGAGAAAAATAAATTTAATAATTTCTGTAAACTCGATAATTCTTGATGAACTTGTATATGAGCTTGTAATTGTATATTTTTTAAGTTGAAGACTGCATAAAAGAGAAAAATAGAGCATGGAGAACGTTTAGCAAAGCAAGAACAATAAATAGTGATTAATCAATAAAAATAAAAGAACGGAAGAGTAAAACAAAAAGATTGGTTGAGGAACAGAACAAGAAACTTAGAGATGAAGAAGACAGAAAGTTGAGTGTGAATTATATTGGAAAGTGAGTAAAATGCGAAGGAGTAAATATACGGGTGGTATGAGTGCAATACATGATAAGAATGAAAGGGTTTTATCAGAAGAACGAATGGTTTGTTCAAGATGGAAGGAATATTTCAAAGAACTGAACTAAAGTGGTGATAGTAGTAGAAATAATTGGGTCTGGTCCAGTTGAGAATAAGGAGCGCTTGGAAAATGTGAACGATTTAGTCTAAAAGAAATAAGAATGGCTGTAAAATAATTGGGAATCCGGAAAGACTGAAGGAGTGCAGTGATAGTTATAATGGTAAGGGTGCAAGTAAGACTGTAAAAGAAAGTGTGGGATGCTCAGGAAGCCTTTTTAAGTCAAAGAGGATGCGTGGATCAGACTTTCCCTGCGTATGCTTGTGGAATGGCAATAAATACAAATGTGCATTTGTGGACTGCTAATCTTGCCATGTACTATACAAGTATAAATGCTAACCTTCAATGTACAAAGTAAATTATATAATTTTATCATTCTTATTCTTTAAGAATCTTGTCACAGTACCAAGGTCTAAGACTGAAGATTTCTTCGTTTTGAGAACAGCCTTAGGAAGATGATGAATGAGACGGTTCATATACAGATGCAAAAGTAGACTATGACCGCCACAATAAAGGTGAGGTGGTTGGGTAATATATTGAGGATGTTGTGTGATAGTTGCTCAAGACCTGTCCTGTTACTACCCTCGAGGAACTAAAAAAATTGTATACCATACACCAGTGTTACGACAGGGACATTCGCAGTCTCAACCTAACTGGGAAGATATGGGGTGTCAGGCTATGGACCGACCTGGATGGAGGCATTTTATAGCATCCCAAATAACTTCAATCACCTGCAAAATTATTAAAACAAGGGAATCTCTACATTCTTTACTGAATCTTGAGAAAATAATCATAAAATTATTTCCGAGCTTAACTGTATTCAAATTACTCAGTGGTGACGATAATGTTAAAATTCTTTTTTACACATCATCATTGTCTTTATTTATGGCCTGATATTTATTATTTTTTAGTACACCTGTGCATGATTATATATTATAGCTCTCAACGAAGTGACTCATTGGGAATCTTACCGTACCCTAAAAAATAAATACAACTAAAAATGCCGCGATATCAAAATATATTTACATTGATAATTTTTTGCTAGCGCATGATTACATTCTTAAAGAGTGTTACGGACAACGGTTGCAATGTCGCCAGATGTGAATACCTTGAATTCGCATTTTGTAATGCCATTGATGATTTCTGACAGTAAAAAAGAAAAATCAACAATGTAAATTGATGGCTGTCTGATCTCCGAATCATTGTTAATGAATTTTAGAGTTGGTACAATCATTTCTCTGAGTCCAATCATCACAACATTGCTCCCAATCCAAAACACAATCAGTCCAAATTCTTATCTTGCCCTTAATTGAATATAGAGATGTTCATTATCTCGATGCTAGTGAGAAGTTGCAGGATAGACAGGAGAAATTCCAAATTGTTTGTATTTGGTTCATTTTTAATTTATATAGTATGATCATAATCCGAATAATGTGCCAGACTCCAATGACTTAAAAAAAGACTTTTTGGAGCGTTCAATTCGAGCTGGTCTCAGTATCTGCGTCAAAAGTTCAATTTTCTTTCTGAACATGGACTGCCCCTCAGATCTGTATCACTGTCAGAAGTCAAACATATGTAGTTGTATTTAACTTGTATTGTTGTGAGTTAAGTCTTTGACAAATGTAAACACAAGAAAAAGGCGCCAATGACACGGTTTGACAGTCACTACATTGACAGCTAGAGACATCTATGAGCAAATTCCGGTTTCATATTTACAGACCTGATATACTATATATCCAAAGCGGACTGACTATATCCAAAAAAGGACACATGGGGGCCAAGCCCATAAATCATGCAATAGATTTATTGTACATAATTATGATTGTCCCTTCCATCACATATGGTTTCTTAGTATCAGTGCTTGTATATGGAAAAAAAAATATTTCCCAAAACTATTCAATTGTGAAAACACCTAAAATGTGGAGATGTAAGGAGAATTGTAAGATTATTTGTAAGGAGAATTGAAATATTCTATATTCTCAGTAAATCAAATCAAGCACCCTCTTTATTCCCTTAGGAATGCAGGGCATGTTAGATCAAGACTATGAATCTCGCTGTCATAACACCAGAGGATTGTGCAAAATAGGCATCCAATAAATAATCAACTCCAAGGCAGCATCCTCAATACAAGATCCATACACAATCAGTGTCTCTCTCGTATCATGATTGTTACAGGGAATGCTGCTGCAAAAGTATCACTCGATCTACTAATGTATTTGTTCTCAAACTGAAAGTTTTGTCTTGGGCCTTGGTAATATGCCAAATTCAGCTTTTTAAAACTTCTGAAATAAATCATAAACACCACTACTATTTATTGACTTCATGACCGTTAATAGTATAAGGAATAGGTTTTTTTTACAAATCAAAATAACTGAATTAATTTTTTAAACTTTATTCATTTCCATAATTTTGAACTTCCTTTTTATTACATTTGTGATAAACTTGGCGGATGTTGAAAAATCTAAAATATTCTCTTACCTAAAAACATTCAGTAAACTTTTACTGACAAAAGTTCGAACACTTGCACATTTTTTACACAAATATTTCATACTTGACAAAATAAAATTCAATAACAAAGTTAAAAAACAAAAAAATTGTTGCATTATTTTTTATTAAAAAGCATACATGTTTTTACAGACTTTGAAACAATAAAAATATCTTGAATTATTAAAGGGCTCTTAGCTTATCAAATGAACACAAAGGTAATTCATTTTTATATCACTCATGTGCCAAAAATTAAAGGTTTAAAATTATTCTTCAAACTATAAAGATTTATTTATCATATAAAGAAAAAATTATATGCTTAATTGTATGTGTAATTTAAATTCTAATGTTCCAAATTATGCATTACCCAGTTTAATAAAAAAAAAACATTATTTATGACAGAATATTCTTTGGTTTAAGCACTCGTCTTCCATTATTTCTGCTGATTAAAATTTGCAACATTAATCATAAATATAATTCATTTTGCTAGATATCAGTAAAAATACAAACTCTTGACCACACCTCTATATGGATAAGGCACGGTTTGGAACTGTTTATGACTCTGATATATAATATATGTGAATAAAACATAAACAACAATAAAATTCCACACCATATCAATCAACTATTCAAAGTAAAATTGGTATTTTTAGATATGTACTATCAATGTCATAGCGTTAATGAACCGTAATTTTCTTTGTATACTACGAGTATAAGGAACACTCCTGATTATGCCAACTTCACTTTGATTAGCTTTATAATCAACTTTAGAACCAAAGTCAAATTGGCTCAACTCATAATATTATGAAGTTAGTGATAGGTGATTGTAAGTTGACAAAAATATTGAATTCAACTCGACTCCATCATAGAATGTGAAAATTATTTTTGTGTTTATTCTGAGTACACATAATTAATAAAAACATACTTAAATCATTCATTTCAAGTGGCATTTTTTTAAATTTTCATTGTCAATTTTATAAATATATGTTAAATGTTTCTATCTAGAAATAAGTATATATTTCTGTACCACAACAATGATTAATTCCTGGCAACAATTGAATAATATCAATGTCTATCATCATCATCATCTGTAAGTGTGGAGCAACATTATGCTTTTACAATGTCTTGTTCCCTCAAGGTCTGGTTTATGAACTTAAAGAGGAAAATGACAGCTTCCATTGTTAAGATTCATTGGAAAGTTAATAAAATATTTTGCTCCTTCGACAACATTTACAATCTACTCATAAAAATCACAATTTTCTGCATTGAATATACCACATAGTTTGTCTCATATGCATAACTGTTCTTTCAAATGTTATTAACATCTAAAATATATTTACTAACTTGCATAGCATCACAATACTCAGTTTAACTTCACGCACATTTTTCTCATGCTAATATTTTTTACATATCTATAAAATAAATCATTCCAGGGCAAAAAGCACTCTTATCAGGACATATTTAAAAAAAAGTTAATACAAATCGGATTTAATGTGGTCTCTTCAAACTACCATATTGAGATTTAAAAAAAATGCTTTGTGGTAATGAGAAATTTCATATTCTGCATTTCATTAAATACAAAAAGTTTGGTTCAGAATAGCAAGATTTATTTAAACTTACAATTGTTTTCAAGCATTAATTAAAGCAGGTTCAATAAAGATTTTAGGTTTGAAGAAAAGAAAACAGCAAAATTAAATTATATTGGCACATTTTACGATATATTAAAAAATATGGCCAAAAAACTCACAGATATTATAACATTCAATTAATCACATTTGTAGTAGAAAAATTACATTATTTTCTTTCAAATCCTTTCAGTCGATACTGAAATACAAACATAAATGTTATGATCACAGATCTTTTTTATACACCTTTTATTTTTTAAATTGATCTGATTGATAGCATGCATAATCACATTATGTACATAAACAAAGTTTTCTTTCTTTTTTCCCTGCAAAGATTGAAAATAAAGCTTGCTCACTGATCATCTGTACATGGATTAAATAGACATCTTTAAACTTAGAGATATTGTAATAAAAATCTTTTCTATTCAATCATAGTTCCACAAATTATTATATCTGTTGAAAAAACAGATCTTTCTAATCAATAATACTATTTATATGAAATGCAAAAATGCATTTTTAAAGCGTATAAAATTTTGAACATAATTAACATTTTAAATATTTTCTTCTTTTAAAAAAATATAGAAAAAATATAAAATAAATTAATCATACCAAGTTTATCAAGAACGAAATGCATGAACTAAAGTCTTCATTTACTATTTATTGTTAAAACAATAAAATACCCCGCCCCAGTGATAAAAACCATAGACACAGGCTTTACAATCAGTCTATGATGCATTTTTAGGTATCTTTGTCAAGTAATATATCAAATCGCTATATAATGCTATGGTCTGATTCTCAAAATATCTATCTATGGTTTTTATAATCCGGGCACTGACGTTCTAGCCATATCTAAATACAATCTTTCGTACATAATACAAATATTACCATAAATAAAAATAAATTCAAATTGTCAGAAATAAAATCCTGTTTAATTTTCATTTACTCTGTAATAACTTAGCTAGAATGAAAAAGCTTAATTTTAAAATATATATTTAAAGTGAAATTGTATAAAAATTATGAAATTTTAAGAAAAAAAGGTTACCAAAGTAAATTTTCACCTGAAATAATAGCTATAGATTTCTATATACATACATAATTTGCTTGCAAAATCTAAAAAAACTGAAAATAAAAGATAATGCCATATAAAATGTCAAGAAATAAGGCCCGTTATTCACAATGTATTTAAGCCCAAAGGCCATAGATTATGTACACTCGGCTGAAGCATGGAGCTGTTGAATAATATAAAAACATTTGGCAGAGGAGTGATAAGTACAATCCTATAATTTATTTATGAAAGGTCAGTCAGACAATTTAATTGTTTCATTTTTTGAAATATTTTGATTCATTTGATCATTTTCGTATTCTACAAAGTCATCAAAAAGACTGGGCCAGGCTTCAGTATCATCATAGCTGCTGAGATCTACACCAACAGTATCACAAAAATTAAGAAACATGTACCAAGTGTCCTTGGGGATTCCACGAACATGTGGATGTTGTTCCAAATAATTCAGCCAACGAGACAGAATGGGAGGCTCGCAGATAGTGAAGACGAGCCTCCAGAGGACTATTGCTACATCTGCTGGAAGAATACGCTGACCTGTAGCCACATCCAAACCAAATTTAAAAGTGAATCTATATAAATCTTTAAACAATTCATTATCTCTTTGAAGTTCTGACACAATCTCTGGAAGGCGATTTTGTATTCCTTTGATAGAATCTACTTTCATACCCTTCAGCCCTTGAACAAACTCAGTTTTACTGAAACGGCACATTTGTTCTGCATTTAATTTCCAAGCTAAGATTAAAACTTTAAATTCATCAGGAGACAATTGAAGATCGTTGCATAATCTTTCAATTCCTTCAGAAAGAATCGCTTCTTCATTAGGATCTTTGTAAAGCTCAAATAAAGCACTTATCCGAGCATCTGAAGAACGAGACTCCCCTGTTCCCATTGAAGATACAGATCTTGGCAATGGCAGTTTGTGATAAAAACTTCTCTGTGTTTTCTCCATAGTAACTTGCGAGCGATGTGATGAACTAACATGCTCTCCTAATACAGGAGAGATAGAATTGTTAGCATTAGCGTGTGCACTTGCTTGGCTTGGTAAGTGGCTAAAAGAGCCTAAACCACTTTTTTTGTTTCCGTTTATCTGAGCATCGTTATTAGTTAACAATGGCTGTAAACCTTGAAAAGAATACTCTCCAGCAGTTTTTCCTGGCACTTGATATGATCGTTGAAGTTCTGTCATTTCTGGAAAGAAATTAAACATTTAATTACTATTATGTAAAAAATGCAATATTATTTTAAGTACAATACTATATTTTAATATCGCACACACAAACTACAGATAAACTTTACTCTATTTAAAATTTACATCTTGCATGTCAGAAGCACATATGACTATGCCAAAGAAACTTAATTGTTTCAGTGGTGTGTTAGTTCACAAAATTAGGCTAAATAAGTTATACTCTCTCTATCTCCCTCTCTCTCTATCCCTTTCTCTCTCTCTCTCAAAAGAAAATTAAATTTCCTCAATAATGACAAACTTCAAAGAGACTGGGAGTGATATTTTATTTATCACAATTAAGACATGAGGTTAATATTATTAGAACATGAACATTTCATCTCTATATTTATATCAAAGTTACTTCAACTACAGTACAACAAAGATTTGCTAAAAGATGTCTGTCTAAGCTATAAGATGAGATGAAAAAGTGCAAGTTTTGATGGACATACATATCTAGTGAAAATGAAATTTTTGGGCAGATAACATTACAAATTAGACACTCCAAACCACTCTCTTTTAAAAAAAAATTTAATCCCACATTGAGTTTTTAAATATTATCTTGGCACAAATTTGGGTGGTCATAATTAGTACCGAGTGCTGTCATCTTCAATATATGTTTTGTAGAATAAAGCATTTGAAAAAAGTTCTGGCTATATATTGTGCATAGTTAATTTTTCGACTTTGTGTGGATATTGAGTAATATTTTGTTACAGGTATATTGAAATCTTAGTTGGAAATGGAACACTTTTCAGTGAATAATTTTGTCATGATAAAGTGATAATAAAATTCAGAATTATCTTTTATTTTTGTCAATATCGTGTCAAACACTTTTTTGCAAATGATAGATTTTTTATTTCTATAAAATATATTTTAGTAGATATGATCAATAAAATCATCAGAAAAATTACACACTTTTAATATAGCATTTTCAAATTCACAATATATTTTGATTGTCATTGGTCCAAATGTCTAGGTTGTAATTGTTTAAACAATATCATATTGGGGCATCAACTGAAATCAATCTTGAAGTGTGATCAAATACTTAAAAATGTAATTTAAGCACATTCGTAAAAAAGTGTTTTTTTCATTATGAAAGAAGATTAGTTAAGTTTTTTATTGAAACAAACAATAGTACAGTTCGACAACACACAGGAAGTAATTTGAGTACAAATTTAAGTTAAAGTTAAAAATGTCAAATTGTGAACCTACTAGCTTCAAAAATTGAGCCTCAAGGAAGTCATTAATATTTAAATTTAATGTGTATTGTATTTTTTTGTAGTGTACAGTGGAACCTCTCATAAGGAGAATAATTCGTTCCAGAATCTTACTCATTATGTGAAACACTCGTTAAGCGAAACAATTTTTCCCATATAAATCAATGTAAAATACGATAATGCGTTCCATGCCGAAAAAAATACTCAATTTTTTTTATTTTTAACGTTTATTCAAATAAAATTACATACTTATAAATTGTTAAGGAGCGTAACAACCCGGTATGCGATTTCGATTTGCAAAAAACAATAAAAAAATCGAAATAACTAGTTTTTTATTTATGAATTTATGACAAATAATTAATTCTTTTTTACTAGAAGTAAAATCCGGTAACCCTCAGAATCTACGAGCCTCTTATAGTCGCTGATGAAGTTCTCTGCTACCTTTGTGTCAGAGCTTGCTGCTTCACCGTGCCTCACAACGCTGTAGATGCCGGTTCTTCTCTTAAATTTCTCGAACCATCCATGACTTCCCTTAAATTGTACTTTTTTTTGGCAGTTGATTATCCTGGCGTCTTCTTAATGAGGTCGGCGAAAATAACTTTCGCCTTCTCACAAATGATGTTTTCGTTAATAGTATCGCCTTGCAATTGCTTTTCGTTTATCCATATGAGAAGCAACCTTTCAACATCATCAAGAATAGGTAACCGTTTCGTAGACATTCTTGACACTCCCTTTGAAGCATCTATCTTCTTAATTTTGTCCTTGTTCTTGAGGATAGAGCAAATCGTTGATGTAGACCGACTGTATGTGAGCGCTAGATCAGCCACGCTCACACCTTGTTCTCGCTTTTCAATGATTTTACGTTTCATTTCTACAGTTACTTTTATTCTCTTAAGGCTGTCTTCTTGTGGCTTTTTCTTCAGGGACATTTTTGCAAAGGTTATTAAACTTTGCACAAAAAAAAATACAAATAATGTCTGAACACAAGTTTGGAAAAATGTGTGATCACATGTGACACTAAAGTGCTAGCGGAACGAGTACTAACCAGAGACTGACGCACTGGCGCAGAAGTCCCGGCTCACAAGTGAGTGACGTGAAGATGGGACTTCCCCTTTCTGCGTCACTCGTTATGCGAAATGTAGCTCGTTAAGGGAGCATTTTTTTCACAATCTGTTTAGCTCGTTATGCGAATTACTCGTTATGAGAGGTGCTCGTTATGAGAGGTTCCACTGTATATGTATTATTAAAGTTAAATATTTTTTTCTTATATTAGTTACACTAGTTTGATTTTAATGGCGATGGGGGCGATCGCCCCCCTCCCCATAGGATTTCCAAATTACATGCATAATTTCTTAAAGTTTTTGGCGTAACATCAAAAAATGATTGTAATGAAGTACAGTGAAACCCCGTTTTTACATGCCCGGAATTCACGTTTTCCCGCTATTTGCGTTCAATTTTTCCAATCCCGTTTTATTTTAGTACATTTAGTACCCGCTTTTACGTTTTTATTTCCCGCAATTTATGTTTGAAATATTTAAAATGCAAATCAATTCATAAACATATTTAATTAAATGCGCGACGATTTAAAATATTTGAAATGAATATAAGAAAGCAGAAATATGTTGTTTCTATTTAGACACGTGTGCACCTGCAGCGCTCATGGTCAAGGTTACACGAGTTGTGTAATACGATGCAATTGGTGGGAAATTTAGCGAATCAGAGGCAGGCAGACTGTATTGGCAGGTAAATCTCTGATTGTGTTTTAAACGTGTCGGTCGTGTACATACAATTTCAATTGTTGTGTATTTCGTGTGTCAATTTACATTTTTTTCATTTCTTTTAATTTTTTGTTAAATTCCTTAAAATAATGTCTCAGCAAAGAAAAACATAATCGATTCAAGAGAAAAGGAAAATTCTCGAAAAAGTGAATAAACACGTTGGTTCATGTGTTTCGCTCGCGCGTGATTTGGGGATACCCATTACAACTTTGGCTACGATAATAAAATCGCAAATCGATTGAAAAAAGTTTTCCGATTTGCGTGATTATTTAAATAAAAAATAATTTTCAATTTTTTTTCTAGCCCCGAATCTACGTTTTCCCTCCAATTACGTTTTTTGTTATCAGTCCCTTCAAAAACGGGGTTTCAGTGTAATATAATAGTAATTAAATAAATATTCAATTTCTTAAAGACAGGGTTTTCTTTAGGAACTTTAGGAAAAATTCCTGGATCTGTCAGTGGCACGCAGTGTCCAATACTTTAAAAAAAAGTAGCACTTCGTTGCATATAGGTTGTCGACCGCTGACCTAAACCATCATGTTTGATTTACAGCTTAACTTTTGTTACCCAATCATTGTGTAAAAGAATAGAATTTTGTGTTTTATTTTCATTTTAAATTTTGCACTTGTTATTCAATCAACTTTTAAAACCAATAATGATTTCAATTTAAGCATTTTAATTCCATAAACAATAAACACACATAAAATTGTAATAAAAAAATTTACTAAACACATCACCAATAACAAACATGCAACATAACTTTAGCTGAGTCATGAGACTTCCATTTTAAATGTTATTGTATAACACATAAAATTTGTTATGATTAAATTTTAAAACTAAACTAGAAAATGTTCTTTAAGACTCTAACAGAGATGATAAAAAATTATTAATGAACTATAATAAAATAAGCTGACAATTTTTTTTTATCCAAAGAATAGGAGAGAAACAACTGAGAAATGAGCGGTTGTTCACCAAATTCTGAGAGAAGAACTACAGAGTAGAATATATGGATGGCCAGATGTATAAATGTTAAGGAACTAGAACAGTGTTAAGCTGACATCCATACTACTATGCGTATCCAGAAAGTAAGTGTACTGAGGCTCTCACGACCGGATGGATTTTATTTTCGACATGTTGGCTACACTTCCGTGTAGCCTGACCCTTCCCCTCCGCAACGAGACCGGTTCGAGGTCAGTACGTTGAGAAGTGTCGACGCGACAACACGTTTCGTTAAAAATGTCAATCCAATCTCCCGCCAAGTGCGAAATACGCGGCATCATCCGTTATCTCGTTTGGAAGGGAAAACCTCCGGTTGAGGTTTATAATGAGGTGAAAAAAATCATGGCATCCGTGTTTTGGGACTGTCAAGGCATAATTTTAATTGAATATATGCCTCAAGGGGAGACCATCAACTCTGCAAGATACTGTGAGACCCTAAAAAAATTGCGGAGGGCGATTCAGAACAAGAGGAGAGGCATGCTGACAAAGGGAGTCTGCCTGCTGCACGACAATGCCAGACCACACACAGCCAACGCCACGAAGGAACTGCTCGCCTCGTTTAAATGGGATGTCCTGAACCATCCCGCGCATTCCCCTGACCTAGCACCTTCAGATTACTATCTCTTTACCTCCCTGAAGCTGCACATGGGTGGAAAAAGGTTTTCAACCGACGAGGAGGTAAAGGAGGAGGTGGAGAAGTGGACGGAGGGGTTGGCGGGAAACTACTTCGAGGAAGGCATCAAAAAGTTGATACCGCGCTTCACCACCTGCATTGAGAGGAATGGCGACTATGTCGAAAAATAGCTTACATATGTACTACGGTAACCACGTAATTTTTTTGTTTAAATAAAAAAAATTGTAACCTACAAAAATTCAGTACACTTACTTTGTGGATATGCCTCGTATATTATAAAACATGAATAAAATCTAAGACTCAATGTATGTCGCAGTTTATTCAAATAAAGTAGAAATAGTTTTTGTCAAGTCAAAGGTTGTATTGACAATAAGATAAAACATAAAGAAATAAATTTTATGAACTATACGAAAATTATATGACTGTGGTAATCACCAATAATTGGATCATCTCTTTGTATATATATTTATGATATATCTTAACAGCAGAAAAAACATTTATTAAGATAAAGGTCAAAAGACATCAGTAAATCATGTTACATGTTTTGTCAAATAGATATTGAAACTCATTGGCAGCATGTGAAAGGTAATTAGTAAACAAATATATATTTTTTAAATTATTTTTCCGAGAAATCTCTTTGTATTTCACTCCAATCACTGTATGGAGTGAAAACATGGATGGTAAAAAAGAAGGAAAAACATGATAAATGCCTTTAAAATGTGGTGTTGGAGGCGGATGCTTAGTATCCAATGAACCGCAAGGTGTACCAATGTCTCTAACATCCAATAATAAGAGATTACTGAAAGAATTTCAACAACACGCTGAAAAGAATCCTAAGAAGAATAATAAAAGTCTGGAGAAGCTCATGATCACAGGGACAGTTGAGGGAAAATGATCAAGATGAAGGTGTTCTATAAGATGGACGGACCAAACAAAGGAGTTCATAGGATCCTCTTTGAACGCTGCATTCAACATAACCCAGAATCGGGAAGAATGGAGGCAGGTGGTGAACCAAGTTCTATAGCAGAGGATTATAACACTCAGCATTGAGCATGCGATGAAGAAAATTTTAGCAAGTTATTAAAACATTATAATATTACCATGTAAAATAGCACTTAAAATACATATTTGTGTGTCTATATAATTAGTGAACTTAAGGCTGATGTGTTAAGTAAGATGAAGAAGAGTACGTTGAGATGGTTTGGGCATGTAGAACGAATGAATGAAGAATAACAAAACAGACATACAATGTAGATGTAAGTGGAAGGCGTATAAGAGGAAGACCAAGGAAAGTATGGTTTGATCAAGTGAATGATATTCTGAAAGAAGGAACTGTAAAGTCAGAGAAATCATATAGGTTGTATGAGAAGGTGTATGGATGTGGCCTAGTCGACCTCCGTGGCCTAGTTGGTAAGATACTTGTCTCCTAATCCGGAGGTTGCTAGTTCAAATTCCGCTGGTACCCATATATTTTTTTTAAATTTATTCTAGTCTGGTTTTCACTTAAGTGCTCTTTAACATCTTTCTGGTTGGTTGGTTTTCATTTAAGTGCTCTTTAACATCTCCACATGGCAATAAACTCATCAGGTTGTACTATATACAATGAAGTGTAATACAATACAATACTATGTGGAAGAGGCTAAGGATGTGTGTCGAGTTAGGAAAGTATGGTGATCTCTCTTCTGCCTACCCCAACAGGAAAATGTCATGATGGTAAGTATGTATGTATGTATATAACTCGAAATCAACCGATAACAATGTTTGCATTATAGTACTGGGCCAAAGAAAGCAGATTTTTTATCAATTACACTAAGGTGTATATCAATATGGTTAACATGCTGGAGTTGATGTCCATAATTCGAAACTAGCGCTGTAACACTACTTACAGGGATGTAAGGATATCATTAAAAACACTAATTATTTTGAAAATATGCCTCGAAGAATGAGATTTATATTTCATCTGAATTTGTAATTCTGTAGTTTATTACCTGTTTAACATAAATTCTAACATGTCCATTTACACCATAAATTGACATTTTGATAGGGAGCTCTGCACTCTCAGCCTTACATGGGAGGATATGACATATAGGTTGATGATAATGATATATGAATGATGAACGTATAGGTTGATGATAATATACATTATAAGAGCATTATTTAGTAACAAAAATAATGCTACGAGTATATGAATTTGCCTTAATAAGGCTGCAAAATCTGAGAAATTCGAACAGATTTTTTTGAGATATGGTTACTGCGGAAGAGTAGTATTACTACGTGGTACTACACATGACTATCATTCAAGGTTTCTTCTTGGCATGAAGAGGATCTGAGGGATTCTTCTTATATGTTTGAATTGTTGACAAGAGCAACATCAAATTCAACTATTTTGGAAAAAAAATGGTTTTATTTTGATATGGTTATATGGATATAGAAATTATATAGAATTTTTTTGATATGGATATAGAAAAAATATGGTTGAAAAATTATGGTATAACCCAGCATGCCTTTAATTATTTTATTATTAAGATATAGCATTTCTAGATACATAATTTTTATTTCTGACTACACCTAAAAAATTCATCCCCAATCACAGCACAATCAAAAAAGTTGAAAATTCACATGAGAAGTATGTACATAAATACTATGTAACTATTATGTATATTGTTTTTTATTTCATTTCTTTTCTGCAAAATTATTTTTATTTTGTAATAGTTCAAATCTTGTGATGTGGAACTTTCAATCCGTAAAATCGTAGTCCTGAAATAGTAAATACCACAGTTCATTTTTGGATCTTTCCAGTCTTGGAGGATCTCGCACTGTTTGCGTTTTTTAAATAGACAAATTTCGAGAAGTGTTTCGCAATTGTAAATGTGACATCCAAATAATTATTAGGATCTTGTTATGTTCTTCTACTGCTACAATTTAACACTCCAAGCATGGAGCATGTGGAGACCACCAACTCCCTCCACTTGACTTGATTAGCCGCTTGTCGCATCAATGATGAGGGCTGCAACTTGCTTAAGACTATTTTATTTTAGTGAAGATTTTTCTTAGAGAGGCAAAGTGACCAGAAAAATGTTAAAAAGTTTATATGTGAAACAAACAGGAATGTGGTTCATTTATGGGTACTTCTCAGCATATCTAAATTAGTGATGAGGACATGTTGAAAAATGTGTCCGGGAAACAAGAGTATTCAGCTCCAATAATCGAGCCTTATCGTTTAGAGCTACTGGAGTAAACACATAACTGACTGATTTTAATAAGTTTTGGCAATATTATTGTACATTGAGGCAACAATACTCAAATACGTCTAACTCACGTGAGCAGACAAACTCTTAAATAAGATTGGAATCCTATTTTTATTTTTTGATGGCCATGAAAAATTTAACCCAAAACCTCCAGATGGAAGACAAACATCTTACCAACTGGGCAACAGAAATCACCAGTTAAGTACAGTGTTGATTAAACTATGATTTCAAACTGAGAACATTTAAAATATCAGTTCTTTGATAAGTGGAGTAAGTTCCACAATGTCCACTGGTGGAGTAAATTAGATGAAAGAAGGTAGAGAGAAATGTGAACATTGTTAGACTATCGTTCCGGTCCGTTTTGGAGGGTTATCATCTGTACGTAACTGTTTAAATCAAGGATTGGTGTGCTTGATCATCTGAAGAGTTGCCTCGATTAATTTAACTGTATCATGATCATCTGGCATCAAGAGATGGCAGCTATTGACAGTATCATATTATAGTGTCAATAGAAAAAGAAATACAGGTGGTCCATCAATCACGTTCCAGTTTCAAACATTCACAATTTTTCGGTTTGAGTCCTTTTAACTATTTTTTTTAAATAATTTAACAACAGAGAAACGGACAAAAGTGGTCAAACTTTATTTTGTTAATCAAGATTCAATTATACTAATACAATACGCATATCAACGTCATCTTATTGATGGAGATTGTCTAGCAAGATCGATGATCAGGAAATTAATTGCACACTTTCAACAGCAAGGATCAGTGGTTGACATGCCTTGAGCCAGAAGACCGTACTATTCGCACAAATGAGAATATTCAGAAGTACAAAAGAGTGTTGCTGATGATCAAACAATTTCAACCAGACGACTTGACACTCAGCTTGGAATGTCTCGAACAACACTGCAATGAAACTCAATAAGCTTTGAATATTTTTTTTCATTTGAATTGAAGCCACAAGATCCATATGAGTACCAATGCCTTGAATAAGAGCATTGGAGTGCGACTTATAGATCATTTGTATAGTTGGTAGGTAGAAGTATGGTCTCTAAACAGTACTTTTGTCTCTTACAAAGTATGTAAAATGCTTACCATATTTTTCTGCAATATTTTCTGTTCATACTGGAGGAACAGTAACAGAGAATGCAGACAATGAGTGAAAACAACTGAAGCAGTGGCCCATTGGATATTATCTTAGCTATTGTCTCACCCTCTGTATCTTACAAAGAATGTAAAGTACTTACCATATTGTTCTGCAGTATTTTCTGTTTGTACTGGGGGAACAGTAACAAATGATGCAGACAGCGAACGAAAGCAACTGAAGCAGTGGCCCATTGGATATTAACTCGGCTATTCTCCCACCCTTTGTCCCTTACAAAGAATGTAAAGTGCTTACCATCTTTTTCTGCAGTATTTTCTGTTTGTACTGGGGGAACAGTGGCAGATGATGCAGACAGCGAGTGAAAGCAACTGAAGCAGTGGCCCATTGGATATTATCTCGGCTATTCTCCCACCCTTTGTTTCCACGCTGTTATATCGAAAGCATTCAAACGCTAAACACTTTTTTCTATATTTATAAATTTCATAGATCACTTGAAATGGATACTCTTCCAAAAATTTCAGTTTCCCCCGGTCATATTTATTAGTTGTTATCTTGATCTCTTTTTGACTAGAATTATCTAAAATATCTACGTTTAAAACGTTTATTTTCATTAAGATATCAGTCTTACGAGCCCCTGAAATATAATAAAATAATGTTTTACAGCCAACATATTACCATCCAAAATAAGACATTTTTATACAATTAATATGTAAAATTATAAATAAAAGGTTTAAAATACTTGGAATTTATGTAATAAAATAATACCTTTCAAGCCCGAATTACATTTTCTGGAAAATATTGTTGAAATTTATTAGTCATAAACATGTTCAAAATATCCGCATGCACTGTTTCGTAGATACAACACAATTTACTTCGATATAAAGATAAATTTGTGCCTTCAAAATTCATTACAAAATATTAAGCGGAGACATAAATAATAATAAAAACGAAGTCAATCTATCAAATATTGTTTCGTTCATATCAGTTGACAGAATATAGCACAGCAATTCCATAGAAAAAAGAAACCAAGATTTCTATTCTTTGTCATTCTACGCCCAAGACAGGTCAAAGATGAAACTTTGTGGATTTAACACAATTTAAGGAAGAAAGCGTAATGTTATTCAAACTGCAAATTATCAAGTTAATGGTTTATATTTTAATTTATAATATTTAATTTTATGAAAAAACATATGATAATAAAACAGTAAAATACCCATGTCCTAAGTTCGTGTAAAAATATTTGACCAGTCTTATTTTTATTGTCAAAAGCAAAACACACTATATAATATCATGGCATGTCTCTTACGGGTAGCCAGATAAAACATACATCCATACGCTTATATCTGATACACTCCATTAAATTTATATACTTGTACTCATCATGTCACCCACAATCTTTCATTATATATGGTACACGGAGTCCTTTTTTTAAAACATTGTCCACTTGATTTTTGAAATATGATTTCTGTAGATTATTATGTGGTACTAACATACACACGACTATATCGTTCAAGGTTTCTTCTAATTGTGAAGAGGGTCTGAGGATTTTTTTTGATCTTCCTGATAACTATTTGAGTTATAGAAATATTGATCCAGAAATATATGTATTGCTATACCTTTTCCATGCACCATTCAATTATAATATGCAAAGGTCTTTAGTTAACCATTTGCCATTCATTCTCCCTCTGTAGCCAAATATCTGTTTATTTATTTTACTAGTGAAGCCAACTACGCAATACATTCATTTTTAAGGATTTTTTTCTCATTCTTTCATAAATGAACACTTTATAAATTATTTTCAGTGCGCGTATCACAACCGTAATCTTACTTTTATTATTTTACTTAGGACGTGATTCGCTCCTATACATAATTTTGTGTACCAACACAGTATTAAACATATTTTGTTGTATATTACGTTAAGTGCTCTCAACATTCGTAAACAAACTGCCTTTATAACAGAATTACTTGTTCCAGATTCTCAGAGTTTGTACATATATAACAATCAAATCTTACCTCACCCTATTCTATAATAAAATCATTATTTTGATTGCGTTACACATATTTAAAAACATTTCTTTTAACATTTTATTTATCAATTTATCTTCTTGTAAATTCCACACGTATGGTTATATGTACGAGGGGAGGTCAATAAATTTGCAAAATGAAGGGGTTAAAGGAGAGGACGGAAGTGCGCATGCGCATGTTCCGATGATATGACTGATTATTAGTATATTCACCAAGTTTTAGTTTAATTTTGACAGTATTGTTTAAGATATCGTCGGAAGAGTATGTCGAACATTAATAACATCCTAAGTATGAAAAAAAATGAGTATCGCGCCATCATTAAGTTTCTCACAAAACAAGGGAAATCATCTCAAATCATTTTGGAAGAGATGTTAGCGGTTCTCGGCGACTGTTTCCCTGGAAAAACGATGGTTTACAAGTGGCATAGTATTTTTAAGCAAGGCAGAGAATCGTTGAAGATGATCTCCGACCAGAATGGCCTGTTGAAGCCACTTCTTCAAACATTGTCAAAAAAGTAGAAAAGCTTATGCTGGAAGAGGCCCGCATAAATAAACAACTTACAGAGATGGTTGGAGTATCACTTATAACATTTTGAATATCTAGGGATACCAAAAGTCAGTTCAAGGTGGGTACCCATAACGCTCACAACAACGCATTGAATGTTCACGACAGTTTTTGGACCTCTGCAAAAGCAACAAAGATGAGATTTTGAACCTATTGTTACTGGAGATGAAACTTGGTTTCATCATTATGAGCTTGCGTTGAAGCAGGAGTTCATGCAATGACATAAAAAGAGCACACAGCCCTCTAAAAAGTTTAAAGCGTTGCAATCGGCTGAAAAAAATATGGGTACAATTTTTTGGGATGTGTGAAGGCGTACTGCTGATTTATTACAAAAATAAATGCATCGCAATAACTGGAGAGTACTACTTTGATCTGCTTATGCAGTTGAAAGAAGCTGTGAAGGGGAGAATGAGAGGAAAATGAACAAAAGAGGTGCGGATTGCATGCATGACAATGCACCGGTACACAAAAGCAATTGCGCATTGGCTGCTCTTCACAACTGTGGCTTCCAAACATTGAATCACCCTCCCTACAGCCTACACATGGCTCCGTCTGCCTATTATTTGTTTCCAAATATGAAAAAAGAACTTCGAGGGAAGAAATTTACGGACTGTAAAGAAATAAAAAGTGCAATTTCGGCTTATTTTGAGGGCATTAGCAATTTGCTTTCTTTCTAGGGTATAAATAAGCTTATTGAAAGATGTGAAAATGTATTAGAGTTAATGTAGAATATATTTAAAAAATATGGTTTATTTCCCCCTTCATTCCGCAAATTTATTGACCTCCTTTTACATTTTTAGCAACTACGTTTACATCACATGTTATGGGTTCTAGTCCCTTCCGTTATTTCAAACCACTCACTAAGTTCTAAATCTACTTTTAAATATGCTCTATTGGCTTCGGATTCTGAGATAATACCAAAAAATAATTCATTCAAGCTATATTTTTTATACATTCCACGATCCTTTCTTAAGTCTAAAAACATACTGTAAAATCTAATTCCTGAATAAAATTTAAAATATATTACGCCCTTTCTGCCTTCCCGGACAGGGAAATGGCGTGATGGTATGTATGCACAATTTATAAATTGATTATTAAACCCTTTAAACAACTTTTTGTGGCCCTGCATTTCTTTTTTTCTCACAATAAAAATGAAAAAATTCTAATTAAAAAATTATCAAGTACCATTTGAAAGAAAAAATATTCAATATCCAATTTCGTTCTTTAATTAAATAAATAAAACGCACGCATTTTGCTAATAACGAATTAATTATAAAGTAGGTGCTCTTAGGTTTAAAAAGTCAGGGAAAACGTTTCTGAGATAGCCTTAAAGAAAAGAGGTTTATGAATTCCGCCATTTTCCTTGTTGAGTTGTTTTTGTACTGGTTTTCTTTATAACATTTTGTGAATTTGTACGCTGGTAAAAAATATTTTTCCTAAAATATATACACATTTAATTTAATATTTTGAAATAATAATAGTGTTATATTATTTTTCCATTGCTATCATTTTAATATTTAAATTCTTAACGATGACGCACTTTTTGGAAAGTGACATTTCTTGTAATTGTCGATTTGAACTACCTACGTTTTTAATTTGCTCATTTCATGTTATTTATTTTCAGATTTTAAGATATTCATTATAAAATGGAAGCGCCTAGTTTTGTTTCCGAAGATGAACATTGGTGTGAGAGCGCCCAGCATTACTATCAAAAGTAAGTTGAGTAAAATTGTATAAACAGTAAACGGGAAATCAACAAATTTAATTATGTTTTAGTCCACAACAATTTCGTTTACTTCCTATTATACTCAAAATTACTTTACAAACAGTTGGATTTGTTTATGTGAAAAGCCATCTGCAAATAAAAAATCATCGTAATGTTTATTCCATAACACTTCATGATAAATAACTTAAAAAACGATTCAAGGTTCTGTGGAATAATTATACTGATTTAGTACAAGAACTTTTTCGACATCACCAGCTCTCGAGTTTATTTCAGGGTAGCTAAATAATTGACTGAATGTTTAATTAGACTTTAAAAGACTCAAATGAATCCGGTGTTAATGTGTTGGAGAATATTCAGCATTGCATAGTTAGTGAAATGATCCCATTAGTTTTAAGAGCTTTAAAATAACCCCTTTATGTTTTTATGTTTTCTCTATACCATTCAAAAAATATCAACTATAATGTATTTAAAAAATATGCAGATATTTGCATTTTTGGAGATTTTCAAGAAATTATAAAAAAATGAGAAATTGTGTAGGGTGAGTCGGGGTAAGTGCACCATTTAAAATGAATATATGAAATTCAAAAGTATCCAACCATTCTTAGGATCATCACATTGTTTTCAAACTTTTATACGAAGGATTTCATATTTTAATTAGTTTATCACTAGAGGACTGGACTATCTGCTCTTTTTATTTGATTTTTAAGAATTTTCTCGAAGGAAGTCCTGACAGATGCACTTACCCCAAAGACAGGTAAGTGCATCTGTATCTTTTGGTTTTATTAATTGCTAACATAATGAAAAAGTTTGACATCCAATCCCAATAAACACGTAATTTAGATATTTTAAATCAGAAAATATAGTGGTATAAATATATAATATCAAATGAAATTATGCAGGATGGGGTAAGTGCACCTATTCATTGCTAGTGATGGGATAAAAAAAATTGTTTATAATATTATTATTTGAAAATTCAAAATGATAACACTAATATTGAATAAGCAAAATGAAAATGTAGAAATAATAACTCGCAAGCTGACTTTGTGGCACATTTTGTCTATAAATTAGACGAAAAATAAATGAAAAAAAAAATTACTTTATTTGTTACTTATTTCAGTTAAAGACATTATTTGTTACTTATTTAAATTGGATTATTTAAGTGATTTATTTAAGAATATTAAGAATATTAATATTAAAACCATCAAAGGAGATTATAAACACAAATTCTCCTCTTCTTCCAGTAAAGGGTTTTGGCAAAATAGTCATAATATCTGTGTTATATATTTCAGATATGTCATCAACTTTTGGGTATGAAAATACATTATAATTTTCTTTACTTAAGTGTGAAATTTTTCTTTCAAATTTGACAGTTATTTTCTTATTTTCATCAATATTTAAAATGTTTCCTATGTAATGTTTGAGGCTCTTCTTTGCTACAAATTTGGCAAGTATCCCATCACCAACATGTTTTTTTTCAAAATTTTACTTTTGTTGTATATCTATTTCCAATTTTTCATGAAAGTCATTATTTACCAACAGAATCTCATTCAAATCTGCGTTTATTTCATCTTCGATTAAAATATTTTGGAAATAATCACTTTCATCTTCAGAGCTCGATTTCCATTAACTTTCACTGATTTCTGATTCTGATGATGACTCTAGGTTTTGCAAATATTTTTTATGACCCAATTTTTCTGTCCTCTTTTTGTTAATATCTTTAGAATTTTTGTTATTCTTCCAAAGGTTTATTTTAGTGCTTATTTTCTTTTTAGAATCCTTCAGTTTGTTTTTTAAACGTTCTACATCATCATAAGTTATTACTTCAGCTCCGTGTCCAATTTTTGTCTTTTTTACCTTAGGAGGCTCATTTTTCATTATATGTTAGATCTTAACACAAGTTCTTCAAATGAGTGTTTGAATGGTATATTTTCTGGAAAAAATTCATCCCTTCTCAAGAAATCTGAATTAGGTGGATTAATTATTATGTCTTCTAAAACTGTAACCTTATTCAATGGGTTAAGATAGTGATTTTTTGCAGTATAAGTAGAAGACTCGGAATATTGAACATGTGAATGGAATTGTGCTCCAAAAGGTACAATTTGTTTTTAGGTGGAAGGTTCAGTATAGTTTGCATCCAAATATTCTATCGATGATAACGGCTCTGTATTAGTTTTCGTGTTCACTGATTCCTCATCCCGGTCGTGACTAGATTTATTAAACATATTTTCGATCGCTTGGGATTGATCTGATGAACCCATTTTTATTACCTGACTAGCTGTACCCGGCCACACGTTGCTGTGGCTCAGTCTGGTTAAATGGTAAAGAAAGAAAAGAGAAAGCACACGTTTCTAATATGTTTAATTTCACAATGCTTGTAGGTATACAATATTTTTGATGTCTTTCAGCCACTCTCAGTCTGTCTCGTTCATTCTCTTGAGAACGAAGCAGATCTGAAGCTGCAGAACACGATCGCCGTGCTCGCAACAGTGCATCCTCAAGTCTGGCTTTACATTGCTCTGCTGCTTCCTCGGCATTTTGATGAACTAAAGCAGATCGATTGCACTGAAAAAGAAGAAAGAAAGTTATAACAAAAACATATAAACTTGTGAAACATTAAAAAAGGAACTGAATAATATTGTCTTTACGTGTCGCCACAAAGTAGAATATTTCAGGCAAGCATTTATTTCGTCCGCCGGTGTCGATCGAGGAATTACTGGTAATGTTTGCCTGAAATCTCCTGCAAGCAATATTAATGCGTTCCCAAATGGTCTGATGTTTCCATGCAAATCTCGCAATGATCGATTAAGGGGGTATTCTAGTGTAGAGACATGAATTTCGCCCGGTTTTTGAAGCGCTGTAAAAAGGAAACAAAAAATATTTTTACAATCAATTTTTTTATCATTTGTTTATTGATTTGTTGTTCATACATAAAAAAATTAATAAAAAAAAAAAATTAAAATTAACAAAGTTACAAGCAGTCAAAGTGGAGGGTCTAAATAAAAGAGGGTGTCCTGGCGTGCATCCTACCAACCCTCCTGGTGATCTGAAAAACAAAAACCAGACGGATTCTTAATTATTATAGATGTCGCTATCGTTTCACCCTTGGATAAGTTAAAAAAAAACTTTTTTACAAAATGGCGGCAGTTTGAAAAAAAAAATTTTCTTGTTGTATATTTTTTAACAATTCCGAATTTTTTAAAAATACTAAATGAAAAGTTATATTTTTGGGCAAGGACCACACGATGAAGAGATGTATAAAGAACATCCTCTCCAAATTTGAAGTAAATCGGTTTATTAGAACTCGATATGTCCTTACCGCCAGCTCGAAAAAAGAAGTTTCGAGAAAAACGCGTTCAAAGTTTTAAGACAAGTTTTCGACAATTTTACTTATAGAATGATACAGAATACTTACATATTTTTAATCAGCGATTCCTGCTCCATATAAAAATCCTTCCTCCTACATCAAAATACTCATTCTCCGATGTTCTCTGATGAAGACGAGCAGTTCTACCCTCCTTTGACGCCTCTGAAGTCCGGAATTCCGAGCGTTCGATACGCGCTTCGTCCCGTCTCGCTGCAAAAGCATTAGCTTCTGGGCCAATCGTGATTCCCATCACAGCTAAGATTTTTAATATGGGTATATAACCTTCATTAAAAATACTAACTGCGAAGAAAGTGGCAATTTCAATCGTCTTCAGTCCAGCGTGAATGTGCTTCGGAGCAAAAGTCCAAATCAATGAATTCAACGATTCGTTATTATTTTGGGTTTCAGAACCCAAACATCGTTCCAATAAAGAATCAGCTGATAAACTTTGATAAATTGGTTTTATTACTTGTATAACGTTATCATTTAGAGGAGGATTTTTGTGGTCAAATTCGTCAATAGTGCCGTCTTCTACTGCTTTCTGATACTTGCACCAACTAGGTGAACAATTCATGTGTTGAGGATTTTCGTTAGTTGAAATTTTATGAAAGTAGGTTGCCCACACATCTCTCTTCATGTCTTCAACAGAATTTGGATTTCGACGAATCGCCAAACCATAATATAAAGATAATTCATTGATTAGCTTATCAGTGAGTTTACCAGCGCCTTTGCCACCAATACCGTTATTATCTTTTTTGGCTTTACGTAACCGTGAACCCATGCGTTTCTGAACGTGTCCAACACACTCCTTTTTTTCTACCACCGGATTATCATTGTAGGGGTTAATATCAAGAATGCCTTTGAAAGTTTTTGAGTCACCATCTCCGATATATCGGATATATTTGGCATTATGCTTGGTTTCCGATCTCCCAAACATTTCAACAATCGCATCAACTTCCATTTTTCCAGCGCTTCCTTTATGATTTATGGTACATACTTCTTCATGCTCTTCATACCAATCTCGATAAGCTTCGATGTCATCATTTTTTTTGTGTTTCCATAGATTACACCCTTGACAAAAACTTGATTTTACTATCGTATCAACAACTTTTTTACTGTACTTGCCGATGAGCGTAGTAACACCAAAGAGAGAATTGAAGCCTCGTTTTTTCCACGTGCCATCGCCAGAAACAGTCAAATGATTAGGATTAGCGTGAGGATCAGACTCTAATATTAATTCCTTTTCTTCTCTTACGGCTTTTGAGATAATTTGATCGTAAACTGCTGAAGCGGCCGTGTATAAATTGTCAAGACAACTGTAGTATGTACCAATAGTCAAGCCTTGACAAATGTCCATCATACTACAAAATATGTTTATACCTTCCTTTCCAACTCCTAGCAATCTCATAGCTGCCACAATTCTTCGATTTACTTCGAATGCTTTATTTATAAAGGGCGATGATTGAATATATCGTACTTGCTCACACTCACATTGTAAAGCAATTTTAAACCCTAACCCACGAGCAGCTGCACGACTAAATTTTATCTCTTTTTTACATGTAGAGCACAGGATCAATGTTGAAAGCGTGGTAAAAACAGAAAAAAATTCTAAAATACAATAACCGTAATTGTTATTAATTATAACTTCCTCATCTTGCGAATTTTTTAATTTTGCTGCAGATGCACTAGTGAAACTAATTTCTTCTTCTACAGTAAATTGATTACCTGAAAATCTCCTTTTTTTTATCTGCATGGCCGTGCAGAACTGAATTTCGAAGATTTTCTATCCATTTTACAAAATTTACAAAATAATTATTACTTAAAAAATAAACACGTCAGAGCTAGCACTTCCACTCAGTATAAAAGTTGCCATAAAAGTAACTCAAAATGAAACTAAAAGAACAATATTCAAACAAAACCAGTTTCTATGACCTTCAATTAAATATAGATAAGGAATACAATAGATAAGGAATATAGAGAAGGAATACAATACAATAGAAAAGGGCACTCATAAGTAAGGGGCTCGGGAACGCCCAGCGTCTTTTGTCAACTTGTAGCAATCGGACCGGAGCCGATGCCACGTCACTAAAACGGCTATAACTTGTGAAATAATAGGAATATTGAAAAATCCTTGTAAACGCATATTCTTGAATGTCTAAACTTTGGAAATATGAAAAAAAAAATTTTTTGATTTTTTCAAAATTCTACACTAGAATACCCCCTTAAGAGCTTCGAGCAATTTTTTGTGTGCCATTGTGCATTCATCCCCAATAAGTTTGCATTTCTGCAATACTTCTCCCTTGCCGGATGCTTTGGAAACATTGCACGTGGGAGTTTCAATGAATCCCATGTTCAATGGCAATTTCAAAGCGGAATGAGCAGTTCTTCCACCTGGTAGCAGTGTCGCAGCTATTCCGGACGACACAAGAGCTTTGGGATCGAATTGCTGCCAGAATCAATCTATTTAGGAATGTTTTACCAGTTCCTCCTGGCGCATCTAAGACGAAGATTTCTCCAACCCCGTTATTGACAGTTTGCATTATCTGATCGTAAATGCCTTTTTGTTCAAGCGTTAGCTTAGGAATATTTGATTGCACATACGACAAAAGATCACCCGTGTTGTAATTTTGTTCACTACGCAATTCTACATCGAACAAAGCAGCATCAGATCGATTCGGTGATGGCATTCCCAATTGATTGATAACTTTGTTCTTGATTTCTAAGCACAAATCTTCAATCATTATCAACGCTTCGTTGTAGATTTCTGCTGAGAAATCCATGTTCATATTTGAATTTTCCTCGCGTATTCGACGTAAAATATCTTCTGCTTTGTGCGATTTATATTTCTCCCATAACTCTGTTGGACATGAAGGAGAGCAGGTGGTCAATATGATTGCAAACAATGCACGAATTTGATTTGGATGTGACATGTTGCACGTGTCATTAATGGATACATCCCAGTGTCGGTCGTTCTCCAATAAATTCAGAGCTTGATATGCACTGCGGAAAGTGACATGTGTAACGCCGTTGACAATTCTCAATTAGCTGAAGAGACATTAGACCGGGCACATTTACCAACAGCATGCGAAGAAAGAAGCATTCATCTTGATTGGGATGCACGGTGTACAGCCTGCCTATCATAGTTTCTTTGAATATGCCAGGTTGTCCGTCGACTCGCTCTCCTCGTTTGCGTCGTTCAAATGATTTTCTACTCGCATTCCACGTGTCATACGTAGGCACTTCCGAATACAGCAGTGTTTTCGCAAATGCGTCATTTTGACATAACGTGAAGAAAGTAGTTAACGTTGTAGCCGGTGGATTCAGGGCTATTTGTTGCAAATTTGCAGCTGTGAAATAAATGCGTTGTCCATTTTCTAGATGTACTGCTAAGTCAACAACAGCTGGACTTCGTTCACGTATGGGAAATGAAAGAATTCGCCATACAGCTTCATTGCTGCTTATGTATCTTCCAGCCTGATACTGTGCGATTTCATCGATATGTATGAACGCATTCCTATCACTTCTTTCTGGTTACACGCCAAAAACTGCCATGTCGCTGCCTTTATTCACGTACTTACAAATGTATTTGATCGATTTAAAGGAGTTACAGTATTCCACGTTTATGTGCGCTTTGTATGTTTTTGATAGCAAAGGCGAATATGGAACAACCCAACGGTTGTCTACTTAGATGTCACCGTTTCGCAATTGTATGGTTGCTAATTTACCGCCATCTTCTGTTGATCTTCTGTATAAAGGATATCCATCGTTTCCTGTAATTGTGTTGGATACTAATCCTCAAGGATATCGCTTAGAGCATTTTCCGTCTATCATGCATGGTGAATTTGGATTCAGTGTACCGCAAGGTCCATGTATCATATTTTTCGTCACAACTTCATGCAAATCCTTATCGACGTCGGCATCGGGTATTTCAGCGCATATTACATCGTCGATTTCGTTTGAAGTGATTTTGTCATAGAGCCAGATTAGTAGAGTATTGAGTATTGAGCCAGACCCAAACACTTCATGTTTTACCATGAAATTCATCAACGATTTCAGCTTCTGTCTGAAAACACGTGCCGTGATTCCATGCCTATCCACCGGCAATTGCCCAGGAAATAAGAGCTGTTGTATATCATCCTAAGCTGGATTGCATGTGAATGTAGTGAATAGATCTGGACACCCGTAGTGACGAACATACGCAATTGAATCTTGAGCGTACTCATGCATATGACGTGGACTGCCTGTATATGAAGATGGCAAAATCGTTAGTCTTCCAACGTTAGTTGTATTACCGTCATTTACAACTGCATCTCGCAAATGAACGTATTCTTCAGAGCGAAGCTTGGTCTGATTCAAACGGATGAATATCAAACTAATTAAGAAAAATCTCCATTTCTACATACGATTTGATAGATTTTGAAATATATACATAGAGATAAAATTAAATTCTATATAAAAAAGATACTTTTGATATTCCTACTGACCTCTTTCAGCCACTATCAGCCTGTCGCGTTCATTCTGTTGAGAACGAAGCAGTTCTGAAGCTGCAGAACGCGATCGCCATGCTCGCAACCGTGCATCCTCAAGTCTGGCTACACGTCGCTATGCTGCTTCCTCGACATTTTGATGTACTAAAGCAGATCGATTGCACTGAAAAAGAAGAAAGAAAGTTATAACAAAAACATATAAAATTGCGAAACATTAAAAAAAGAAAATACACAAACTAAAAAACAAAGAAAAAACAAAAAAAATTACTAATGTAATATTTCCCTTCAAACGCAGTTGTTTTTCTCTTTGGGTTTCGTTAAAATCAAATGTGACGTTTGTCAAATATTTACATACCAACATCACGCTGTCTCGCTGAAGCACATGACCGCATCACTCCAAGAGGCCAATTCACAATAAGATTTGAATTCAAATGAAAATCAATTAACACAATTCAATTTCACCGCTAATTGCACTGAAAAATAAAAAAATAAGTTAAAAAAACTAAGTGAAACAGATATTCTTTAGAGCTACATGTCAACGACGCACATTACGAAATGACGCATAAATTATTTAGTATAGCGAGTGTTTTTACGTCCAAATAGATGGCGCTTGTTTTTCAACACGACGTATTTGAAAATTTAATATTTATTATTTAATATTTAATTATTTAATATTCGAAATCAAAATGAAACTCAAAATTTCAAAGCAATCCGTGAAGAACTTTCGGAGATTGGAGATTTTTAATTAACGAACATTTACGTTTTTATTTATATAGATATTTAATTATTTAATATTAATTCCGAAACGTCGAAAATGCAATGTGACAACTGTCAATGAGAATTGTTTAGTTTGCGTGTGTCGCTGCAGGGGGCTCTCCCGTTATTTCGTCAGTTTTATAAAAAAAGTTATATGCAACTGGATATAAAAAAAAATATATAAACATGTTTGTATACGAATTATTTGTAATTTTTTAAAAACCTTGAATTTGCTTATAATAATAAAAAATTGTTTGGAATAATTAGGTAAAAATGTAAAATGTCTTCATATTCTAATGTTATTTTCATCAATACTTTTGTGTACAAAATTTCAATTTATCTCTTCAACGTCACTTTGAAGTCAATTTTTGACAGTATTTATGTCCTCTAGTTACCTTTCATCAATTTTGTGCTTTTCTTTTTTATTACCCTTTCCAATCTTATTAAAATATTTCCTACAACTGGATTATGATCTGAACCAATATCTGCGCCTGGATGTGTTTTTACTGCTTTAAAACTGTTGCTACATCTTTGATTAATCAATATATAGTATATTTGATTTCTTATTATGGTGTTTGTGCCATCAAGTGGTGAAATCTATAAGTAAAGTCTTCTTGGAAGCAGTTTGAATGTGGTATTGAGATCAACAATCACTTTTGTTTCGATTTCTCAGACCAATCTTAGCATTAAAATCACCTCTAATGATGATTCACTTCATGCTTCTTTGTTAGTTTCATAACTAGCTTTATTTTTTCATAGAAACGTTTTATAACCTCATCTTTATCAGCAGTTTCAAACATTCAGCACACCGCCTACTGTCGTTATGTTTGTGATTTCTTAAGAAAATAAATAAAAGAAGGTTACTTACATTTTTGCATGTTTTATAAATTACTTATTTTTACATATAATTTGTAAATAACATTACTTTGATCTACACTGCTGCGGTCCAGTCATATACAATAAAAAGAGGTGGGAACCTTTGAGAACTGTATCGGAAAGTTTTTGAAATTCAGGAATTTTCTTGTTCTAAAGAAATGATAAAAATAAACAAAATTTGTAAGTTATTGATAATTCACTCATGGTGGTAATCTTTATGCACTAATGTCTGTAACTGATTAGCCAATCAGATGAAGCTTCAAAGTTTAGCCGACTGAATATGCCTGCCCAAGCACATTGTGCATTAGCTTCCTGCTTGCCGTACCCCACAAGACATGGTAGGACAAATAGGAAAACAAGAAAGTTCTTGAAGGCTCTGAAGTTTTTCAAAGAATGTTTTTTTTATCAAATAGAAGGCAGATCTGGCGTAGTAAAACAGATGTCGGGCCAATTTGATATTTGTTGCATCTCGACTTTCATTCTGTTGTTTTTCCTGTCATGACGTTGATCATTTTGTAATATTTTGCAAGTATAAAATAAGCATAAGCAATTGCTTCATGCCTTTTTAAAATAAATATATATTTTAGGAGTATAGATCTACAAAAAGAGTTGGATGAATACACCGAGGCTTCAGCCCTATTGGAAAAAGAATTGGAAACATCTCTTGATCAGAAAGAAAAGGTTATCAGGGAACTCCGCCAGCAGAACCAGAGACTAGAACGAGAAAATGAATTTATCAAGGTATGTCCTCATAACATATAGTCTACATTATTTTAGTACCAATTTTGATTTGCGGGAGTGAAACGTGGACGTGGAAAATGTGTGCACTGAGAAGAATGCATGGACTGACAATGTATGACAGAATACAGAATGAAGTGATTAGGGATGAATGTGAACTTAAAGCTGATGTGTTAAGTAAGATGAAGAAAAGCACTTGGAGATGGCTTGGGCACGTGGAACGAATGATTAAAAATAGACTAACTAAACAAATATCCAATGCAAATGTGAGTCAAATGTATGGTAGAGGAAGACCATTGAAAGTACGGTTGGATGAAGCGAATATTTTGAAAGAAGGAAATGTTTTTGTAATTTTTTTAGTTCAACACTTTATTTCATTTTATATAACGGTATAACCCTATTGGTTTCAAAGTTTTCACAGCATCATCAGGGGAGTACAAACAAGACTAACTATAAATAACAAGGAAATGTAAGATATAAGAGAAATAATAGGGATTGTCTCAGAAAGTTTGTGGATGTGGAAGGGACTAAAAATGTGTCAAGATAGAAAAATATTGTGCTCTGTCCTCTGCCTACTCCAGTGAGAAACGGTGTGATAGTGCATATGTATGTCTTTTTATAAAATAAATATACAGAGCAATTGTGAGTACAAAAAAATAGTGGAGAAAAACAAAATAAAGTATACACTTCTAAGCAAGTGGTTACTTACTAAACAGTGCCTGTATAGTGTTCAATTTAATAATGGAATAAAATGTGATTCCTAAATTGCCACTTTTCTCGGAAACAAAAAGTAGGTATCTCAATTATCAATCATTGAATTGCTTTTTTCTGTTGATGTATTATTTTTTAGTTACTACTTTTTGTTTAAACTTTGCATCTATTTGGTTTGATGTGTATATTAAGTTTTAAAATAAATACAAATTCACCTGGGTAATAAATAGTGAGAGATAATAAATAATGGAGGCCAAGGCCCGATATGAGCTGTAGAGCCATCGAAGAAGAAGAATAAATAGTGAGATTGATGGGTAAAAAAGTTTCAAGTGATGTAATATGTAAAATTAGAAATCATAATAAAACTAAGGAATTGATGTGACAGTGTTATATATTATAGAACACTGAAAAATAATTAATGTTTTATATTAACCGTTTTAGTGCCATTGATTTTTACTCATATCTACTTAAAAATGCCAAAGAAATCTTTTGTTTTTTATGTCATTTACCCTTGTCTCGGAAAAAAACTGTATCTCTTCCAAAAATAATCCAATTTAATAATTTTTTCGGTGTTTTATTAATAAAAACTTGTACAAGGATAATAAAATACAAAGAACATTATGGAAATATAATTGTGAACAAAAATTATAACAAAAACTGGAATCTAAAAGTTAAAAAGTTAACATGTGTGCTTTACCGCACAGACTCCATGGAGCCCCTTCTTACAGCGGACACAAATCAAGTTGCTCCTCTTCACAGCGCTGTAATCCTTGCTGCTGCACACTACGCAGTGCCGTAAATTACGCCCGGGTAACTTGTCTAATCCAAAACTTTGAGGGGAAGATGTAGTCGGAGTAGCCGTTTCTGGTCTATTTTTGTGAAGCAACCATTTCTCTTCTAAATCTTCAATTATACTCGTTGTAAATTTCAATCTCGTCATTTTTTTGCCAATATTTTTCTCACTACAATATATATGCAATCACCACCACCCTTCCAAATACAGCAAATACAACCTTTTTCCAAAATTTGAGAGTTCTTCGTTCATCCAAATAGGTGTATAGCATTTTGTCGCTCTCGTCTACTCCGCCCATAAATTGATTATATGTGTGAATCATTGATGGTTTATTTTTTATAGATTCGTAGTTTCCTCTCTTTTCTGTGACAGATACATTTGCCGTATCGCTGCATGTAGAAATCAAAATAACCGGATTTTTTTTCGACTTTTTGTCTCTAAAGGAACACAGGATCGTTGGTGAAATACTTGGGTTCGTTTACTGGAACCGTTTTGGCTTCTTTTGGAACAAGCTTCCTATTTCTACATATGGTTCCTGTTAGATATGTGGCTTTCTGATAAAGGGACCGTGCAAGTTCTACACTGGTGTAAAAATTATCCGTAAATAGGTGGTATCCCTTGTTCAGGTAATTTCCCATTGACAAAAGTTTTTCTGCCACAACAAATCCCAGACCTTTTTCTTTTATCTCATCTTTGTCAACTTTAGATTTAGCACCACGGTAGCAAAAGAATCCAAGACAATATTTCGACAAAGAGTCAAAGCATCCAGAATTTTATACCCCACTGATGATGCTTCTTGCTGGGGATATACTGTTTGAACACAGTATGAGCATTTGTTCCAACAAGAGATTCATCTATACTCAACTGTTGGTTGGGTATATAATGCTGCCGGAAAACCAAATTGGCGTGATCTACCAACACTTGAAACCTGGCACATGGATCGTATTCTGGATGTCCATGTGGAGCTAAAGTTTTATTATCTACCAAATGAAAAAATTTCAAGAGCAGCTGAAATCTGTTTCGTGCAAACATTCTTGCAAACCATGGAATACATCTTGATCCTTTCATCCAATAAGAAAAAATAGTTGGCCTCCTTGTGATGCCCATTTCCAGTATAACGGCGATAAATCCTCTCATTTCTGGGATGGTGACAGGCTTCCACAATTTTGCACGAGATTGAGGTTTCAAATTTGGATGATTTTGCAAAAACTGTGCGGCGTAACGGTTGGTTTCAACAACCATTTTTTTTTATAAGAGGAGCAGTAAAAAACAAATCGAAAAAATCAATAGGTTTTGCGTCACCTGGTGGGGTATGTTTTGGTCCTGGTAGTTCGAAAAATACGTGCGGGGTTTGTTTATTGTATTGCGTATCCGGTGGTAGGCATGTGAATTGGGTCCAGTTCACATCGATATTTTCGCAGTCCTCCGTATCAGAAAAATAATTGTTTTCGTCATTATCATCACTATCACTCAAAATTTGCATTACGCGGTGTGAGCGCACCACAATGTCACTCCTACTATCACTTTCTTCACATCTTGAAGAACGATCATTTTCATTCGAATTATTTTCGTATTCCGACATTATGGGTTAAAAAAGTATAATAATATTATAATTTGAACTTTATGTAACACGTAGAACAATAAAAAATTAGCGATGCGTGCGAGCGACCTCCCCTACAGCGAGCTAAACAGCAACTGATTTCACGAGCACTATCGCGCTCGTGGCACTTTTAGTTACAATGCGCACGCGCGCGATGGCGCTCGTCGGCACTCTAACGGTTAATTAAGAATGTATATTAACAATTTTTTGTATATTTTTTTTCCAGAAAAAAGTGGATAGAACTCAGCAAGAAAATACTCATCTAGAAAATGAAGTAAAGTGTTTAAAAACTGAAAAAGAAAACCGTAATGCATATATTAGGGAGTTGGAACAAAAGAATGATGACCTAGAAAGGGCACAAAGGTTTGAATAAAATTCTTATGTGTCTGATGTGTGTATCTAATAAAAGTTGAACGATAAATAGAGATCAATGAAAATGAGCAAATGTGAAACTAAACTCGGGAAAAAGCTAATAAAAAAAAACTCATTTCACAGATAAAACTAAAGGCATTATATTTTTGTTATTAAATTTATTACAGTGTATATAAGTTTAATTGTCAGTTTTATTGTCATTTTGATTGCCAAACAACCAGAAGGATTTTTAAAATTCTTCCTTACCTCATTCCATCCTTTTGGGGTCAGCTGAATAAAAAATACTGGCAATATTTTTACTAGTACGGGACACGAGTTTGAAATTGTTTAATATATATTAAATACTAGCAATTTAATCTATGCCATTGATTTAATCCAAAATGCTACTTATGTTGTTACAAGAAATGCAAAAGCATTAACTTCTTCCGTAATATAAGGGCTAATTTGCCACAGAGATCATCAAGGCTTTGAATAAGAAGTTAAGTACAGTAAATTAAAGTATTCTGTGTTTGTCTCTTTACAAAGATTATTTCAGATATTGTAATGACTGTAGTATGTTAAAAAAATCGAACCTGATAGAATATCTATTTAGTTAATTAACCCTTTTAATCCCACGGGGCCGATCATCGGCTCCAACTGGTTTATTGGAAAAATACCACGGAGCCTATCATCGGCCTCGAGGTTTTCATACAAGTTTTTTTGTTGAATATATATTTTTTTAAACTTTGAAAATCATTCATTTTTAAAAGAATGCATTTAAAACTTAATATTAACTGAGATAAAAAATAATATATACTGTTTTTTTGCCAAAATATTCTGGAATTAAAAGGGTTATGTAAACTAACCCAAGAGCCCCAAAGCGTCACAGTTTTGATTTTATCGCAAAATTTGCAGACACCATAGTGGTAACATTACATTTAGTTTAGAGCTCATTCCATAGCAGATGGGGTGTCATATGTGTCTTCATATTTTTATTGGTGATCATAATTTTTACAGATTTTGATATCAGGTATTTTATCTGTTTAAAAAAAATAAGCAACAATATTAAAAAAGATTTTTTAATCAATGTATTTAAAAATAATCTTGAAATGCAAAGGGTTAAACTACTAAGTTTATAGATATTTCAAATCTAATGGCTCAATGTCACAAAAATATTGTAATCTATACAAAACTAGATTACAATCCCCCCTTCATCTCAAGAATTCATATAGTCTATAACAGGGGTGGGCAAACATGAGGTCAACAAGAGCCACATTCTGGATTTTCATATATATAAAGAGCCACACCATAGTCACGTAGTATTAAATACACAAATTCAAATTTATTACATATTCTACACAAATCTTAATTGCTATATTAAGTATAAAAAATACATATCTAAGAAAATATAAAAATGAGAAAGAAAACACAAAATAATTAGTTGTCACAACATTTAAAAAGTAAAATACAAGTATAATGGGGAAAAAAAGTATCTATATTTTTATAAGAGACATTTGGAGCCGCACTTAACCCAATGAAGAGCCGCATGCGGCTCTCGGAGCCGGATTTGCCCACGTCTGGTCTATCACATTGTTTTGAAGGGTGCATTGCCCACTGCAAAGGATGTGTTAGTATCTGCCAAAATTGTGGTACATGTTGCTGTCTTATACATGTCAGATATGTTTTTTAATGTAAATCCTAAAATACTCGTATATCCATAGTTTCTTTTTTTCAACAGGGTTATATCAGAATCAGTAGCCGGTATAGAAGCATTACTCAACCAGGCTTATGAGCGTAATGCAGTACTTGAAAGTGAAGTAGACGAAATGGAAAATCTTCGTATAAAACTTCAACGATTGTCAGATGAAGCCAGAGGTATGTATTCAATTATATCTAATTTATGTTAATAATATTTCATCCTTAACCCTTACCACTCCTATGTCGAGTGTGGCTCGGCATCGTATTTCTTACGCCAACTCTTATGTTCAGCTAGACTCTACATTATACGAGGCGTATCCAGAAAGTAAGTGTACTGAGGCTCTCACGACCGGATGGATTTTATTTTCGACATGTTGGCTACACTTCCGTGTAGCCTGACCCTTCCCCTCCGCAACGAGACCGGTTCGAGGTCAGTACGTTGAGAAGTGTCGACGCGACAACACGTTTCGTGAAAAATGTCAATCCAATCTCCCGCCAAGTGCAAAATACGCGGCGTCATCCGTTATCTCGTTTGGAAGGGAAAACCTCCAGTTGAGGTTTATAATGAGGTGAAAACTGCATATGGTGATAAAGCTATGAATCGTACGAGTGTGTACAAGTGGTGTCGCGAGTTTAAAAACGGTCACGTCACACCTCTTCACCCTCCGCCAAAAAGTTCAAAACCACAATTTCAGCCAAGAAAATCATGGCATCCGTGTTTTGGGACTGTCAAGGCATAATTTTAATTGAATATATGCCTCAAGGGGAGACCATCAACTCTGCAAGATACTGTGAGACCCTAAAAAATTGCGGAGGGCGATTCAGAACATGAGGAGAGGCATGCTGACAAAGGGAGTCTGCCTGCTGCACGACAATGCCAGACCACACACGGCCAACGCCATGAAGGCACTGCTCGCCTCGTTTAAATGGGATGTCCTGAATCATCCCGCGCATTCCCCTGACCTAGCACCTTCAGATTACTATCTCTTTACCTCCCTGAAGCTGCACATGGGTGGAAAAAGGTTTTCAACCGACGAGGAGGTAAAGGAGGAGGGAGAGGGGTTGGCGGGAAACTACTTCGAGGAAGGCATCAAAAAGTTGATGCTCCGCTTCACCACCTGCATTGAGAGGAATGGCGACTATGTCGAAAAATAGCTTACATATGTACTACGGTAACCACGTAATTTTTTTGTTTAAATAAAAAAAAATTTAACCTACAAAAATTCAGTACACTTACTTTCTGGATATGCCTCGTACAAAGCAATTTCTAAAATTATTAAATCTGATTTTTTTTTTCAAATACTTTGTAATACTTAAAAGGAGTCTGAATTTGTCATATTCAGACTTTCTATGCAGTTTTACATTGTCATTATTATTATTGTAATAGGACCAACAGTTATTTGTAGTGCTTAGTAAATAACAATAGACATAAGGGTATTCCACAAATTCAAGGTCCAAGGGATAGTTTTATGATGTTAACAAGTTGTTGGCCATATGATTCAAGTACCTATACTACTATTATCAGTAGTGAAGTGCCTATGTCCTCGAAAAAAAGTGCGGTACGTCTTGGAAAAAAAATCGCGTTTTTTTGTGATGTTTCGTATTTTGTGTTTTATTGTGATGTAATAGGAATTCATACATTTTATTCAATGAATATGCTACGAAATAAAATATGCATAGAATATCACATAAAAAATTTAGAAACAAATTATTGATGAGTCTAATCGGATACTTTCGTACATCGATACAAAAACCGGGCCGATTGTCCATAGACGATACTATCCAGCGTTTGGATGGGAAGAGTCATTTTATTTTTTCCTACAAAAAACACAAGGACTGTATGATGTGTTCTAATCGGAAAGTCAAAGGAGGGATAAAAGATACTACATTCTATTGTAATACTTGTAATAGGAAGCCCGGCCTTCATCCATGAGAATGATTTAAAAAGTACCATACTTAGAAAAATTATAAATAATTACGCACCCTACACTGTTCCAATACAACGCTTTATTGAGACCCCTTTTTTTTGTCTATTTTGTAAATTATTTAAGGAGTTGGTGGTAGGTAAAAAATAATAATTAAGGAGTGCAAAGGGATACAAATTAGAATATCACAAGGTAAGCATCATAGATTCTACCTTACCTTACGCCACTAAATACAATATGAACGTTTCAATATGCTTAATCCTCCTTAAATAATTTGGAGACATTAGTATATGTAGAAGTACACTTAAATAATATTGTGAAAATACACCATAAATTGAAAGAAAGTATGAAATGTTTGTATAAAAATATTGTTTTTCAAGGGATGACTTGGAATATCTAAAGTGAGAAAAATACTTAAGAGGAAGGTAGTTAAGGCATATGTTCTAATCTAGGGCACAAGTTTTTTAATTTCTTTAGCAGGAAAACACCTTAAATGAGAAATTCATAATTCTCTCACATCTCATGTGAATAGGCATCCAATTTAATATTAATAAGAGTAAAAAAATTGAGGTTTGAGATCTGATCTACTAGGTTAGTCAAAAAGTTTTGAAAGCGGAAATGAAAATACATTTTTTTTGGGGGGAAATCACTTTTATTGCTCAGTATAGTCTCCCATAAGATCAATACACTTGGTCCAACGATCTTCCAACTTTGTTGTCCCATCACGGAAGTGACTTTCTGGAAGGCCTGCAAAATACTCCTCTACGATGGCTATAACCTCTTCGTTTGATGAAAAATGCTTTCCACGAAGGAATTTTTTGAGGTGTGAGAACAGCCAGAAGTCAGAGGGAGCTAAATCTGGCGAATAGGGTGGATGCTGCAACAATTCGTACCCCAATTCACTGATTTTCGCGATGGTTTTTTAAGCTGTGTGAGCAGGTGCATTGTCTTGATGAAAAATGATTTATTTCTTCTGCAAACCGGGTCTTTTTTCACAATTTTTTTAATCCAACTGGTCCAAAAGGTCACAATAATAATCAGAGTTGATTGTCTTACCAGTTTGGAGATAATCTATCAATAAAATTCCTTTTGCATCCCAAAAAACTGACGCTAACACCTTCTTGGCCGATTTCTGGACACGAACTCGCTTCGGAGCCAAAGTGCCTGGTTCACACCACTCCTTAGCCTCTTGTTTTGATTCAGGATCATGGTGGTAGACCCAAGTCTCATCCATAGTGATGAATCGACGCAGAAAATCCTTTTTATCCTTTCGAAATTGATCCAAATGTTGCTCAGAAAGTCGCATTCGAACGTGTTTTTGTTGCATTGTTAGCAAATGCGGCACCCATTGTGCACACAGTTTTTTGAAACCCAAAACTTCAGCCAAAATATGCCATGTTGTTCCATGTGAGATGCCTATGGTGTCAGCTATCACATACACAGTCGATCGATGATCTTGCAAAACCATATCCTGTATTTTCGCTATGATTTCTGGTGTTGATGCACTTTTTGGACGTCCTGAGCGTGGATCGTCTTCAACGCTTGTACGGCCATGCTTAAACTCCAAAACCCATCGGTGAACGGTTGGAAATGAAGGAGAAGACTCCTTTAATACTTTCACCATCTTTGCATGGATCTCAGTAGCCGATAAACCTTCCAAAACAAAGAATTTAATCACTGCACGATATTCAGATTTTTCCATTGTTAAAAAATACACTGACATGTCAACTTCAAATGGCTTGTAAACAAATAATGAATTGACAGATCGAAATGAAATTTTGAGCACGTTCTTATGAAAGATGAAATATTAAAATGGCGTAGAAATTTTGGTTTCTACTGCTCCATAGATGTCGCTTTCAAAACTTTTTGACTAACCTAGTATTTACGGACTAGTTCAATAATTCAATTTTAAGAAAAATTGTTCTATTATGTAATTTTTTAAATTAATGCATGATAAAGTTTATCTAAAATGTAAACAAGCAAACAAAATTAATTTATTTTATTTTTCTAGTTTTAAAATAGATTGCTATAGTTCGGAAATTCTAGGATGAGTCCTGTGACAGCTCACAAATTTGCCCCAATACAACCTTGTAACGATGTTCAGTAATTTTAATTATTTTATCAACTTTACTATAAGCCTCGATTCTAATAAATAGCAAGTTATTTAGGTAAATACATTACATAAGGTTGTATTGGGGCAAATTTGTGAGGTGTCACAGGACTCATCCTAGAATTTCCGAACTATAGTATAAAATTTGGTATTTCCTTAGTACATACTTGAATGTTTTGAGAAAAAGTTTTATCTGTCAATATAAATATATTGACTTATATTGCCAACATATGCTACGCAGATCCTATCAACTTGTGAATACTTTAATTTATTATCATTATCATTAACCTTCTTGGTTCATTGGGCTAATGATAATGATTGACCTGCTTCAGTCTTACAAAATGATAAAGATCTATTGTTTGATAGATGATTTTTGGATTGAATTGAAATTTAAGGAAATGTAATAATTATAGATATAATCTTAAAAAAAATTCGTATTGTATTAATGCTATGATTTTATTTTTCCAAATATGTAGATCTGAAACAAGAACTACACGTGAAAGACAGAATACCGAATGGTAATTTGACTAGTACTCCTGTACAAATAAATGACAATGACAATAGCAGAAGGTATCACAATGGACTCAACGGATCGCTTGACAATTCAAGACTCCAAATTGAGACTGAAACGCAAACCAATCTCACATCCACACCCTTAAAATGTAAGTATACATTTACATCTTAATCATTACAATGTACTTGTCTAGTTGGAAATTTTGTTGTATCAGTGTTTCTATTGGATTTCCCGCAAAGTAATTTTGTATTATTTTATCAAATTCAAACATAAAATTGCACCAAATGCTCGTGGATGATAATTTTCGATATTTTCAGTGTCTCGGCAAGCTCTCATTTTGTAGAATGCTGATTTTTATCAAAGCCTTGATTTAGTTGTCATCAGTGGTAATACACATTTTAGAGGAGACACCTTCGAGTGCCATATCACCATTATGGAATTTTCAAACCACATTTGACACACATGATCACACCATACACTGTATATGTCTTTCTTTGTTTATTTCGTTTTTTTTTTTTACGGCAATAAAACCAACAGGTCACTCCAAGAGTGTAGTAAAAATGCTACTGACTGAAAAATTGAGGTGTTTCATTCTTTCTGCAATGTAGTCAATTCGCTCTTGAAATTAAGTCCAATGATCATGACTTCTCTGTAAAGAGCACAATGAATTAGAAGAAAGAATTATACATTTAATTATTTAAAAAGATTTAACGGCATAGTAGCGAATTTGCTGAAATGGAGACCGTGTAAATGGAGGGATTGCTATTTTTGATTTAAATTATTGTGACTTATTATATATGAAATATTTTATAGTTTAGAGTTGTAATGTGTATACTATACACGTAATATATATCTGACTAACTAATTAAATGAACTTTCCTCTTTTTCAAAGGTGATTTAACATTAAATGGAAACACTATGACACCGTCTGCCAGGATATCTGCTTTGAATATTGTTGGGGACTTGCTTCGAAAAGTTGGGGTAAGTTTCTTACCAATATTTTTATCTATCCTTTTTTTGATCTATGTAATATAATTTTTCAGAAATATATGCTAAGTACATCACGCACACACATAGGTTTGTTTATGTGCACCATTTTTTATCCAAGATCTCTTATTATCTCTGGTGTTAGTATTATTAAGTATTTATTCTTAATGTTTTCTGATTAAATTTTTATATCTCCGTTGAAATAAATTTCTCAAATTTTAAAATATGGCGTTGCTAAATTTAATTATTTTGCTATGTGACTATAATTTTAAAAGTAGGGGCTTATACTACTTCAGGGTTATAAATAAACCAGTACATGAAATCAGTTTTGTCCATTTTATTTTTTAATAATCAAACAAATGCATTATCTAAACGCAAAAATGATAAACTGAAATATTATTAGGTGTACAAATAAGTTTCCGCCGTTTTTTATCAAAAATTGGGCATTTATTGTGAAAGAACGGAACCTCATGTTTTATTCGAAGTATTGCCCATCGCTTGCCACTACCTTTTCCCATCTTTCTGGCAGCATACGGATACAGCGTCGGAAGAATGCTTCATCTTTTGAGGCTATCCACGAATCGACCCAATTTTTGGTATCTTCATATGATGTGAAGTACTGCTCAGACAGGTCATGCGTCATCGATCGAAACAAGTGAAAATCAGAAGGAGCAATGTCTGGTGAATACAGCGGGTGGGGTAAAACTTCCCAATTGATTGTTTCCAAAAAGGTTTTGACCGGCGCCGCAACATGTGGACGAGCATTATCATGCAGGAGAATAATTTTGTCGTGTCTGGAGTAGCAGTGGGCGCGCTTTTCCTCGAGTGCTCGACTCAATCTCATCAATTGTGCTCGGTAGACAGCCCCAGCAATGGTTTCGTTCGGTTTGAGCAACTCATAATACACGACACCAAGCTGATCCCACCAAATACACAACAAGAGTTTTTTTCCATGAATATTTGGCTTAGCTGTAGATGTTGAAGCATGTCCAGGGGTTCCCCATGATTTCTTCCTTTTTGGATTATCATAGTGGATCCATTTTTCATCACCAGTGACTATACGGTGCAGAAAACCCTTTCGTTTATGCCTGGCAAGCAGCATTTCACATGTGGAAAATCGGCGTTCAACGTTTCTCAGTGTCAGTTCATATGGAACCCAATTTCCTTGTTTTTGAATCATTCCCAATGATTTCAACCTATGTGAAATTGCTTGTTGAGTCACTCCTAATGTAAGTGCAAGTTCTTCTTGCGTTTGGCACGAATCTTGATCCAATAATACTTCCAATTCCGCGTCTTCGTACACTTTCGGCCTTCCGCTACGTTCTTTGTCTTCGATGTCAAATTCACCGTTCTTAAACTTTTGAAACCACTCACGACAACTTCTCTCACTTAAGGCAGCCTCACCATATGCTTCTACAAGCAATCGATGCGCCTCAGCTGCAGATTTCTTCAAATTGAAGAAGTAAATCAAAAGTTCCCGCAAATGACGCTTATTCGGCTCAAAACTTGACATTTTCGAACACAAAAAAATATGTTATACTGATAAAAATTCACTAATATTTCAAGGTCATGTTGTTGACATTTTACATCTGACATAATGACATTTTACATCTGACAATTTTAACCATAACTTACTGGTGGCGCCAACTTTTGTCAAACGGCGGTGACTTATTTGTACACCCAATATTTTTAAAATATATGAAATTTTATATTTCTAATATATGAAATATTTATTTTAAAATATATGATAAAAGCACTTTTAAAGCAAGTTTGATACTCTTTTAACTTTTAATATATAGAAAGAAAGATAATAAAGGTATTGTAACACTTCAGTGCTATTTATTGTTAAACATTTTAATGCTCAATGTTGGGGAATATAGAAATGTTGCTTGGAAACCACAAACAGCTACCGTCAGTCAACCTGTGTATATATAATAATAATTCATTGTTAAGGTATAGTACAAGAGTAATTAAATTGGATAATCTTGGGCACCACCTCTCGTCACCAAAACATAATATTTTCTCCGAGGCTTTTCAATTCTTATATTGTCTCATTTCTTTCATGTTACTGTTGTATTTACTGGTTTATGATGAATTTCGCTCTATCATGCTCCACAACTGTCAACAAAATAATGACATAATATTTACAAAAAGTGGGGGCATATTCCAATAGGGTGATGACATTTGCATCACCTTTTATTAATGAAGGTATTAAAAAGGTTACATGTATATAATAAAAAAGGTTTCTGTATGATTTGTAAAAAATGGTGCTTTTTCTGGACAGTGAAAGGGATATCTGTAATATATTTTGTATGGAGGCATTAATTGATGTCTCAAAAGCAAAAGTGATCTGTGTGTTTCTCTTCAATTGAATTTTGAAATATAATGCTCAAGGATTATTTATATATTTGCATGGGTTAAAAATATATTTAAACAGAACTAATAATGATTTGTGGCCATTTAGCTCATGCATACTGCTGCAGAAAGGTCTCAGACATGACTCAGATTCAATAATATGTTAATGCATAATGCCCCTTCATTCCTGAGACAACAATATAAGTATTTTTATATTTCCTTCAGAACTAAAATTACCACCGTAAATAGATAATATGAGTTTATATTTTTTTATAAATATCAGGTCTGCCAATATGAAACCGGATTTTTTTATAGAAAATACACATTTATTGTATGAAAATGGTAAAAAATATTTTATTCATCATCGCTAGCTACACATGTTTCCCATCTCTTTGGCAATTTGTGGATGCCACGTCAAAAAAACTGTTGCTCTTTTGATGCAAACCAATCATCGAGCCATTTTCGTAAGAAGTGAGCCGCTGCTCAGCGAGTGCGTATCCCATCGATGCAAATAAGTAGTAATCGGATGGTGCCAAGTCTGGTGAGTAAGCCGCATGCGAAAGTATTTGCCAACTAAACGCCTCAATTGTTTCCTTGACCAGTTTTGCTGTGTGCGATGGTGCATTATCATGAAGCAAAATCACTTTGTGTTGCCTCTTTTGATATTCTGGTTGTTTTTCACGCAATGCTTGGTTCAAATCCATCATTTGTTGTCGGTAGCGTTCAGTATTAACGGTTTCGCCAGGTTTTCACACCCTTCTGATCCCACCAAACACAGAGCATTGTCTTCCGTCCATAGCGATTTGGCCTTGCAGTCGATGTCGCTGGTTTGCTTGGAGTTACCCATGATCTTTTACACTTAGGATTCTCGAAATATATCAATTTTTCATCGCCAGTCACAATTCGATGGAGAAATGATTTTTTTTGTACCTGGCAAGCAGCATTTTGCAAGTGGTTTTTCGGTTTTCCTGCTGTCTTTCATTCAGTTCATGTGGAACCCATTTTCCCACCTTCTGGATCTTTCCCATGGCTTTCAAACATATGGAGACGGTTTCTCATGTCACATTTAATTGATCCGCGAGTTGTTGTTGCGTTTGAGCGTCATCCACATCCAACAATGCTTGCAATTCGGCGTTTTCTAACTTTCTCAGTGGTCTTCAGGCACAAAAACAGACATGTTCAACGCTATGAAAACATATGTAGTTGTATTAAACTTGTATTGTTGTGAGTTAAAAGTCTTTGACAAATGTAAACACAAGAAAAAGGCACCAATGATGCGGTTTGACAGTCACTACATTGACAACTAGAGCCATCTATGAGCGAATTCCGGTTTCATATTTACAGACCTGGTATAGTACAAGTATATATGTGTAAATTATTTTTTTCAAGATAAAATAATGATCAATTGTTTGTGCATGTTTATGTAGACATGTTTCCAGGAATTATTGAATATAACTGTTTTGATTGTTGGAATTTCAAATATACTTTTCCCTTTAGTAGTATTGTCATAAGAATATCACTATTAAATGTGGATGTGTATTCTGGTTATATATTGTAGTTAGTTTGCATGTTTTGTGTTGCTTACAGCTTGAGAGATTCCTTTGCCCCGAATGCAGTAAGGTTAGGTGTATATGTGCAAAAAGTGAGAAAAACATTACTACACCTCAGAATACCGGGTCGAATGTTAACAACATTCTAGAGAACCACCAACCATTATCCAGAAGCATATCAAGACCTACGTCACTCAATTTATTCGGTAATAAGTCAATTTCAAGTGAATGTGTAAACAGGATTGATGTCAAAATGAGTCCTAGTCAACGGCCAGACAGACATTGGCTTTTAGGAATATTACCCAATCCTGCTAGTGAATCAGTGTTGACAAATCAAGCTAACACACCAGTGACTAATGATTGTCCAGAAGCTAACAAAATGACTCCAATCTTGAGTGAAACTAGTGGTATTGAGTTACAGAAAAATAATTCTATTGATGCAAAAAAACAAGGGACTCCGTCACCAAGATCCTTTTTCTCTCGAAGTGCATCTTTCAGAAGAAGTTCTTGTCCACATAGACCCCCAAGATCTCCTACCAAGTCTCCGGCACAACCTTTATAAATATAGTTAGTTACATGTCAACATGCTTACATTCTCAGTATTGACTTGCTGGTCATTATAAGGTAGAATAGTTATTTAAGACGTGAGTCATGACATTCCTAAGAAAATTTTATATCTTATATTGGGCATAGTTAGTTAAATGTTATCATTAAATTATTTCTAATATTGGTCGATTACTTATTTTATAAAAAAAACGCTTCCTGCATAAAAAATATGTATTTTTGATGTATGAAATTAAGATGTATTTTTCATACAAGCGCTATTCTATTGAGTCAAAGCTTTGACTGAGATTTATTTTAAGATAATATTCTTAAAATATGTTTTATATGAACCAAAAAGCTATTTTTCAATTTCAATTCAAAGTATCAAAAGTACATAGTCCTAAGTCATTTATGATTGGAATTTATTTTACGCAAATCATGCTCTAAAATATATTTCCAAATAATGAGTGCTTGTGCTGTTTTTTGCACTAAAACTAATATTTTATTTATCCATGTTTATTTTATAATAATGGAAAACATAACACTGATTTAGTTCTCATAGTTTGAACTTGTAAGGTCCTTGTTAACTAAGAAAACAAAATACAGAGAACTTTTTATAGTTTATGTTTGATTATTTGAAAAAAATCACTCAAATGTTTCATAGCTACTCATTTAATATTGTTACAAATCGCAGAAGTATATGTGGATAATTCTTGCAGAAAGCAAACAAAACTAGCTCTGTTTTATGGCATATGCAATATGTTTCAGACAAATCCACATTGTTTTTACTGTAGTTGTTATAGACTGCTGCTTATTTCCTCAACTTTCAGATTGAATACTTGTTTAAAATTTTAGTTTAATATATATTAAACGTAGTATTGATAGTAGATTACTACAAGTTAAAATGGAATTATGAAAAATAAAGGTAGTGAGGCTTCCCTAGTGTTTGTTTTGATTATGATATTGTTTTGACTATGCCCAACATAACTAACACTACACTAATTTAAAATATTTTGATTTCTATCAAATAGGAATTTTCTCAATATTTTGTACAGATGTATTTCAATTGGAGATGCATTAAATTACAAGAAATTAAGTAAATTGTGGATGGTACATGCATGCCTACAGGTGTTAAATTATAATAAACAATAAATAAATAAATCCAACCTGTTACGGGTGTTCGATTATGATACTGATTCAAATTTATTAATTATGATAAATCTAAATCGCTTGTGTATAAATTATATTTATTCACTTGGATGGATAACATTTTAAAAATAATTGAATGTGGAACAATTTATTTGATAAGAATCGGGACCATTTTTTATCTTCATAAGAAAGTCAGTCTAATGATTAATGTAATCTTATTTTTCATGGAAAAAAATCATTATTTCGCTTGTTCATGTTTATGTTTTAGACTTCTTACTACCATAAACAATGTTTTTTCACGAGGGCTAAAAACCGTAACTTATATTATATAATAAAATGGTTTCATTTCTTCCTTTTTTTAAAATTTTGAATGATATTGTCAAGTCTAACCTATTTTCTTACCATGAAACAAATACAATCATATATTTTAATAAATGTTACGCTTTAAATTACCTTAAAATTGTTTTTTTTTATTGCAAAATATCAGATAATGGAAACAATATAAAAGTAAAGGTAATGTACCTAATAATAAAAATAACCCATATTTTATAATAAAAATTTGAATATCCTTGATATTTTCTTTATTTTATTAAGAATTGCCACTGGTAGTTAGTTTGCTAGCATTAATTCTCATTATTAATTGTTAGTAATATAAACTAATTAATGAGTTCAATAATTAGTATTTTACTTTTTTTAATCATTTTTTTACAAAATCATAACTGACCCTCATTGCTGTGTTTTTTTGTGTGAGTGTGATGATAATATGTAAATAAATTATTTTATAATTTATCTAAAGAATTTATTTACCATACAATATTTTTAACTTTGGTCTTCTTCATTTGACTTCTCTTAGATCACTTTTTGTTGTTTATATAAGTTGAATTAGAAAAGCTAACTAAATAATGCCCCCACATCCTCATTAAGCATTCTGTTATAAATTTTTAATTGTTATATACAAACAAGTTCATTTAAAAAATATATTGTTTCGAAAAATTCTATTTAAAAGTTTTCGTTACATCTATTATCCTAATTCAAAAATTATAATTCAAAATTATAATTAAAATCTATGTTGAACTAATGAGATATGAACAATACTAAGAAAGGCCACAACAAATAAAGATTGAATCAAGCTGTCAAACTAATAATGAATAAAAACACATACTTATGTAGTAATATTTTAAAGAATATGTCAGCTTGAAAATGATTATCTGAAAATCTAGTGGGTATTTTAGGACACTTGTTTTCTTTTATAATTAGATTTTAATACTAATGCTTACTGTCAAGTGCTCAATAAATGGTAACTATTAATAATTACACTGACTTTTCTGTTTATCACGTCACCCCGCATATCTCACCATTCTTATTTTTACCTCCTTGCAGCAAAATAGATAATAAAAGTGCAATTTTAGAGTATCTGTTTCTATTGTAATATTGAAATTGTTCACCTGGTCTTGTCTGTTTGGTTATGAATCGACTGATCATGTATGATCTAACAAACTATGCATTCAAAAATGTTATATGATTCCGTTTCATATAAAATAATGAAATAAAACTTTAGATGTTAACTTATTTATATTCATTTTCAAAACCATACAGAATTTGTCTGTAATTTGTAAATTAAATTATTATTTACGATGCAGATTTGTTTTAATCTCTCCAGTTGAAATAACCATATTTTATTCTATATATTGTGAATGTATCACAAAAAAATATATAATCACAGGGCTGTTGGATTTTAATCTATGACAAATGGTTTTTTGTGGAAATGGCTTATTTTAATTAAGACCAATATCAATTTTTATGTTTAAGCTCAACCAAATTTAATATTTCACATTTTTTATAAACGAGAATTATCCAACAGCTATTGATTATTTTTATATCTTAGATAAGTGTTATAAAGTACGTTCTTTGATAAAATGACATTTTTTCATAGCTTTGCTCAGAATACATTACAATACACAAAGTTAAGCAGTCAGAATAAAAAATGCAATGATTTGATGATTGTCAGTATAAATAAAAAAGTTAACTCAATTGTTAAGTATGTATATGAATGAAAATGGATTATTTAAAATTCTATTTTACGATTTTTTAATACATAGCACATACAGATATGACAATATCCAGTATGCATGTATATCCAGTTAGTGTTAAGCCATTATCCCTTATGTGAAAAATATTAAGTGCCATTTAGAGAATTGCATCATCTCCAGTGGGTTGGTGTGTTCCACCCTGAGTGAGTTCAATATATTATAAATGTACAAAAATAACTACGTGGTTAGAATAGTCAATTGCTTTATTTTCTTTGTTAAAAAAGATAATTAAGCTGTCTGATACTGATGTACAGTGATGAAAATTGTTAATATTATGTGGTGCTTATGTATACTTTTTAATTTAAACTAGAATTTGTATATCTATCGTTTTAGTGAATAGTATTTGATAACTAATAAACATATACTTGCAAATTATTTCCAATAGATTTCTATTTGTGTAGCATTAAGTGCAAATTTGATAAATCAAATAATGAAGACTAATCTAAAATTTATAGAAGATAACTCAACTGTGTTGTGCTATCATTAATTGATAATTGGAGCATATTTTGGCCCATATAAATGCAAATATGTATGTAAGTTAAGTCTATGCTTAATCCTTCTAGTCCTGAATACATAACCAGTGTAAATGAGCTCAATAATATCATGGAGATATAGAATTTGTCAGATAAACTGTACACTAATTAATTTCAATTGTATTCTATTTATTTATTGACTTTTAAGTGCCTTTTTGAAATTATTATTGACATAACTATAAGCAGGTAAATTTATTAGTAATCTAAAATATATACCTCATATACTTTCATATTTATGTACAACATAATGGGCATTTTTTTCTATGCATTATCCCAATAAATTATATATTAAACACATACTTGTATAAAAGTATGGTATTCAATAATTGTCCATATGTAATTTGTCTTCAACACATTATTTATTAATCATAAATATAATTATTTTTGGTTAAAAAATTAATAAATATGATGTATACGAGTACATCAATATTTTTCCATTTATTTTTCATAAAACATTTCTTTAAGAACAGCTTTTAATAAAGAAATTTATATATCAGTAAAAATGTGCATGACACGAAAATACTAAAAGTAAGGTAAAAAAAAATACTTTGATAAATCATGACACTTAAAAATCCTGTGAGATCTAATAATTAAAGCTAGTTAAATCTCAAGATTTTAGAAACACTTCTAACATCTTTCCAATATTTATGAATTCGTTAATTTCTGCATAACCTTAAAATTGTATTCATATTGTAAAAGGCCTTTTTCAATAAACAATTTTTCTAATAATACTCTCAAGTTGTATTTATTTATTTTCATTGATTATTAATGTAACAATATATAAAATTTATTAGTGAGATTTCGTTTTACATTAATTGATGTAATATAAAACATGACAGTGTATTTAGAAAAAATATATTTAAAAATATTATAATTTTTAGTAGAAAAATATGTTAATGAATTATTTTAATATGAGATCTGTAAAATACTTAGTTGCATAAGTAATATCAATGAATACATTTTTGACGAATAAAAAATATATATTTTATTTGGCTTTTTCTTACCTGCTTCAGTAGACTTCCAACTAGAATGTGAAATGCCTCTCAAAAAAGATTGCAATGCAGATTTACTTATTTGTCTTATACATAATTTATAGATTAATGGTATGATAAAAAAAAATATTCTTAGAGAAGCAGCTCAGATTCTAATAAATCATTCAACTTTGCTTTAGTAATTTTGAAAGTGTAGCATTCTGTAGTTTTTGCTTTGGTGTTTGGTAGCTTTATCAGTTGCAACTATGAAAGGATATTTTTTTCCTATTATGTCTTCTAAAGAATTTCAACAAAGTTTTCAGTAAAAATAATATTTTTTACATGCTGTCAGTGATGCTACAAAATTCACTTTATGTAATTTTTTTGGAAGGCTCTACCTACAATAAATAGTATGTAACTTTTGCAAGTGTTATGCAAATTTCAATAGATTAATGCTTTAACTGATACATTTCAAAGGAGATACTTTTCCTATAATCAATAAAAGGATTAGATAACATATAATAATGTGATATATGGAAATTAACGTTTTTCCTGCTGTTTTCTTAATAACACTGTAATTTTGTAGTATCAATGGCAATTGTTTCAGATATATGTATTTTTACTAAAAAAAATCACCAGTACTTTCTGATTTGTATGGTTTCTTATAATTAAGTTTTCTTAATCACCTTACTATTGGAGATTGTCTCATCACATTTTTTTATTATTTAAAAAAAATGCGAGAATTTAATGAAAACTTTTTTCAATCTTGATAAAAGTATTAATATTCTCATTTCATACTTACTAATTCATTATTCCTTGAACATGGTTATGCATTTCTTTGTTTTAGGGATTGGAATCAAAATTAGCGTCATGTAGGGCACCCGTTCATTCCCGAGATACATCCCACAACTCATCAGATTTCAGTAGGGACCCCTACAGGTACATATGTTTAAATATCATTGATACCACTAATAAGCAAAAATTATTGTGTTAATTTTTTATATTTAACTTTCCTCCAAGAATTATATTTTTTTTGGAAAACTGTTTTGCCAAGAAAAATTATTGCTGAAAATTCAATAATTCAACATCCATGACGAATTCTGCTTAAAAAATGGCACCAGCTTCTGGGTTATTTTACAGAAATATAAAAAGATCTCAAAACTATTAGTTGCATGGTAACATATTGGAATTCTGTGCTGAAGGTCCGGTTCAAACCCCACACTATGCAACTCCCCTTGAATACCACAGGCATAGTATTCAGGGGTAAAAAAATACAAAACCAATTTAAGTATTAAAAATTATTTTTGTGACTAAAAAATTCAATTTACAACTATTTTTTTTAATTGATTAATCTTTAGACTTGATAGTTAAAAGTATTATTTTGCTACTGTTGACAAACACATGGTGGACACGTGGATAAAAAAATAACAATAAACTGGAAAGAAAATTTTAAGAGAAAATAAGAAAAACATTCTAAGAATTATAATTTTTGTATCATCAAGATAATAAAATATGGGTCATATAAGAGACTGCAACCAGTAACAGAAAAAAAAAAATGTAAAGAAATATAAAATTAAATTTAAAACATGTATGGAAATACGAGTATAAGGTGTCCCAAAAAATATATGCACACTTTTACACTGTACTGTTTACTTGAGCTTGCTTTAGGAATTTATTATAGCACCCATTCAAATACTGAGTGTTTTTTTGGAATACCCTGTATTTTAAAATTACTCTGTTATTGTAATATTCTACAACATTATATTCATATATATTAGGGTACCCATAAGTAATGTCGTTTTTGTTGATATGCCATCTTTAAAATAGTCTCCTTCAGTCTGTTAGGCAGTAAGGTTATAAGTTTCTCTTGTGTAGCGGCTACCTGCTCGTGGCCTTGAGACAAAAAAAATATCGTTTCTTTTATCCCTCTGAAGACAATGGAAGAGACGTGTCCGTCGGAACAACATCTGCAGAGCTGTATACTTTTTCAATATCATTTGAAAAAGAAAGCAACAGAGGCTACGAAGGATATCTGCGAGATTTACGGTGACATATTGAATGTCAGGAAATTCCAACGATGGTTCAAAAAATTTTAATCTGGTGATTTGTGTTTGGAAAACGAGCCTCGAAGTGGACGACCTGTCCAGGTGGATGAAGCAGCCCTGAAGTCAGCAATCGAAGACGATCCGATGCTGACCATTGAAAAATTATCAGAAAACGTCGGTACATCCTGGTCCAGTACTCGAAGGATCCTAAAGAAGTTGAGCAAGATTCAAAAAGAAGGTGTTTGGGTCCCACACGCATTGACCGGCCGCAACATGGATCAACGGCTTAGCATCAGCAGATTATTGCAAGAAAAAGAACAATTAAGCCCATTTCTTTGTTACTTAGTGACTGGTGATGAGAAATGGTTTTCTATTCAAACGTTACGAAAAAAAACAATGGTTAAAATGCGGACAAAAGGCTGTTTCAATCCCTAAACAGTCATTGCATTCTAAAAAAGTGTTATTGTGTGTATGGTGGAATTCTAAAGGAATAATTTACTTCGAAATATTGCCACAAGGTCGGACAGTGTCTGCAGAGTTATACTGTCAACAGTTGGATTAGACTATTTTCAGTCAAAACCCGCTGAATTTTACAAAAAGGGCATGGATGATTTGAAAGAAAGGTGGCAGAAGGTTATAGATAATATGGGGAATTATTTTGTGTAAGAAAAGTTAAATAAAGCATAAGAAAAATTATTTTGAATTTCATTGAAAAAAAAACGATGTTACTTATGGGTACCCCTATTATGTTTGAGATATACATATCACAAACAACATCATCATCACCCTATTTGTTCCATCAAGAACATGGGAATGACACAAAATAACTCCATCTAGATCGGTACACAGTCCGCCCTCCCACATTAAGCAATGACTGAATCTCTCGATTGTAACACTAGTACATATAGTTAGGGGACGAATACCCATGTTCTGACAGTTTTTGGGTTTAGATTTTTTTTATCTATTAATTTCATCAAAAGAATAGTAAAATCTTTCCTCATTTATAAGTATTTTTTATAAATTTTTTAAAATTTATAAGTATTTTTGTATATATCATACATATTCAGTAATATATATATATTTTTAATATTTTGGAATATTCAAATGTCACGGTAATATTCAAATATTTCCATGCATATTTTTAACTTTTCATGATTACTGACTCCATGGAGTATGTGCAGCATGCGTATGTGGCCTGAATTTTATTTTCTTAATTGCACAAAAATGAAATTACCTCAAGTTTTTTTACTATATTTTTCTTGAATCTCGATTCAATGTTAATATTTATTCCAAGCAAAAATATACAAAAACAAATTAACAAAAAGGGATTAACAATCAAAAAATTTGGGGCCTATTTTTGAGATGGGACCTCATGCATGAATAATAATTATTATTTATTTATTTATTTATTTATTTAACACTTTTATTGTAATACAATCTGGCGGGCTTATTGCCAGGCGGCAATCTCTTCCAACCAACCAGACAAAAGTAAATGAAGCAAGTTACGTGGTCGCATAAATCATTCAAATGACTATCCATCCCCACGAAATCCATAAACATATACGTGAGAACATGCCCACAAACCCCACAAAGACGGACAATCACCCGAACACTATTTTTCATATAAAGTGAGATATCATCAATCAAAAGGAAAGGAAAGGATGGTGGAGAGGAAAGGAAAAGAAAAATCAGGAATGAAACACGTTATTTTACTGACTAGAAATTAAGAGTTTTTTCAGTCGCTTCTTAAAGCATGCCAAGGACGGAGCGAGTCTTATATTGGTTTATATTTGTATCAGGTCTGTAAATATGAAACCGGATTTTTTTTATAGAAAATACGCATTTATTGTGTGAAAATGATAAAAAATATTTTATTCAAAGTATTGCCCATCGTTAGCTACACATTTTTCTCACCCCTCTGGCAATGTGTGGATGCCACGCCAAAAAAACTGTTGCTCTTTTGCGGCAAACCAATCATCGAGCCATTTTCGTACATTTTTGTAAGAAGTGAAGCGCTGCTCAGCAAGTGCGTTTCCCATCGATGCAAATAAGTAGTAATCGGATAGAGCCAAGTCTGGTGAGTAAGCCGCATGCGAAAGTATTTGCCAACTAAACGCCTCAATCGTTTCCTTGACCCGTTTTGCTGTGTGCGATGGTGCATTATCATGAAGCAAAAGCACTTTGTGTTGCCTCTTTTGATATTCTGGTCATTTTTCACGCAATGCTTGGTTCAAATCCATCATTTGTTGTCCGTTCAGTATTGACGGTTTCGCCAGGTTTTAGCAGCTCATAATAAATAACACCCTTCTGATCCCACCAAATACTGAGAATTGTCTTCCGTCCATAGTGATTTGGCCTTGCAGTCGATGTCGCTGGTTTGCTAGGAGTTACCCATGATCTTTTATGCTTAGAATTCTCGAAATATATCCATTTTTCATCGCCAGTCACAATTCGATGGAGAAATGTTTTCTTTTGTACCTGGCGAGCAGCATTTTGCAAGTGGTTTTTCGGTTTTCCTGCTGTCTTTCATTCAGTTCATGTGGAACCCATTTTCCCACCTTCTAGATCTTTCCCATGGCTTTCAAACGTATGGAGACGGCTTCTCGTGTCACATTTAATTGATCCGCGAGTTGTTGCGTTTGAGCGTCATCCTCATCCAACAATGCTTGCAATTCGGAGTCTTCAAACTTTCTCGGTGGTCTTCTACGTTCTTCGTTTCTCACGTCAAAATCGCCACTTTTGAATTTTTTAAACCACTCAAAGCACTGTGATATACCAAGAGCATGCTCACCGTAAGCTTCGACAAGCATTCGATGCCATTCTGCAGCAGTTTTCTTCAAATGGTTACAGAAAATCAATGCTGTCCGGAAATCGTAGTTTTCAGGTACAAAAACAAACATGTTCAACGCTATGAAAACATATGTAGTCGTATTAAACTTGTATTGTTGTGAGTCTTTGACAAATGTAAACACAAGAAAAAGGTGCCAATGACGCGGTTTGACAGTCACTACATAGACAACTAGAGCCATCTATGAGCAAATTTCGGTTTCATATTTACAGACCTGATATGATTTTTGATGTGTATTTGGTATGAAATAGCTTTATATATTAGAAATAAAATAATGATATATTCTATAATTGAAAAGTTAAACTCATAAACCACTCAAGAGCCAAAAAATACGTAAAGTGTTATAAGAAAAAAACTGTGCGGTATTTGAGTAAACTGCTTGTGGAGATGTGCCTAGTGACATCTTTGGTTGTAAAACAAAATCACTTTTAGTTTGAATTCTGTTTTTCCATATAAAAAAAAACAAAATATGGTTGTTATGTGGTTTATGAGTTTAACTCTTTAATTTAGTGTGTTTTTACATTTGACCCATCTGGAATTATAGTGATCCATGTCCACCAAACTAACTTTAATTTTCAAGATTCAAAATGTCAATAATTCGCTTTACAATACAAAAACATTCATTTTTACCTGATTTAAATGTTGTGTATTATATGAAAAGTGTTGGTGTACCACACACAAATATACTTTAAAATGGACATAATGCAGTATAATTCCAAAGGAGCAAACTATCAAAAAAATCCAAAGTGATATATCGTATACCTCCAATTTTAAGCAAGACAGTGTCTTTGATTCTTGAATGATATTAAATAAGAAAAATACATGATCAACTTACTCACTACAGGATGCGGAGGATCAACAACCGAGCACCTTCTTCTCCTGGCATCACAACAAATTATATACACTAAGAGCCCTAGCCCTTCACTTATATTCTCATTGACCACTCCCTGTCAGCTGACATTATCATTCCACTAATATTCTTATATTTAACCCTTTATGGTCACACTATTATTCTTCTATGCATTTTAAACATGAATTATTACAGATTTTCAAATATAAAAGATCAAAAGAATCAAGTTTAATAAACACATACATATATGCAAGGTATATATTAGCCAAGTTAACTCTCATTTTATTTCACCTGAATTAAAGGATTGCGATTGTGTTTTGGAAATTTATTCTTTGAAGCAAAAATTGTGCAATAAGTATTAATTGAATTATTTAAGTTTATATTGTAGCTGAAGAGCAGCTAAAATATGTGAGGTTAGCTCGGTGATGTGCTGCTAAGGGTTTGGGCATTATTTAGCTTGGAGTTAAAATAATTGTACTGGGATATCTTATATAAAATAAGAAATCCTAACTGCAATTTTTGTTATTTAATCATTTCACCCTGTTAAAAGTGCTTTGTAACCACAAAAAATCATATTGATGAAAATTTTAATTTATGTCATGTTTCAAATATTTAATAGGAAATTTTTTTACACGTACACTCAATCATGGCATAAACTCCGCATTAAAATATGACATAGTTTGAAATATTTTTTACGCCTAATTTTTATAAAAATAAAAGTTTGATTTATGAAATCAAAATATAGATTTTTAAAAACATGTATTTTCAATTTCATAATAAATAACCCTTTTAAGTCTCAAATATTTTGGCACACATAATAAACAAGTGATAAACATTTCTTAATTTATATTTGATTTTTAGTGGAAATTTTTATCTTTATTTTAATTTTAAAGTAGGGTGAAGGTGTCAACTATGTTGTCAGATAATATAAAAAATAGCAGCTCATCACAGAGCTTTTACATTTAATTTGGAAAAAATTATAATTTATTTATATTACGTCACCGAATCATGCTCCATATTCATTTGTGAATAGTTGACATATCTGAGACGTGATTAGGATATATCGGTATTTTGTATTGTTTTTATAAATCAAAGGATTTGTCTCTAGGTTAGATATACGACCACGAAGGGTGAATACCATGACATGGTGATATTACTTTGCCTTTAAAGGAGTATTGCGTCTGTTTGATGTTTTTATGAAAACTGACATTACTTATCGACTAGTCTCACTAGTAAACCACCAAAAATGATAACTTGATAAATATTTATAAATTGATTATAGATGTGCAGTTATAAGATTCACTCGCAATAACCTTATTTATATTATCATATATTCAATATTTAATCGTATTTAGTTCTATATTTTTATAATAAAATGTTCCTTATATATTATATGTCTTGCAAAAAGAAACCTACACTCAGAGATACAACTAATGCTTGATTTGTAGAGGAGATAAAAAAATTATGGAAATGTGTAGTAAAATTAAAACACCTTAGAAAAATACACACTATTGTTATAAAGCTTTATTTGCAAGTTAGAATCTTAAATACTTTTTTATTATTTTTAAAAAGTATCCCCTGCTTTGAGTCATAACTCGTAGGAATTAAAATGCCTGAACAATGTAAGATTATTGTTTTTATGTGACAGTATTTTAAAAAATAAGTCTTAGAATATGTGTACGAAAAATAAATATTATGTAATTACTTATACATCATTAAAATCGCACATATTTGAAACACGATTTTTTTTAATTTATAAAAATGTTCACTGTAGAAATATTACTGTTGGACATTGAATTTTCATGGAAATTTTGATCAATATAAGTATGTATTTACTATCCTTAACATATGTATTTGTATAGCTTATATAACTTCTCAATATGAATGTACGTAATAAGACTGAATAAAAAGAAATTTAACAGCGAAGACGGACATCAGACTTTTCGCCTCTTAACCAAACTCCACACGCATATTTTGCCTCTTCCACATCCACACCTTCTCATACAGCTCATACAAGTTCTCTTACTTACATTTGCTTCTTTCAGAATATCATTCTTAAATCCAACCATACTTTCCTTGGTCTTTCTATGCCACGCCTTCCACTCAAATTTGCACTATATATTTTTTTGTTAGTTTTTCTTCATTCATTCGTTCCTCATGCACAAACCATCTCCGAGTGCTCTTCTTCATCTTGCCCAACACATCTGACTTAACCGTTTTACTGCTGAACCTTTTTTCACATATGCGAAAATTGCGGAAGAATTTTAGAGAAAAATAATCTTTCAATAAGTGTGCACAAAATTGTGTACATTTTCATCAAATATAGAGGGATTTTCGTAATTCTTTCGGTTGTGTGTAGGGAACATATCAAACTACTCAAATAAAAGATAATTTTAACTATAAATGTATTTATCTTTTAAAAATAAAAAAAACAAAGAAGAATATAAAAAAAATTACATGCAAAAATGTTTTCCCACACAAACTCCATGTACTCCCTTCTTACGCCGCGCACAAATTAGTGAAGGTCGTGTTATTCCTTTACCTCCTTTATTACTGCAAATGGTACAGCGTCGAAGCTTCGTCCCTGGTAACTTTTCCAAACCAAAGCTTTGCTTTGATGTTGATGGTGTCTCCGAGACGCTTTTTTTATCCATCCACTCTTTCTCAATATTCTCGATGATTTCTGAAGTAAACTGTAGTCTAGTCATTCTTTTTTCATTTACTTTGTTTGAGTATAAAATATATGAATTTAATATCATTCTTCCAAATATATTGAATGTGACTTTTTTCCAAAATTTTAGTGTTCTCCGTTCATCCAAATATACGTATAACATTTTATCTGATTCGTCTACTCCACCCATAAATTTATTATAATTGTGAATGATGCTTGGTTTTGTCTTTTCTATTTCAAATGATCCTTTTGTTTTCTTTGTGGTTACATTACTTGTATTTCCATTTGTTGAAATGCCCCACCTATGATGTTTCTTGTTCGGTAAATATTGTTTCATAACAGAGTTGCATTGCGTTCCGACTTAAGACTAGTTGGTAATAGTGTCGAAAAACTTTGTTGGCATGATCAACTAGTGGAGAAAATCTGGCAGATGGATCATAATCTGGCTGACCTGGTGGAGCTAAATTTTTGTTATCAACCAAGTGAAAAAATTTAAGTATTAACAGAAAACGGCCCTGCGAAAACATTTTTCTGAACCACGGGATACATCTGGAGTTATTAAACCAATAGGAATTTATAGTTGGTCTTTTAGTAATACCCATTTCCAATAAAACTGCGATAAATGCTTTTATTTCTAATTCCGTAACTGGCTTCCATAATTTAGCACGTGATCTCGGTTTCAGCTCACTTCCAGAATTCAAGTACTGTTGGGCATATCGATTGGTTTCTTTTACAATGGTTTTAAGGAGCAAAGACGTAAAAAATAATTCAAAATACCCAATAGGCTTTTCAATACCGACAGGTAAATGTTTTGGTCCGGGAATTTCGAAAAAATTGTTGTTGGTTTCGTTGGAAAAATTTAGGTCGGAAGGAAGTTGCACGAAAGTATCGGTATCAAGACCGTCCAAAGAAATAGAATCATCTTCGGAAGCTTCACTTTCACTACAAATACGCATTGTTCGATTTGTAAACATTCTGATTTCATCCTCACTGTCACTAAAAGAAACATTTTCCACGCGAAGTTCCGCAAGTGTTTTCATCATCGCTACTTGACGAATTCGACATCGTATGAGGGAAATAAACAATTTTTACTGATAAAAAAATACAAAAATTAATGTTATTTTCACCGCGATATGCTTTTTAAAAGTTTATTTATGATTATTATTGACGAATTAAAAATGATTTGCGCGCGCGCACCGTGACACATCTACACAGGTCGATATCTAAAATCAAACTGAGCAATAGTCGATATCCCGACGGCCCGCAGTAAAACGATTAACCCTGAGAGATCGGCGCACTGCTATAGCAGTGGAAGAAATTTGTTCTACCCTTGTATTCTAAATGAATATCATTCATTTAGAATACAAGGGTACATATTCTAAAATATATTTATGTTGTAAAAATATATTTTTTTTGTTTTTTTGTTTAAAATAAATATTTATCACGAACGTCCGAATCGTAAATATATCTCAGCACTAGATAGACAATTATATTTTTTTCTCGTAGCGCTCTCAGGGTTAAGTACACATTCATCCCTAGTTACTTCATTCCGTATTCTGGTATACATGGCCACCCCATGTATTCTTCTCAGTACACACATTTCTACATTATTTATTCAACTTTTAATCTTTTTCCACGTTTCACTTCCATATATCGAAGTTGGTACTACTTACATGTATTTTGTCCACAAACGCACAATACACATGTTTCCTTTTTGCCATACATTTTTCCGCAAGCATACGCAAAAAGAAAATCCACACATCCTTTTCTGCTTAAAAAGGCATCTTGAGCATCCCACACTTTCAGTCTTTCTTCACATTCTATCAGAATTTTTCTCTACTTATTACACTCCGCAAACTAATGGCTCTGTAATATCCACACTGTATTCTTGCATCTTTACTTTTATATAACTGAATTATCACTGCAGCCTTCCAGTCTTTCGATGTGTAGTCAGATTTCCAACATTTATTGATGAACTCTAAACTGCTCCATCATTCGCTCACTTCCACACACTATAAGTTCTGTACTTCGTCACTAGCCTGGTCTCATTCACATTTTCCAAATTCTTAATTGTACCAGATTTACCATTATTTCTACTACTATCACCACTCTTGCACAGCTCTTCAAAATATTCAGTCTATCTTAAGCGAGCCATTCCATCTTATGACAAAACCTTTCCATTCTTATCTTTGATTTTGCCAAAACCCTACCTTTTTACCTCACATTTTACTTCCAAAATATTTTTTATGCCTTACAAAATATTTTTATGCCCTACACATTCATACACACTTTCTGCCTTTATCTTGAGGCTTTTTTTTCTTTTTTGAAAAGTTAAAATAATGAACACTCAAAATATTTTAAATATAATTTACTGTGATGGTTTAAAATTCAGAAATAATATGGTTTTTAAGAAGATTTTTTAATGAAGATCCTGCATATATAATATTAGGCAACCAGTTAAATACCATTTTGTCATAATTAAAATCGTTCATTTTCAGTCATTAACTTAAATGTCTTATATTCATATTTGTTTTTCACTCATGTTAAAAATGTTTCATTAAAATTGTCCAATTCAAACATGCTTATATTATAGACCTGTACAAGTAAACTTGTTATATTTTATGGTGAAAAATAACTCCATCTTAATGCAATACAAAAGTCTATAATTTACATGTTCGAGAATCTTTTTAATAATTTAGACTAAATTTATAAGTCAACTACACCTTAAGTTTCTTATTAGATCAGCTCATTTTGTAATTTTATTTTATGTACTCTTGCTCAGTTAAGTTGATTGATTATATGTGTCACTTGAACGGCAATAAATCTCACACATGTAAAACTTTCAATATATGTATAATCATGTTAAATTGATGGGTGAAATAAATCCCTAATTTTTTATTAAATTCTATTACTACGCTTAATGATCAAGTCCTAGCGCAAATTCTATGCCAGGACTTCTTGTTTACTTATAACCCAACATGTTTTCCATTATTTTTTTAAAAGCATAAAACTACTAACTTAAATAGTTTTGTAATAAACAATATCAAACAATTATATCACTTTTTTTTAAAGTCGGTAAAGTCTGAACATTTTATTTATTTAAATTCAAACATGCTTTTATAGTTGACAGATTTATATACCATATATATTCCTACATTTTATATAGAAATATAATAGTAATGAATGTAACTCACAAAAAATCTGATACATAACCAATTGACTTCAATTGCAATCTAAAATCAAACATTATTTACTTATTATCTTGAACAAATATATCTAGATGATTGCAGTAGGATGTAATTGATCTGTCAAATTAATTTAGTGAAATGACATTATTCTTTTTGTCTTCATGAAATTCGTTTTGTCGTAATAATTACGACCTTCGTAATAGTTTTAGTTGGTAAAAACTTCCAACCCGAAAGTTTTTGGTTCAACTCCAATCTGGTTTTTCACATAAGGTCGTTCATCCTTCTAGTGTCTGATTCGACGAAGTTGTCATATGGCAATAAGCCCGTCAAATTGTACAATGAAACTGTATATAATAAACAGAATGATGGAGATCGCCAATTCAAACTTTATTTATTATACATAAGAATATGTTGATTATTACAATTAATATTTTAATACCGAATAATAATTATGGTGGTAATAAAGAAAAAAGAAATCAGACCATCCAGATAAATCCCAGTTCAGGATTTACAGAAATACTTGATATACAAGTTCAAGAATTGCTTCCAAGGCCATGTTTATGAAGATCGTGGACACAACAAAAGAATTCACACTTATAAACTTATTGAAATGTTTTATGATTGCGATGCTTTGAAACAGAAAATAATGTTAGTATGTGCAATGAAAGTGCGCAGAGCAATATAGTAAATATAGTAAAACATGATTCTCTTCTATAGAACTTTGTACTGAGAGATGATAAGAGAAAATGTGTTGCAAACAACTCATTTTAAAGGTTTTATTAATAATGATTTGTCCATAGCTTGTTGAGCTTTGATCAACATATTGCTCCAATAACTATTTTTTTATTATAGTACTTTTACGGATTTCGTAAAATGTTTTAATTATTGTTTGTGAAAAAATTAAATAGCTTTAATTGCATTATCAAGGTATACATGTATTAACATAGTTCATTTACATGCTTCATTTCAAAATAAATCATAGTCATGATTTTCTTTCCTAATTTTCTTATCAACACTTTCTAATTTATATTTAGATCTAATATTATAAATCATACTTTGTGCCTCTACTATAGATAAAAAATGTATAGACATTTAAAAAATTCAAGTTGTTTCACATCATTGATGTTGGCAAATGGTTTTAGTATGTTTTCATTAATAATTATTCATTTTTCAACTAATAAACAAGTAAAAATATACAGATAAAAATAAGTGAAGGTTTGTGTTACTTGATTTTCTTTCAATAATATTACTTAATGCCGAAACCATTATTAAAATGCTCACATTGCAGTATTATGATATTAATTAAATGCAATCTGGTGTGAATTAAAAAATATATGTCATAAATAATAGTGTTTTTGTTTAAATAATTATCACAATGCCAATTTGATCTTTGTATTTTTTATAATTCTAGAATATGGGAAATGGGATCAAACATTCGGGATTAAAGTTTGCACAAAATATTATAAGAAGTACTTCAATTTTCTTTTAAAATAACAATTGCACTTTTTGTAAAATCTGTATATTTCAATAAGTTTAAATTATACAATAAAAAGCTTTTGATTTCTGTTTACATGTCTTTTGCCCAAAACATGCTTTCATTTTTACAATGTTATACATTGATTTCAATAAATATTGAAAATAAACACATAATTATGAAAAAAGACCAAGCTTTCTATAAGTATTGTTAAGTTACCTAACAATTATATGAAATTTTAGTCTTTTCATATGAACAAATGAACTTGTTATTATTTGTCAAGACAAACACATGATCTAAACTATTCAACAAAATTTATTTTGAAAATATTGATGTATCAACCATAAATCGCCATTTACTATAACTAGAAACTTATTTAATGAAGGAATATACAACCATAGCTGGCTGAAGGAGCCTTACAGTAAGAAGTCACTGTTTGTAAGAAGAGATTCTTTTACAGTCATATCAATTGTACCCGATCTTAATTTTGTATGTGAAGGAAGTAATTTAAGGTTTTAGCTTCCCTTCAGCAGATTCTACTTTGAGTAACTCATAAACCATAATAAACAAGCCATTAGTTGTGAAATCAATTCTTTTTTAACTTGGCATCCCTTGAAAACAGTCAAATTCAATATCCCGGCAATCATACTACTGCTCACACCGCATCAAAATTTCCAAGTCAAGTTTAGGAAACATAATAATTCAATCTGAAACTATGATCTTCTTGCTTTGCTTCATAGGACTTTTATCTTTAGTCAGGCTCTATTAATTCCAGGGATACATTTCTTCCACACATAATTTCAAATTCTATACGAGTGAAGTATGTATTCTCAACAACTTTGTAATATAAGTTAAAATTCATTATAAAATTTCGTATCTGTAAACGCTTTCCTGTGTATAAATACTACTATTATTAGCAATTTTTCTCATACTCAAATGAAATTATTTTTGCATTAGATCATTTTTATCCATAATTTATGTTTTGATTCAAGTTCTTATTTTTAAATAGAAACAAAAACCATATGTATGTAGATCATATCAAAAGTATGGTAATTTTTATTTATAGAGTGGAAATCTAACATGAATTATGTTGATGATGAATTTACATTACAAATTTATTCCTCCACTTTTGTTTACTTATCACTCAGACTGCTTCTATCACTGTAGCATATCTCAACTTTAGAAGCTCTTGAAGGTCACTGTGTTGGTATTTTAAAATAAAATCTTGATACTTGCCATTTATTAGAAACATAGTGTTAACATAACAGCATGTTCAATGTCTTGTCTTTGAAATAAAATTAAAAAGTGAATTGGACTGCAACTCTCAATCAGTCTTGATGGTTACTTCAGAATATGGACCTTATTAACATATTTTTGTTTTATAATAGTGCCACTCTCATATCCCATTATATGGAATGTAATAATGAATGTGTACATAATATGTATTTTGATCTATAAATTTGCAAATATTGTGATTTCAAAAATACACTATTTTAAAACAATGTGGTTTAATAATTTATTTCAAAACCAATTTTCTATAATCAGATTCAAAGGAAAACTCTTATCATAAATACAGGTAAAAGGGTGATGTACCAAAAAGAACCAACAAAAATATCTGCATAAAGATACATATTATGTAACTCAATGTGTTAAGTTCCAGGTTCCACTAAAAATAGACATGTAATAAAATATTGGTTTATTTAGTTGAGGAATTAATGCACAATTCAATTACATATGTAAAATTGTTTCAAATATGTAAAATATAATTGAATTTTTTTATTTGTTCCTACTTTTCCAGGAATATTTCTGAAAAAAAAAATTAAAAACGGGCCAATGAATGCCACTATAGTTTTTTTTTCACATTAGCACTTCACCCCCTGTTGTGGTTAATTGAAGAGTTCATCTTCATAGTTGTAGATTTTTGTTTTATAGGTTTTAGTGAAAACTCATAATTTTTGTTGCTCTCTTTCTCCTCCTCACTTAGATCTTTAGTCAACCTTCATTGGAAAGAGGTTGTGCATGGCTATCCAGCTCTATTACATCTTCAGCTGTAACCTTATACGAGTACAATATCGCATCTAGGGATAACCTACTAACATTTTGAATGCCGTAAAATTCATACATTCTGAGAGGAGTGCACCATATCCCATTCAAACAGTTAACTGTAAAATATTACACATTCAGTGGCCAAACAGTTATGCAGAATTAATGTTAAAAGTGCGCTTTTAGTTTGATGGGAATCACATTCTAGCCAGGACATGCAATATGTGGCACACTATATAGGGCAGTGCTACTCAAATGGTTCTCCACGAACTGGTGAGGTTTAAATGATAATGATGTATAATCAAATGGAGCTGGTCCCTAGATGACACTGAAAGATATATACTGGTTCACCCCATGAGAAAGTTTGAGTAGCACAGCACCGCTATAGGATTTTCTCTGGAACACCAAACTTACTGGGATTTTTGTGAATCAGGACTGATCACAATAAAAATATTAAAAACGTCAAATCCCAACATATTGAACTAGTGCTCCATTTACAAATTTAAAAAAATAAATAATTTAAAAAACCATTTCAATAAATTCTTTATCTCATGCTGAAAAAAATTGAAATTCCTCTTTAGTTACTTGATAGAAGTTGTATCAAGCTCGAACAACAAATCATCACTTGACACTGGCGTATACTCCATATATAGGAGTTCACGGCCATTATTCAAGAAGAAAACAATAAATGCATATGATTGGATGTGATTCAGAAAATTCAAACTTAAGACAGGCCAAGTCAATACAAATAATATTTATGAAGGAGACTTTGTGGGAAGTATTACAAGAGCGTGGTGTGAATTAATAAATTACTAGTGCAATTATATGAGGACGGTAGTGTATGTGTAAGAGTAAATGGAGAACTCACTGAGTGGTTCGGAATTACGAAAGACAAAAGCAAGAATCTGTGATGTCACCTTGGTTGTTTAATTAATATGTAGATTCATGTCTGCGCGACTTAAAATATGCTACACAAGGGACACGGCTTGATGATAAGTATGTAACTGAAATATAACTCAACTTGTAAATATTCTTAGACACAGTTTGTGCAGAGCTTCCTTAAATTTGCATTTAGAGAGACGTGTTACAAAAGTTTTAAGGCACAGTCCAGGATTGTATTATATTAATTAGAAATATATTTTAACAAAAACCCTATCTCTTGACCATTATTAACACTATTTTATCAGGAATAACATTTATCAAATTTTTTCTAAGTCCTATTAAACCTTTAACTCTGTTTTATTTTTTAAAATCTTATAATACTTAATAAATGGTGCAGTCCATTCTATTTTATTGCTAACATCTATACTTCATCGATCTGTATACACAAAAGTCCAGTAAATCTTGATACATTTCATATTTACAATAAAATACGTTAACTGACCGCGTGAGAAAAACGTTGTATACAGAAAGTAAGTGTACTGAGGCTCTCACGACTGGATGGATTTTATTTTCGACATGTTGGCTACACTTCCGTGTAGCCTGACCCTTCCCCTCCGCAACGAGACCGGTTCGAGGTCAGTACGTTGAGAAGTGTCGACGCGACAACACGTTTCGTGAAAAATGTCAATCCAATCTCCCGCCAAGTGCGAAATACGCGGCGTCATCCGTTATCTCGTTTGGAAGGGAAAACCTCCGGTTGAGGTTTATAATGAGGTGAAAACTGCATATGGTGATAAATCTATGAATCGTACGAGTGTGTACAATTGGTGTCGCGAGTTTAAAAACGGTCGTACGTCTGTGCATGATGATCAGAGGAGCGGAAGACCTTCAATTGTGACTGACGAAATTGTGGAAAAAATCGAAAATGCGCTCCGTGACGATCGCAGATTGACTGTGGATGAACTTTCTGCGATGTTTCCGCAAATCTCTACTACACGAAACCATCACAGAAACCCTCGGATATCGGAAACTCGTACAACGTTAATTTTTTATACCATTTTCTGTAGTCTAAATAGGAACTGACAACTTTTATAGTCTATGGTAGAAATACTACAGTAAAACCTTTTTTATAATTGTAAATAGTTTTCTAAAACCACATACATTTTTTGGCTACTCGCCTTTTCTAGAAATAATATTTTCTTTATGTAAATTATTGAAATTGTACATTCAGTGTAATCCAATATAATTTTAAAAATTACTACCAGGAATCAAAGTTAATAAAAAATCCAATTACCTGATTTAATAAATTAGTTTCACTGTCTTATTATAATATATATTTTTTAATATATATGTGTGGGTGCGTGCGTGCATGTGCGTATATATATTTATGTATATAATGCAGTTGAATCTACATTCATATTCCCTGTTTAAAAGTGAGAGCATTAAATATAATTTGCTCAAAATATGAGATGGCACCTGAATCTAACTAATGAAGCAGTTTTACGTTTTAGACCTAATACAAATTTGATTCCGTTATTAAAAAAAAACTGAAGTATAATCAAGATTTTAGTGTACATAAAATACATCATAGACAACCCTCCGCCATGTTGTACTGGGGATACATCGAACACGGTGACGTTTTCGTCGCACTAAGAAAATAAGCTTCGATTGGAAATAATCAATTGAAGCTGATTTAGACCTGAAATAGATTAAGACTACTTATTTTTATAGTTTTTAACTTGACGAGAACTATAAACCATGTCTGCACAGGAACAGATGCGAGCTATGCTTGACCAGCTTATGGGAACGGCGAGAAATGGTACGTATTGTTTATCACATAAATTTTGTATACTGCTTCGATTTATTCAAAATATCGCATTTTACGGCCTCAAAGGGCGAGAGAAATTTAAATCATTGTTACCAAATTCTGATATATATCTTTTCATATAGGTTATATGTTATCAAGAAAATATTTTTCAATTCTTGATTTTCAAGCAATTTTTTGATTGCCTTTTCTTCATCAGTAGTATCTACAGCATTAATACAAGTCCCCTTATCAACGAGAAACGTCTCTTGACTCTTAAATAATTAATTTGGCATGTCAAGTAGATCACTATTTAACAATATATTCAGCCCATAGGCCTAGTATTATATATTTTACACGAAAAATCTTTTCATTTACATCTACCTTTTTATGTACCATACTAGCCTGAAAAGCCCGTCCAAGGCTGTGCAACAGTAACTAAACACTTGTTAATTGTTGTACTTACATGCAGTGAGAATACATTCACTGAGAAGAATATGGTGTTTCAATGTATAACCTAATAAATATATTTATTACGAATGAATGCGAGCTAAAACTAATGTATTAACTAGTTTGAAAAAGAGCACATTGAAGTGGTTTAGACATGTTGAACGGATGAGTAACAAAAGAATATAATGAAAGTGTAAGTGGGAGTCTTGAAAAAAATTTGTTGGGCCAATTGAATGAATTTTTGAAAGAATATGTTAAGAAGTTACAGAAGGATTATGAGATTTGTGAATATAGAGGGTGCTTGTAGTTAAATGGTTAGTATGTTTACTTTGCACTCTAAGACCATTTTTTGTTTTATAAGCTAATTTCTCACTGGTGGATGTGGACTGAGGAAGCTAGAGAAATTACCTGCAAATCCCTAAAAGTTTCCTGGATCCCATTGAAGCCCTTTCAACTGACCAAGGATTGAGTAATTTATTTTGTAATGTTGTTAAAATTACGATTTATTGCATGCTTTCAGGGGCGACGGACAAATATCAAGTGAAATTCTCTGACAGCTCAGTTTGTAAGAGTTTTCTTCTGCAATGCTGTCCACATGAGATACTGTCATCTACAGTAAGTATTTGAGCTTGTTCATTATTTATCTATCCGTCCATTTTGTTAATCATGAAGTTAATATTTGTCCATACATTTCATTTGAATTTGTTTCACCCATTTTCTTTCAATAGTGTGATTAACTTCCTACTTTCACCAGTCATTATAATATCAAGCAATAATTATTTGAAAAAATGGTATTCCAAAATAAATATTCGTATTGTATTCATCGATTGAAATTATCACTCAAAATATATGTATATATATATAAAACATTACTAAAAATCTTTATTAAACTCTAACCAAAATACACTATAATCATGGTTTGTACTTTATATTTATTTTCAAATGGATTAGAAGAAAAATGAAGTGTGTAATGAAGATAATCAGTTAAATAGATTTTTATAATGTCGTACACATTTAATTAGAGCATGCACTCTAAAATGTTTTGTGTTTAAAACTATCAAATATTTAAAAATGTTTACTATACCATGTTTCATATACGAGGGAAAGTTAAAAAGTAAAGGACATTTGTGTTTTCCCAATCAGCGATTGACTGATAACATACAGCTCTGTTATGATTACTACCTCAATGTGTCTTTGTGTGCTCAAAATGGTGGTTCACTATTTAGTGTGATTATAAGTCAAGTTTAAATGAGAGCAATGCTGTCGGACTGTACCAAGGAAGAAATGCGAACAGTCATTCATTCATTTCTGTATTTGGTCTATCATTTGTTAATGATTACACATGTTACCAGTAAGAGGCGTCGGAGATCATCCTGTTATTCACATTAATTAGGTCTTGCCCCGAGCATATAGTCCCGATGTTTGAACAAGTTAGCATGTGTTCTGAGTTCTGTATAGCCCCACAATCACATTAAATGTTACTTTTGTTCAAGAAACCATATATCTGCATGTTCACCTTAAATCTAGTCACTCCTATTTGGAGTCTATTCAGGGTTTTCCAAGTAGGGCAAAGCAGTTGATCTCCCAGTGCCATCTTTTCTCTGAGCTCTATAGATGTTTTCTTTCTTTCCAATTAAAAGAATGCCCCTTATCCAAAGGAATTGTCAGTTCTTGGACTCTCTCTGTAAAATTATTCCTGAATTTCAATCTCGATATTGCTGACTAGTGACCATACAAAGGGTGTCTTGGGTCCTAAATTTGATTTGTTCTTTCTGTGTCAGAAGACATTTCTATGGATATTAAGTGGGGTGATAATTCATTGGTAGATTTTCTTCACTTTTGTTGCTTTTAAGCATCCTGTTATTGTCCTCCCCCTTTCGTTCATAGCGATGTCAATCTGTCTTAACATATGAGGAGCTACGCCAGACTGGCTGCATTTTCTGCTGCTGACCAGCAAAATGCAAGTGCTGATACTCTTAATTTATATGGCTGTGCTCCCCATGACGTCCCAGTGATATTCCTAGGGATATTATTTATAGTTTTTTGTACCGTTTGAAATGTAGGGTACAATCTAGCAAAACGCCCAAGTATTGAGTGGCCTCATAATGTTCCATATTCATTTCATGTGATCAGTGATAAGTTTTCTTCACTTAGAGGATGTGAAATGTACAAAGATTATTCGCAAAATGCAACAGCAGTATGGCGAGAGTTGTTCAAGTTGAAACAAGATTTATGAGTTTACAGATCTTTAAAATTGTCCGAATATCTATCTCTCTGCGTTGAAGTGTTCAGATAAGCATTCAACTCAAAAGACTAAAATTTTCAGATGTCTATCTCTCTGCGTTGAAGTGTTCAGATAACCTTCAATATTGATGAGGCGAGTCAATTTGATGATTTTACTCAATCATCCATGAATCATTAAATTAGAAAGTTTATGTTTGCCGGGTTTCTTATAAACTAACAGATTCGTACAAACAAAATTATTTGAAAAATTTTATAAAGCGTTTATAAGTTTTGGGTATTAACCGTTGATGAAATATGGGTCTTTGAACCAGAGAGTAATGCCATTTTTTTTTAAAGAAAGCTCAGCTTCTGTACTATTCTGAGATATAGAAGGTACTGTTTTAGTTCTTTTTACTCATCAAAGTCAAATGGTGAATAGTCACTGCAACAACTGAAACTGAAAATAAAATCCGTGAAGCGTGTTAAACCTTCAAAAAGCATCATTTTGCTTCAGGGCTGGGCTCAACCTCATACTGCCAACAAAAGGACCCAGTGCATTCAATATCTTGGTTTTGAGATGTTTGACCACCAACCATTATGTCTGGACACTGGTTCCAAGTGATTTTCACTTTGGCCTGTTGAAAATAGAGCAAAAAGGTGACAAAAATTCAATTTGAATGAAGAGGTCATTGAAGCTGGCGGCGTGTGAATGTGCACAAAATAAAAAAAAACTCTTTCTAAATGAAAGGGACAAGTGTAGAGGAATAGGTAGGAATGTGTAAAAAATAACCTACATTTGACTTTTTTGTATACAATTACAAGTTTTGATTTCTTGTATCTCCCTTTACTTGTTAACTATTCCTCGTATTTGCACTATATATTTTTTTTTATTGTTTAATGACAAAATAATGATTTAAGATTATTCATCATTGCAAGTATCATTATTTTGTATTGTGTTTCATGCAAAATATTCATTCCACAATATGGGGATCGATTTATCTTTTTTAAGTGTCCAAACTTTTATAACTTATTCAATTATACCTTTCAACTTAATGCAAAAATGTTGTCATTATTGCTTGATATTGAGGGTTTAAGTACTGTTTTTCTACTGGTTTTTTATTGTTAATAGAAAGAGTATTCATTTTAGCACTAATACTGGTACAATGTACTTTTTCAGAAATTGACCATCACATTATCTAAATCTTAAGATGAGGAATAGGCAATGTTATGTTAGGCTGTTCTGTAAGTACCCTGCCGTACGTATAAAGATATGTTGTACCTATTTAGGTTATACTTGTTATAATCACTCAAATTTTCCATTTCATTGTGAATTGTTTTTAAACTACGCAATTCACGATTGAGATAATGTTTCAAACCACTTTGCGCTAGCTTGTTGTACAATCAGTTGGTAAGTAATAAAAATTTGTTTCTAAAAAAGATGAGGGAATCTTAAATGGGCCATACGTCGCAAGGGTACGTAAATAGATGTTTTTCATTTATTGGGGCTCTCCCACATGCTCATCATGTATAACTATCCAAAAACACATTTAATACTTCCTCTTTCAGCTCCAGGTAAATTCTTCCAGGATTCCTATATTCTGACACTTGGATCATTCATCACACAAGAAGACATTCCCCTCATTTGGTTAAAATAAAACTTGCACTAGTTCTGCTATTTTATCATTAACATTAGAATAACCATAAACAAAAATAAAATTAGCAGATTTTTTAAATTTCTTTGTATCGACGTGGTTTATTGAGGATTTTTATTTTTTCAATATTAATATATAAACCCTGAAAATATAACACGGACTTGAATTAATTTGATGAATTTTCTAAACTAACCAATTGATTTTCAAAATGTGATAAATAAAATCTGAATATTTCTTCAGTTGTTTTGCTTTGATTCTACAGCCAATCCACAATGGTTACATGGCTCTTTATTAAAATGTGCTATCTTGTGTAAAACAAACACTACTGACAATTTGACATTCAATTAACAAAATATAAACTATATTTCCATTCATTTTGACTGAAGAATTTATCTCTTTTCTTTCTCAAGGATGATTTATTTTGAAACATTTCGTATGCATTGACTAATTAAAAATTTGAAAATCTGAAAAGGATAAAATAAGTTGTAGTTATTAGCTTCTAGATGGTGTGAATTAACTATTCAAAATGTAGAAAACATTGGTAAATGTCACCAAAGGAGATTGTGCCAGTATGATGTAAGCTTATTCATATTTTATTATGTAAATTATATTAGGTGTACAAATAAGTTTACGCCGTTTTTTTATCAAAAATTGGTCATTTATTGTGAAAGAACGGAACCTCATGTTTTATTCGAAGTATTGCCCATCGCTTGCCACTACTTTTTCCCATCTTTCGCTATCCACGAATCGACCCAATTTTTGGTATCTTCATACGATATGAAGTGTTACTCAGACAGGCCGTGCGTCATCTATCGAAACAAATGGAAATCAGAAGGAGCAATGTCTGGTGAATACGGCGGGTGGGGTAAATCTTCCCAATTGAGTGTTTCCAAATAGGTTTTGACCGACGCCGCAACATGTGGACGAGCATTATCATGCAGGAGAATAATTTTGTCGTGTCTGGAGTAGTAGTGGGCGCGCTTTTCCTTGAGTGCTCGACTCAATCTCATCAATTGTGTTCGGTAGACAGCCCCAGCAATAGTTTCGTTCGGTTTGAGCAACTCATACACGACACCAAGCTGATCCCACCAAATACACAACAAGAGTTTTTTTCCATGAATATTTGGCATAGCCGTAGATGTTGAAGCATGGCCAGGAGGTCCCCATGATTTCTTCCTTTTTGGATTATCATAGTGGATCCATTTTTCATCACCAGTGACTATACGGTGCAGAAAACCCTTTCGTTTATGCCTGGCAAGCAGCATTTCACATGTAGAAAATCGGCATTCAACGTTTCTCGGTGTCAGTTCATATGGAACCCAATTTCCTTGTTTTTTAATCATTCGCAATGATTTCAACCACTGTGAAATTGCTTATTGAGTCACTCCTAATTTAAGTGCAAGTTCTTCTTGCGTTTGGTACGAATCTTGATCCAATAATACTTCCAATTCCGCGTCTTCGTACACTTTCGGCCTTCCGCTACGTTCTTTGTCTCTGATGTCAAATTCACCGTTCTTAAACTTTTGAAACCACTCACGACAACTTTTCTCACTTAAGACAGCCTCACCATATGCTTCTACAAGCAATCGATGCGCCTCAGCTGCAGATTTCTTCAAATTTAAGAAGTAAATCAAAAGTTCCCGCATATAACGCTTTGTCCCCGCAAATAATCGGCTCAAAACTTGACATTTTCGCACACAAAAGAATATATTATACTTGTAAAAATTCACAAATATTTCAAGGTTATATTGTTGACAGATGTCCAACCTTACGACAATGATGTTTTACATCTGACAATTTTAACCATAACTTACTGGTGGCGCCAACTTTTGTCAAACGGTGGCGGCTTATTTGTACACCTGATAACTGAAAATGTTGAATCCTGGAGGAAACAGAAAGTCTTGTACAAACAAATAATCAAAATGAGTACATATTAAATAAAAGACTTTTTCACATACATACATATTGTTACTGGTTTGTTTTATTTAAAAAAAAAAGGCATTAAAAAATATAATTAGTGTGAGTAATTCAATATAATAGATATAAAATTTATTTAAAAATATTACGTTAAGTGAAATACATAAAATTGATAATATTTTCTGGTAATACATCAAAATAACTTATGTAAAATTATTAATGTGCATTGAATTGTACAGTATATCCTCTATATGACTATTAGAAGTCTGTAGGTTTTGCTACATTTAGAACTATATAGAATTCTACAAGTCAAATCAAAACAGTATTAACCTCAAAATTAATTCAATTTATATGAAATACTCATATAATACAATAAAAATATTATTTTTTAACTTGCAATGATAAACAAAGGAATAGCTAGGAATTTGATTTCCTGTTTGTCAAAAAACCTTTGGTAAAGAATTTTTATATTATTAATATGTAAAAAACAGAATAAAACATTGTTGACATTCAAGAAGAAATTTATGTACTTCACTTCGAGGTGGAATGGGGCTGAAAAAGAAGACAGATTATTGTATTGTATTACACGTTTATCATAAACTGTACGATCTGGTGGTTTTATGGCCATGTGGCACTCTCTTCTAACCTACAGAAAGTTGTTAAACAAGCCTGAAGTGAATACCAGACAAACCTTTATTTTAAAAAGTCTGGGTCTTTAAGGGAATCAAATCTCCAACTCCTAGGATGGACGAGCATCTTATCATCTAGGCCACAAAGATCATCGAAAAAATAAAAATATATGTATGAATGAGAGTTTTATGTTATGATTGCAATTAGATTATTTTGTGCATAAAATCACTAAAATCAATATGTTTTTTTAGTCTTGTAAATTGACTAAATTCATTCTCCGTACTAAAAGGTTCAATGAATGTTTGTTTTAAGTTGTTATTTTGTCGTAATAGTTTATTTTCATGTGATCAAAAATGCAACTTGGTATATCAACAATTTAGTTGTGACATTTTTTTATGGATAATATGTTGACTTATGGGGAAAATATCATTAAAGTTAACACAAATTATTATATTTGACTGAATTGACGGAATAAATTTATGTAATTCATTGTACAATGAAAAATGTTAAATATTATATGTCGAGATAAAAAAGAATCAATTATTATTTATTATAAATATGATGGTACTGACTTATGTATACTTATTTTTTAAATGAAAAATATACCATTTTTTTAGACATTGAAAAAAATAATTGTAAGGTAGTTTATGTAAATGAAACAATTATTAGGTTGAAAAAAAGAATAGCGCAGGTAGTTTTTGTAAATGAGACCATTATGAATTTTATGTAGATTATTTCACAGGAAAATATTGCATTATTGTATTTTTTAGGAAAATACATTTTACAACAGAAAAATATCTTATTGATTTTGACAGATTAGGAAAATATTTATAGGGTTAGAAATTTATTTTAAAAATTAGATATAAATCAAGCAATATAATATGTATTTTTTCATGTATGAAATAATTTGAACATCAATAATTAAAGGATAATGTAATGAATAGCACAAATGATCGGATGGTAAGTTCATACATTTTTATTCTGTGCAGGGTATGCTTGAAATGCTATCATTTTATAGTACACAAGAATCGGATCATTGAAATTGTCATGTTAAGAAATTACATTTTGTGCAGGGTATGCTTGAAATGCTATAATTTTATAGTACACAAGAGTCGGATCATTGAAATTGTCACGTTAAGAAATTACATTTTGTGCACGGTATGTTTGAAATGCTATAATTTTATAGTACACAAGAGTCGGATCATTGAAATTGTCATGTTAAGAAATTACATTTTGTGCAGGGTTTGCTTGAAATGCTATAATTTTATAGTACACAAGAGTCAGATCATTGAAATTGTCATGTTAAAAAATTATATTTTGTTAGTAAGACTTATTTTTAAGTATATAAAGTGTTAAATTACCTGTATTAGGTCTGAATTTTCACAATGAATTGTAAAAATTTCACAATTGGAAAGAAATTTTTATACATATTTGTTTATAAAATTATAATGATCAGGCTGTACAAATCTAAAAATATATTTTGTGAACCACCTTTGAAAAATTTATATCAGTAAAAATATGTATTGATCATAATTTTATGGCTTGTGTTGCATTGCACTTCCGTGCACATTGGCTGGAATAAAACTTATTATAATGTAAAGATAATGTATGCAATATTAGAAGTTTGATATATAAGATAATACCTGAATGTATGAGATACTTTAAGTGTTGGGCCCAAAATATAAATTTGACCAAAAATGTTGAATGTTTTTCACTACCTCGTTAGCCGATTATGTGAGTACAAAACTATTACTTATAGAAAATATTACGGCCAACCAGTCTGGTGTTCTTCCTATGGTACGTGTTGATGGATTATACATTATTTTTCAAATTGATCCACATTTTTTCTCAGTATTGATTTTATTTATTTTTTAGATAAACATTTGGGTTTACAGCTTTGAAAGAAAAATGTCACTTTTATTTATTGACTTCAAAAGTCTTATTGTTTTTGGTAGAATTCTTTTTAATTCCTGTTGTAAATTTTGAAGGCTAGAATATTTTGTAAAAGGTAAAAAATGCCTGCATGTAGAAAGCTCTACAGTATTCAATAATTAATGCGTGTGATTCTTTTGCAGCGAATGGATCTGGGAGAATGTCCAAAAATTCATGATTTAGCTCTTCGTGCAGATTATGAGCAGGCATCAAAATCAAAGGATTATTTCTATGATATTGATGTGAGTATCACAAAGCTTTTAACAACATTAATAACACATGACTACCCAAAATGTATGTATGTATTTTACACTTTTCAATATTTTTCTTCGCAAAACCTTAAAAGTTTTCATTTTGGTTTTGGAGTGCTCTCTTAAAGTTCATTCTAATATTCAGAAGAAATATTTAACATTGTAAGTTTTTTACTGAAAATTATATGCTCCATATTTTTAGATGATGATTTTAGATTATCAGTATAATTCCTATATGACTAAGTTAACTTATTACCTAGTTGAAGAACACATTAATTTAATTCCTGACATGCCTGCTAGATTATATTATGGACATTGAAATTGTAACTTTTTTTAGCAGCATTATTTTTTTCATTCCACATGAGTTATTAAATAACAATTTTACAAATAACACTTATTCAGATCTCGCTACCAATCCTCCATTGCTAGTATAAACTTGAATTTCCCATTATTTGAAAAATATCACATGATTTTCATATGTTTATTATGGTTATGTGATTGTTAATTTTTTTTAAATGGTAATTAGGCAACAGAACATCTGCAAGCTTTCATTGGTGACTGTGACCGTCGGACACAAGCAGCCAAACTGCGGCTTGCGGAGACACAAGAAGAGCTGTCTGCTGAGGTGGCAGTGAAGGCCAATGCAGTTCATGAGCTGGCAGAGCAAATTGGCAAAAAACTGGCTCGGGCCGAGTACCTGGGTCAGGAGGGACTGGTGGAAGAAAGCATGCGTCTCATGGAAGAGGTACATTACTTCGAATATCCTGTATTCTATTTAGGAGTGAAATAAATGGATCGGATTATTAATAATAAATATTTTTTATGCAGTATAACCTGATGGTTTTATAACTATAAGGTATTTTCTTCCAATCAACCAGAAATGTTGTAAATAAGCCTTGAATAGCAGACTGGAAGTCTGCTTTTAAAATATCGGGTACGGGTAGTAATAAGGTAAAATATGTGTAATTTTGAATTGAAAAATACTCAATTGTAGTTTTCATAAAAAAACATTACTGTTATCGAACAATGTTGCATAAACTTAATTTCTTTTAATTCAAACTGGTATTACTATGAGTTTATAAAATTTCAAAATTAAAAGTGTCTTAAATTTAATTTTTTGAGAATAAACTAGAATATGTCACCAAAAATACTCTATAAATATTAATCAAACGATAGCATGAGATCTGTTGATATTCAAATCCTTTTATGTCTTTAGATAGAGCAGCTTCGAAAACAGAAAGAAGAAGCTGAGCAGGAGTACAGGAACTCCATGCCCGCCAGCAGCTATCAGCAACAGAAACTGCGCGTGTGTGAAGTGTGCTCCGCGTACCTTGGCATCCATGATAATGACCGGCGTCTCGCTGATCATTTTGGAGGAAAGTTGCATTTGGGTTTCATCACTATCAGAGAGAAGCTGTCTGAATTACAGGTAAGGAAATAAGTTGATTAAGCAAATTGTGAAGAAACATTGTCCAATTAATGTAAGTCAGGGCAAGACTGTATTTTTTGGTGCGGATGGATGTTAATGTAATGAGGGTTAACTTGGATATGAGGTTGTAGAATATGTTATATGGTTAGAATTGTGGTATTGATCATGTGAGACGCATATGCGTGTATACTTAGGATGAATGCAAAGTGAGAATGTTTTAACTGATTTTTATTTATTATTCGGGAATTTTCTTTTAGTAATTTCTATTATAATGTTGATACGGATTGTGACCAATTATATCATACATCTTTAGAAAGAAAAAAAAATTGAGTTAATATTCGAAGAAATTAATCATTAAAATAATGAATATAAAAATTTATGCTTTCCTGTGAAGCCACTTAGTGAAATCTACTAATACTTTCAACAAGGTCTGATAATATAAAGCATTGTTTCTCAACCTTTTTAACTCTGCAGCCAAAAAAGTAATACTTTGCGATCCTCTGTATTTTTTTTAAAGTAATTGTGTTTATTTTTCTCAGAAAATGAGTTACTTTCCTATTATTTTTATTTTCACAACCCCCGGGGATTCATGGCCCACAAGTTTAGAAACGATGATATAAAGAAATGAGACGACTTCGTCACAGGCCTTGCCTAATGAATTGGTTTTATCTATCCTCAAAATGATGGTTATGTACATATACTCTACAATTTGCCGTTCCACTCAAACTGAATTCAATTGTAAATTAAATATTTTGAATAATAAAATGAATAAAAGTGAAAAAAGAAATAATAATACCTTGATATTTCACTACTTCAATTGATAAGTATTAGGTGTACAAATAAGTTTCCGCCGTTTTTTATAAAAAAATGGGCATTTATTGTGAAAGAACGGAACCTCATGTTTTATTCGAAGTAGTACCCATCGCTTGCCACTACTTTTCCCCATCTTTCTGTCAGCATACGAATACCGCGTCAGTCATCATCATCATCTTTTGAGGCTATCCACGAATCGACTCAATTTTTGGTATCTTCATATGATGTGAAGTGCTGCTCAGACAGGCCATGCGTCATCGATCAAAACAAGTGGTAATCAGAAGGAGCAATGTCTGGTGAATACAGCGGGTGGGGTAAAACTTCTCAATTGAGTGTTTCCAAATAGGTTTTGACCGGTGCCGCAACATGTGGACTAGCATTATCATGCAGGAGAATAATTTTGTCATGTCTGGCGTAGTAGTGGGCGCGCTTTTCCTCGAGTGCTCGACTCAATCTCATCAATTATGTTCGGTAGACAGCCCCAGCAATGGTTTCATTCGGTTTGAGCAACTCATAATACACGACACCAAGCTGATCCCACCAAATACACAACAAGAGTTTTTTTCCATGAATATTTGGCTTAGCCGTAGATGTTGAAGCATGACCAGGGGATCCCCATGATTTCTTCCTTTTTGGATTATCATAATGGATGCATTTTTCATCACCAGTGACTATATGGTGCAGAAAACCCTTTCGTTTATGCCTGGCAAGCAGCATTTCACATGTGGAAAATTGGCATTCAAAGTTTCTCCGTGTCAGTTCATATGAATCCCAATTTCTTTGTTTTTGAATCATTCCCAATGATTTCAACCCATGTGAAATTGCTTGTTGAGTCACTCCTAATGTAAGTGCAAGTTCTTCTTGCGTTTGGCACGAATCTTGATCCAATAATACTTCCAATTCCGCGTCTTCGTACACTTTCGGCCTTCCGCTACGTTCTTTGTCTTCGATGTCAAATTCACCGTTCTTAAACTTTTGAAACCACTCACGACAACTTCTCTCACTTAAGGCAGCCTCACCATATGCTTCTACAAGCAATCGATGCGCCTCAGCTGCAGATTTCTTCAAATTGAAGAAGTAAATCAAAAGTTCCCGCAAATGACGCTTATTCGGCTCAAAACTTGACATTTTCGAACACAAAAAAATATGTTATACTGATAAAAATTCACTAATATTTCAAAGTCATGTTGTTGACAGATGTCCAACCTTACGATAATGACATTTTACATCTGACAATTTTAACCATAACTTACTGGTGGCGCCAACTTTTGTCAAACGGCGGTGACTTATTTGTACACCCAATATTTTGTTAATTCAATTCAGAAGATATAAACAAAATAATTAGGAAAGTTCATCCATTACTCACCTTAAGTTTCAAATTTTGCCCACATAATTTTGAAATTTGGAAAATATAATTTTTTATGTGCAATTTTTTTTTATTACATACACATACCATCATGCCGTTTCCCTGTTAGGGTAAGCAGAGAGGACAGAATGCAAAACGCAGAGTGCAACCATACTTTTCTTGGTTTTCCTCTACTATGCCTTCCACTCACATTTGCATTGTATATTTGTTTTATTTATTTTATTATTATTTCTTCATCCATTCGTTCCATATGATCAAACCTTTCTCATGCATGCAAGTGCTCTTCTACATTTTACTCAACACAGCAGCCTTAAGTTCACATTCATCCCTAATCATTTAATTCCATATTCTGTCATACATTGTCACCCCGTATATCCTCTGCACGAATTTCTATAGCATTTATTCGGCTCCTTCACTCCCACACATCAAAGTTGATACTAAAATACTATTGTGTACTTTTCCGCTTCCACTTTTCTATCACTATAACTTTGGATTTTGCAACATTTACTCTTAGATACTGGTCTTCACAACTCTCATGCAATTTACTTATCAGTCTCTATTATAATTCATCTTCATTCTCCAGTAACACAAATACTACCATGTCATCCGCACACATTCCCATTCCACATTTGTATGCCACCTATTGACTACTCATGATTTTATTTGAATATGCACCTGGCCTTCAATTTACGCTGTTTTCCAAAATAGATTTTTTTTAAAAGCGAGTTTTTCCTAAAATTTAAATAAATAATGTAAAAAGATAGTCCTTATTAACATTATATGTAGTTTAACCACTAATCTATGGTGCCAAAATCAAGATGAATCATAGGAACAATTATTATTGTTATTATTACCAAATTTATTTACTGCTATACATGTGAGCGAATTAATTCAGCCAGAAAATTAGAAAATATGGTAATAAATATTGATTCCAATGTAGAAAGAGCTTTAAAAATTCAACGAGATATAAAAAATATTTATATGCAATATTAAGAAATTCATAAAGAAATTACTAAAAATAAAAAACGAACTTTAGTTACAGATTTTAATGACAATAACCAGAGAGCGTTTTTCTCCAAAAATTATGTTGTACAGCCTGTTTGACAAAAACGTGTATGGCGAAACCCGACTATTTGAGATAAAGCATTAAAAAGAATACACACATACTACATGATATAAACCCTGATGCTTTATTATTAATAAGTTGTCCAGTCGCCTTGACTAGTAATAATTGTCCGGCATCTCCGAGGCATACTTTCTACTAATTTTATAACATAATCTAGGGGCAAACATTTCCATATACATAAGTCGAAATAACTGCTTATCCTTCCAGATCTTTTTCTCTCGGAACTTGAACTTCATGAGTGCCCAAACATTTTCTATTTACATTTTGGATTTGCATCTGGTGACTGCGACGGTCAATCCATTACGTCAACGTCATTTTACTGTTTCCACGCAGTACAAAGACGACCTCGATGTTTTGGGTTATTGTCCTCTTGCAGTAGCCAATTTTCATTTTTTCTTATAAATCACCTTTGGGCAGATGGTAATAAAGCCCTCTGATATATTTTAACCATTTTGGCAGCGTTCAAATTATTTGTGAAGATGTGCAAAGTGCCAAATCCCTGCTTTGAAAAACAGCCAACAGACATGGGCTTTTACCAGGTGTTTAACGGTCCGCTGGATGAGTATTGGTGCGAGTATACCAGGTATGATTAACCTTTGTGTGGGTCGACATCGTATTTCTTACACCAACTCCTGCGTCGAGCTAGGCTCGAAATTATTTTAAAATAATAAAAAATTATTAAATCTGATTTTTTTTCTTTCAAATACTTTGTAATACTTAAAAAGGCATTGAATTTGTCATACTCAGACATTCTACTCAGTTTTCATTGTTATTATTATTGTAATAAGACCAACACAGTCATTTGCAGTAGTTAACAATAGACATAGCAGTATTCCACTAATTCAAGGTCCAAGGGATACTTTTATGATGTTTGCAGATAGTTGGCCATATGATTCAAGTACCTATACTACTATTATCAGTAGGGAAGTGCCTGTGTCCTCAAAAAGAAGTGCGGTACGTCTTGGAAAAAATATAATGTGAATTCATACATTTTATTCAATAAATATGCTAGGAAGGAAAATATGCAAAGAATATCACATCAAAATTTTAGAAACAAATTATTGATGAGTCTAATCGGAGACATTCGTGCACTGATACAAAAACCGATCCGATTGTCCACAGACGATACTGTCCAGCGTTTGGGTGGAAAGTCATTTTATTTTTACCCATAACAACACATGGACTGTATGGTGTGTTCCAATCGGAAGGTCAAAGGAGGGAGAAATTAAACTACATTATATTGTAATACTTGTAATAGGAAGCCCGGCCTTCATCCAGGGGAATGTTTTGAAAAGTACCATAATTTGAAAAATTATTAATTTGTTGAGTATATACATTTTTATTTATTTACTGCCTTACTACTTAATATAAACAAAAATAATAATAATTATGCACTCTACACTGTTCCAATATAACACTTTATTGAGGCCCCTTTTTTTGTCTATTTTGTAAATTAATTAAGGAGTTGGTGGTAGGTAAAAAATAATAATTAAGAAGTACAAAGGGTTAATGAAATAACATGCCCAAAAAGAAGCTTCGTCCGAAAAAATTACGTTGTCCCAATTGCAGTGCAAATTTTCTTTCGCCAAAGTGAGTCTTTTTTCGGACAGTTGTAGTTTCTTCACCGTGCCAAGAATTTTCACTCCATGAGCTAGTAAGCGTCTTCTTATAGTGTCACATGACACAATTAGACCCTTTTCACGCAAAACTGTCTGTCCACTATGCAATGATAGATGAGGATTCTTCTCAAACACCCGTAAAATCACTGTCATCCTTTTCGTCATTTTCTGTGCAGTGCCACGATCTGGTAGGTCATCGACATTTTTTACGTTGGAATAACGTTTCACCCACTTACAAATGTCTTTGAATTTCTCATGTATTTGGCAGCGGCTCCGTACGACATTTTCGGCCCTTTCGGATGTGTACACAGAAACACAGCTTCGTAACGTTATGCGTACGCGGCACTCATAGTGAAATATGTTCTTGTGTAACTAAAGTCAAACGACAACTGAGTTTTTCTGTACGAAGCATCTTGAGGGAAGGGTCCTGCTACCTGCTCGTGTTTGAATCTACCCCCTAACGGTCTCCAGGAAAAAATGTAGCCATACACGCTCTTCTCAAACAGACTGTATGTGTATGCATTTAACTCGTCCAGTGCTGAGAACACGCGTGGCGTGTCCATGTGAACATCGGCTTCATGCTCAGAACACGCGCGGCGTGTCCATGCCTAAATATTGTTAGTATATTACATCAGCATATGATATTCGTCATTATTTTGGAAGATTCCGTCGCTTCGGGCATTTGCGCATGTGCAACGCATTGTAAAGTTGAGGTTACACCCGCAGTTGTAAATAATATTTTTTCTAGTTCTTATTCCGTTTGTTTTCATTGTGAGACTTGATAATAAAAATAATTGGACTATTTCTCTAGCGCTGTTTTGTGAAAAGGTCACTCACTGCAAGAAATATTTTGTTTATGTGTTCTAGTTATTTTCAATTTTGAATGAGTGACATAGTGAATTGTGAGCAAAAATAAGTGCCTTTTGAAAAATATATTATAGTAATTGGTGTATACATTGTGATATTTAGTATCATATAAGTTTCTTTTTTGATTTTACGAAAAAAAATATGTTTACCTTGAAAAATGGATCGCCCATCGAGCTCTAAAAGACAAAAGATTGAGGATGATATGGATGATTCATTTAGTGACGTTAGTGATGAGGAATTCACCATCATCAAGGACGATTCTGAATTTGAGTCAGATATTGAAAATGGTGACAATATTCAAATTGAAACTGTTTCACAAACATCTAGAACACCAGATGTTCGCTCTACGCAATGGTCGAATATAAAAAAACAACCAGCCTCTATACCATTTTCAAAAATACCCGGGTTGAAAATTGAGATGTCAAGTAAAGAACCAATAGATTATTTTGATTTGATTTTCAATGAAGATTTGTACAATCTTGTGACAACCCAAACTAATTTGTATGCTGTTGAAGTATTGTCGAAATCAGAAGATGATACAAGCAGAATCACGCGACGAAAAAATGTCACTAAAGACGAAATGAGGGTGTGGCTGGGTTTACTACTACACACCGGAACAACACGTTTGAACCGGTTGAGTGACTACTGGAATACGGACTACCTATTCAATTTACCGGCATTTCCACAATTCATGTCAAGAGATAGATTTTTACTCATCTTACGGGCACTTCATTTTAACAATAATGAAGAAGATCTGTCGAGCTTGGCAAAAGTCAGGGCATTGATTGATTTTTTCAATGGAAGGATGGAAGTAATTTATGATCCACACAGACAACTATCGATAGATGAATCATTGGTTCTTTGGAGAGGCCGATTGATTTTTCGCCAATATATAAAAGGCAAAAAGGCCAAGTATGGTATAAAACTTTACATGTTAGGGGAATCAAGTGGATTGGCCATAAAAATAATTGTATACGGTGGATCATCAAATGAAGAGTTAGGTGGCAAAGGCCACACTAATAAAGTCGTTCAGAAATTGCTCGAGGGGAAGACGGGAGCCGGATATTCAGTTTAGATGGATAATTTCTATAATAGCGTTCCTCTTACAAAAAATTTATTGAACCAAAACACATATGTCACAGGAACACTACGAGCAAATAGAAAAGAAAACCCGATCGATGTTATAAATAAAAAACTAAAGAAAGGAGAAAGTGTGAGTCAGTACACAGAAAATGGTATATGTGTTACCAAATGGAAAGACCGCCGAGAAGTCTTTATGATTTCTTCTGAATTCGATGGGGACCTGTCTGATAGTAAAAACCGACATGGTCAAGTGGTCACCAAACCAAATATGGTAATAAATTACAACAATCATATGGGTGGTATAGACTATCATGACCAGATGTTAGCTTACCACCCATGCAAAAGGAAAACATTACGTTGGTACAAAAAGTTGGCCATTCATCTATTCCAGACGATGTTATTGAATTCTTGGCATTTATACAATGCAGACAATTCACAGAAAATGCCGTTGTATGATTTCAGGCTATTTATAATCAAAAAATTACTAGGTCCACCTCCATCATCAATTCCGAGACAAACAGTACAATCAAAAACCAAGATACATCTGCCGAAGTTTTGTGAAAAAGACACTGATAATAAAATCAAAAGACGCAGATGTAGGCAATGCTGGGATACAACTAAGAAAAGAAATGCTTCATTATTCTTTTGTCCAGATTGCCCCACACAACCTGGTCTTTGTTTGGATCCTTGTTTCCAACTTTACCACAAATATTAAATTATTTAAAAAAAATTATTGTGTACACCTAATTAGTAAGTATATTTTTCTGTTCGTTTTTATAAAATATTGTTTTTTTTTTTGTAATATAATGTTGTTCGAAAAATGTTATAAAAACCTCCATTCAATACCATTACGGTATGCGTCAAAATACCGACATCACTCTTATCACACAAAAAAGTCACTCAAGTACGTTTGATAAAAATAAAAAGACTGGGTATCTCATTTTGCGCCGAATTACCAATGGACAAAATAAAAATAACATAAAAATAAACACATTTGAAAAAGGACAAAAAAATATTTGCTTGAAAATTTTGAATTTATTTGAGAATATTTTTTACATGTGTAACCCCACCTTTACAGCATGTCCTTCGCTCTGATTGGTCGATCAAATTTTTGAACCGGTGTAAAAGGGGACGATGTATAAATGATATATATAAACAAATTCTATATTTATGAATATATATTTTCTCAAATGTAAAATTTGTTTTACTTCCGTGAAAATATCACGGACTGCAACTATATTGCGCACTCATCGGCTCTCATGGAAATTGTCTCAGCAGTGAAAGAGTTAAATAAAAAAATATTGTCATAGTGAAATTATTTTTTATTTTGTACAATCATAGGTTTTTTTTGGAACGTATTCCCACATTTCGTATGAGCTCCATGTATTTTTTACACGGTTTTTTATATCCCGGAACCTATCTCATGGTTTTTTATGGGCTCCATGTCTTTTTTTACGTGGTATGTCGCGGAACATATCTGCATAAATCTAGGGATGGGTGTATACTAAAAACAGGCTGTATCTAAATTAAGTATAGTGTGGAATGTTACCATCTTGGAACACCCAAACATATTACTACGTGAGATAATTCTATGTACAATAAATTCACGGCATTGTGCAAATAGTGTATTCACCTACCACATTCCTCATCCATCTTTGAAATTTCAATTCTACAAACTTCATTACAATTTCTATCTGTTTCAAACAATACATTTAAAACAGGTGACATGGATCCATCTTCATTAATTTGACTACTTACCTCAGATAACTCAACTCCTGTAGAGCTTTAGCCTCTTGGATAATTTTCCTCCAAGTTGATCAATTACTTCCTGTTCCCAGCCTCCTAAGATCCTGCTGCATGTTATGTAAAAGCCTTCATCTCGGTCTGCCAAGTGACCGTCTTTCATATTGTTGAGCTTACATTAAGATCTTTGTTGACTGTGTCATCTAAGATCTCCTTACATAGCCTATCCATACCAACTTGCTTATGTTGTTGGTAATTAGTGGTTGTCTTGTCAAATTTTTGAGTTTTATTAGAACTCATACCACTCTCCTGCAAAACCTGTTTTGGGCTAAGTATCTTTCGCAGTTGATTTTCAAAACCCAACTTTTGTTGGTTTTGGCGTGTCATGGCCCACACTTTGGATCTGTGTTACTATGTGTAAGACAAGTGAGTTGTATATTGCCAGCTTGGTATTCGGCAGTTTGTAAAGTGTTGCTGCTCTGATTCCAAGCATACCATTTAAAATGAAGAGTGAAGATTATATTATGTTTCCTTTTAAATAGGTAGAATCTGGTTTAAATAATTTATTTTGTATTTGTATGATTAATAGATTATTTTATAATAATTTTTATAACAGCAAAAAAATATGGAGGCACGGAGAGAGGAACGGCGCAAGACATTGAAGGGAGAAGAGAGCCGCAGGGGCGGTAGCAGTGGCGGGGGACGCAATCACTATGTAGGTGGGCGTGAGCTGGACCGCCGGGCTCGTAGGCACCGCTCCCGCTCCAGGGACAGAAAGGAGCGCTCAGACAGGTTTGAAAATATTGCTTGGTATTATGAGCTTAGTTATTTAACTCGGTGATAAAAACTACCCTTCGATACTTTTCTATAAAATAACAAGCTTAAATCCTAAAAGAAAACGTGCTATCGCGTGCGACTGTACAGGACTTAAATATAGGGGTTGTTATGAAGTTAGCATTAAATCTTCAAGATTCTTAAACCAGAGGAACAAGAAGTATTGTATCAATATCTTACAAATAAAGAGGAAATTTCTGGTAGTCTTTGTGATTTCAGTTACTGATCTGACCTGTCAGTTTCAAGATAAATCAACTTTTATAAATATGCAATTCACTATATATTTCGAAGTTATATGTCCTACATGTATCTTTATATGTAAATCTTAAAGAACATATAAAAACAACTTGTTATTATAGATAAGAAAAAACAGAAACTAGACACTTTCTTGTCACTCCAACTATTGATTGAGAGTCAGCTCCTTATTGGATATTCCCTCCTTATTATAAAATTTCATGACAAAACATGTTTTTATGTTATTTTAAAAATGATAATTTTTATAACAGTTTTTTAGAACATAAAATTGTTTTACGTCGATAATAAATAGAATTTAAATGATTTTCCAGATCTGACAGGCGGTCTCGCAGCAGGAGTCGTGACAGGAGGCGTCGCCGCTCTCCATCTCCAACCCACCGGAGGAGAGACTAAACTATATTATTTATTCCCTCTCATTTCTCTATCACAAAGTATATCAATACTTCATATTATATTTGTTCATTAAAATATTGTTTGTTTACTCACACATTTATACTGTGAATGTTAGTGATATCCAAACAATTTTATTTTAGGAAGAATCAGTTTATTTGTTGTTAGTATTCTCATTAATATAAAAAAAACTCACTATATCTTCAGCATTTATGAAATTTCTTTATATATATTTTTTTTTGGTAAAATCTATCCTAGATATGTTTTTATAATTCTTAAAAGTAAATCAAATTATATTTCTTTTGTGTATTCCATTTGGTTCTCTTAATGACTAAAAGATTATATTGCAAATTGAACACATTCATTTCACAAAGCATACATGTTACGAAATGTTATACCTTCATTCAACTTTGTACACTGCAGTGTAAATTTTGTTTATAATTAATTTATATAAATATGGCATCAAGTGCTGTTAAAAAATATTTATAATTTAAGATCCAACAAAAGTAAAATTATAAATAATAAAACATGTATTATGTACTTGGAAAATATCCAATTGATTTGTTCTAGACCCAACTGCACAACTCATACTCATAAGACCAACAATTTATCATCATTCTTTCTATGTACATATTTAAGAGTAATTTTATTTTCCAAAGTTCAGTGATAAAATTGTTTTGACACAAACTATTTTATAGACCATTCCAAAACCTGACTAAATACCCTTACCGATTACTCATATATTTGTTTTTAGATTTTGGTCTATAGGAGATCAAAATTAGATGTCAAACTAAAATATAGTTGACTGCGTGTTAATCATGAAAAGGACACTCATTTGACAATTTTTTTATATCCTTAGTCCAAATAAAGAATGACATAGTACTTACTATGTTAAAGAAAATCAGATGCAATTGAGGCTACCTAAACTTATTATTTTATTAAACATCACATACCACATAATGAGGTAATCTCAAAAACAAAAAGTCAATTTATATATATAATTGGTAGTGATTAAAATGACTCATATATATGTATAAAAGTAAATCATAATTAATTTTAATTAGTGTGCTTGTGAGACTGACACAGTTTTTGATTTTGATTTCCACATAAAATTATTTTTTTCATTCTCACAAAAATTTTGTACAAAATAAATAGGACTAAGGCATAATAATTTCTGAGCGAACTTGGAAATAAGAAATCAAAATAGATTTGTCTAAATCTCAAAATTTCAAGTTCGTTATGTCTGACTTATTTATTTCACAATCTTGTTAATTTGCATAATTGTTATGTCATATTTTGACAGAAATAAATTGTGAAATAGTAATTTGGGTTCTTTATTTTTTTCCTCCAACCTAACATATTAAAAATATAATATATTTATGATTCTTATTGCACTACAAAATACAATTAATTTATACTATAATAAACCACAACAGTTTATTATACTTATCCCACAATTGACCATGGTCTTGATAAAATATATTGTATGGATATAAAAGAAACTTATAATACAATGTGCATGTAGCATACGAGTATGCACAATGTGACAGGACTTATGTACATTTTTTTGTGTAAAGTCAAATTGCTGACAAATGATTGATCAAAGTCAAATTATTGCAGTATGACTGTGGTCAAGTAGATATACAGGTTAATGATTAAATATCCCATCTAGAGAACTAAAGTAAATAGCCTATATTGTTAAAACTCGCAAACTTGATAAATTTGGCATTGGAATTCAAAACAGCAAGATAGGATAGAATGAAAACAGCTGTTTCTGATTATAAATATCTCAGCAAACAAACAGCTGAAATAACAATTCAAAAATACCTTTTTTATAAAATACATGAAACCGTAGTTATGAGCTTATAAAAAATGTTTTAATATGTGTCATAAAATTAAACTTCCATTTATACATATTCATTAAAAAAATGTACTTTTATCAAAGTCTATATATAATGTAAAGAACAGAAACTTTGCAAAGCCACAAATGTCAAAAAATCATACTTGTATTAAGGGGGTATTCTAGTGTAGAGACATGAATTTCGCCCGGTTTTTGAAGCGCTGTAAAAAGGAAACAAAAAATATTTTTACAATCAATTTTTTTATCATTTGTTTATTGATTTGTTGTTCATACATAAAAAAATTAATAAAAAAAAAAAATTAAAATTAACAAAGTTACAAGCAGTCAAAGTGGAGGGTCTAAATAAAAGAGGGTGTCCTGGCTTGCATCCTACCAACCCTCCTGGTGATCTGAAAAACAAAAACCAGACGGATTCTTAATTATTATAGATGTCGCTATCGTTTCACCCTTGGATAAGTTAAAAAAAAACTTTTTTACAAAATGGCGGCAGTTTGAAAAAAAAAATTTTCTTGTTGTATATTTTTTAACAATTCCGAATTTTTTAAAAATACTAAATGAAAAGTTATATTTTTGGGCAAGGACCACACGATGAAGAGATGTATAAAGAACATCCTCTCCAAATTTGAAGTAAATCGGTTTATTAGAACTCGATATGTCCTTACCGCCAGCTCGAAAAAAGAAGTTTCGAGAAAAACGCGTTCAAAGTTTTAAGACAAGTTTTCGACAATTTTACTTATAGAATGATACAGAATACTTACATATTTTTAATCAGCGATTCCTGCTCCATATAAAAATCCTTCCTCTACTTCAAAATACTCATTCTCCGATGTTCTCTGATGAAGACGAGCAGTTCTACCCTCCTTTGACGCCTCTGAAGTCCGGAATTCCGAGCGTTCGATACGCGCTTCGTCCCGTCTCGCTGCAAAAGCATTAGCTTCTGGGCCAATCGTGATTCCCATCACAGCTAAGATTTTTAATATGGGTATATAACCTTCATTAAAAATACTAACTGTGAAGAAAGTGGCAATTTCAATCGTCTTCAGTCCAGCGTGAATGTGCTTCGGAGCAAAAGTCCAAATCAATGAATTCAACGATTCGTTATTATTTTGGGTTTCAGAACCCAAACATCGTTCCAATAAAGAATCAGCTGATAAACTTTGATAAATTGGTTTTATTACTTGTATAACGTTATCATTTAGAGGAGGATTTTTGTGGTCAAATTCGTCAATAGTGCTGTCTTCTACTGCTTTCTGATACTTGCACCAACTAGGTGAACAATTCATGTGTTGAGGATTTTCGTTAGTTGAAATTTTATGAAAGTAGGTTGCCCACACATCTCTCTTCATGTCTTCAACAGAATTTGGATTTCGACGAATCGCCAAACCATAATATAAAGATAATTCATTGATTAGCTTATCAGTGAGTTTACCAGCGCCTTTGCCACCAATACCGTTATTATCTTTTTTGGCTTTACGTAACCGTGAACCCATGCGTTTCTGAACGTGTCCAACACACTCCTTTTTTTCTACCACCGGATTATCATTGTATGGGTTAATATCAAGAATGCCTTTGAAAGTTTTTGAGTCACCATCTCCGATATATCGGATATATTTGGCATTATGCTTGGTTTCCGATCTCCCAAACATTTCAACAATCGCATCAACTTCCATTTTTCCAGCGCTTCCTTTATGATTTATGGTACATACTTCTTCATGCTCTTCATACCAATCTCGATAAGCTTCGATGTCATCATTTTTTTTGTGTTTCCATAGATTACACCCTTGACAAAAACTTGATTTTACTATCGTATCAACAACTTTTTTACTGTACTTGCCGATGAGCGTAGTAACACCAAAGAGAGAATTGAAGCCTCGTTTTTTCCACGTGCCATCGCCAGAAACAGTCAAATGATTAGGATTAGCGTGAGGATCAGACTCTAATATTAATTCCTTTTCTTCTCTTACGGCTTTTGAGATAATTTGATCGTAAACTGCTGAAGCGGCCGTGTATAAATTGTCAAGACAACTGTAGTATGTACCAATAGTCAAGCCTTGACAAATGTCCATCATACTACAAAATATGTTTATACCTTCCTTTCCAACTCCTAGCAATCTCATAGCTGCCACAATTCTTCGATTTACTTCGAATGCTTTATTTATAAAGGGCGATGATTGAATATATCGTACTTGCTCACACTCACATTGTAAAGCAATTTTAAACCCTAACCCACGAGCAGCTGCACGACTAAATTTTATCTCTTTTTTACATGTAGAGCACAGGATCAATGTTGAAAGCGTGGTAAAAACAGAAAAAAATTCTAAAATACAATAACCGTAATTGTTATTAATTATAACTTCCTCATCTTGCGAATTTTTTAATTTTGCTGCAGATGCACTAGTGAAACTAATTTCTTCTTCTACAGTAAATTGATTACCTGAAAATCTCCTTTTTTTTGATCTGCATGGCCGTGCAGAACTGAATTTCGAAGATTTTCTATCCATTTTACAAAATTTACAAAATAATTATTACTTAAAAAATAAACACGTTGTCAGAGCTAGCACTTCCACTCAGTATAAAAGTTGCCACAAAAGTAACTCAAAATGAAACTAAAAGAACAATATTCAAACAAAACCAGTTTCTATGACCTTCAATGAAATATAGATAAGGAATACAATAGATAAGGAATATAGAGAAGGAATACAATACAATAGAAAAGGACACTCATAAGTAAGGGGCTCGGGAACGCCCAGCGTCTTTTGTCAACTTGTAGCAATCGGACCGGAGCCGATGCCACGTCACTAAAACGGCTATAACTTGTGAAATAATAGGAATATTGAAAAATCCTTGTAAACGCATATTCTTGAATGTCTAAACTTTGGAAATATGAAAAAAAAAAATTTTTGATTTTTTCAAAATTCTACACTAGAATACCCCCTTAAGTTATTGTGAGTAGTGCTGTCTGTGTGTGAAATATAAAATACCTCCTAATACGGAAATGTTCTATGAAAACAAATATTTATGTATTGCAATGAACTCTGGAGTGTGGTGTTTTTTTTTAATGATTATGTGCGGTTGATTGTGGGATGAACATTTTGGTCTATCTGGAGTGATAAAGTGTGAGGGATTTGATGTATACATATCGCTACCCTAATTTGTAAATTGCTAACTCCACTTTTGTCGAAAAATGACTTAACAATTGCATTTTGTTCTCGACATTCAAATGCACATGCTATAAAAATTTTACATGTCCACAATCATTGAAAGTGCCTTAAAAAACGCCTCAAGAAAAATTGATAACTCCAATGCTACCAATTCCAACACTGCAAAATGTGTAACTCCACCATTTTGTATGTGAATCCATTAGAATCAAGTAGCATTGTGGTAGTGTTCAAAATATTTAATTTCAAAGGTGAGTTCGGTTACGCTATTTTGAAAAAAAAATGCATTATTTCCTATGAATATAAGTATAAGCACTATTTTGTTAAGATAATTTGAAGTTTTTTCCCCTTATTTATGACTCAATATTTCATTTTATTCATCTAAGGGAGTTAGCAATGTTTCAACACATGTAAAACATCGTGTTGCATTATGACTCAGCAGGAGTCATCAACTTTGCATTTTAATTATTACTGGGTGGGTTTAAACAAAATTGTGTTTATTTAAATGAATATGAATATTTGAAGCATTAAAATACTTTTATAAGTATTGTCTATTTTTATAGATGAATAGCAGAGGAAAAATTATGGTTGGCTTAGTGACAGAAAATCGAAGGAGTAATCAAGAAAATCGTAAAAGTGATGAAGAAAATCGTATGAGTGATGGTTTTCAAGAAAGTCCAAATTCATTCATGGAATTGCCAATGTTAGTCGTTGATAGTGATAATGCAGAAATCACATAATATTATGTAAATACGGATACTACTCAGAAGATTTGTCAAAAGTAATTATAATAATACGGATATTGTACAAAATTCGACTGAACTGATAACACAATCCGAGATGGTATTTAACACCATTGATGACATTTTAAGTGATGACGAAAGCCAAGGAGTCCAAATTTCATTAGTGCCGTATTCACATAATTCAGATTCAAATTATTATAATGGACCACTTCAACCTACGAAAAAAGTAAGAAAGAAAAGGTGTGACGTAGATAGTTCTTCTTGGTTCTCTTCTAAGAATAAAGCAAGCAGGGAGAAAGGAAAAAGATATTTAAGCAGAAAAAAAGGAAAACAATGGATCATTGAATAATAAAATACCGAAGAATGATAAAAAAACTTTAAAAAAGGTGTAAATTTCATGTTTCTGAAAAAGGTGTCTTGAAGTGTTATTCTATATCGGATAAGGACAGAATGAACATTTTAAACCAATTTTGGGACTTGAATTGGAAAGAACAACGAATTTATGCAGATGGGCTAATGAAAGTTTTACCGGTAAAAAGATCGAGGGGTTGAACAGATCTGGAAAAATCCAGTAAAGTGTCGTCTACAACATATTTTCTAAGACAGAATGATTCTGACATACAGCTATGCAAAACGATGTTTTTGCTTACATTACATTTAAATAGGATGACAGTATTAAACTGGAAGAAGAAAAGCGGTAATTTAGAATTACAAATGGCAATTATTGTTTAAAAAAAGCAACAATAATCGATTTGTGGAAGCTTATGAGAATCTTACAAACTTTTTTAATTAGTTGCCAAAAATGGAGCCCCATTTCTGCCGAAAAATTACTTCCAAAAATTACTTGTTGCCCGAATGGAGGTCAAAATCAGAACTTTATATTTTTTATAAAACCGAATGGTGCACAACAAGAGATATTACAACATCTCTCTCATCTTTATTATATTCAAACATTTTGAAAGGGCTGATTTAGGGGGTTTCCAACCTGAAAAAGATGCATGTGACAAATGTACTACTCATGAACAAAATCATTTTTCGGCCACTGAGTACGAACTACACCAACGGAAGAAAGAATAAGCCAGAAATGAAAAAAAACAAAGACAAAGAAGAACAAACTTATGTGTTCACCATGGATCTATAATAATAAGCTGTCCTGGCCCCAAAATCTAATGTTTCAATATTATATTATAAAACAAAATTGTGCATACATAACCTTTGTTTTTATAATTTATATTTTTATAACTTGTTTTATATTGTTTGATTTGTGTCTTTTATCATCACTCTTGCATTGTTTATATCTAAATAAAATACCTAAAATTATTTGTTTTTCAATATTAGGAGACCTCCACAGTAAAAAATAATATTTACATGCTATTTTGCTAACTCCTACAATAATTTTTAAATATTCACCATCGCAAAGTTGCGAACTCCAATAATTATCGATAAAATCATGATGATATAATGATATTTAACTTTTTTTAACTTGTAGTGTATCTCTTGGTCGTCTTAATATTTTAGTACAAAAAAAATACCAATAAGATTTAATTTAGAATAGTTATGCAGTTTTATTGCCGCCCAGTAAAGTTGGTATTTATGGAGTTAGCAATTTACAAATTAGGGTAGCGATATGTAATTGAGTGTCACTGTTTGTCAGGTTGATGAGAATGTGCAACGGGGTTTTATATAATCAAAAATCGGAAAGAAGTATAGATTTATTTTTTCATGCTATATGTCCTCAGTGAGATATGGGCAAAATCCTAGTTTACTGGGGATACGACAAATGAAAGGCAACAAACCCAGATCCATTAAAATTGTGTCCAAATTAAATTACCTGTCGTTTTTTTTTCGCAAATTGTGTATATTTCTTGTCATGTGTAAAATAAATAAATAAACTTAGAAACTCTGGAGATTTAATTAAGTCGCAATATTATAAACAATCAAGTTAATTTCAATAATAGTCTTCTGCTATATATGTTTCCCATTTAAAAGCCATCCTTTTGACGCCAACTACTCCCCTCCCCTTATTAGCTACTCTCCCCCTTTCCTGTATCTGTTACAATTTGAAAAAATGTATTTTAGGCATAATTACACAAGGAAGACGAAGGTCTTTGAAACCGGTAGTGAACTCAAATAAAACAATAGTGAATAAAAAAAAGGTGTTTTATTTATTTTATTAAAAATTTATAAACATGACACCACAAAGTAAAACAAACGTCTTTTCTAAGATTCAAGAAATAACTTATACTTTTCCTAAGTTGTAGGATTGTCCGTTGTTTTAGAAGCTCTGTTGATTGTCTTCCTCTCATTACTGACTCAAAACAGATTCCCCCGGTATCTTGACTTAAGGGAAAAGAGATGAGTCACATATGCCTAGTTCGGTGGAGACACTTGGCATGCGCAGAGAACAGCAGACTACATTCCATCTATTTAATTGATCCGCATACTTCAAATGCAGAAGTGTTCTACTTGAGGCTAATGATTGAGCCATAATTGTGGTGTAGTAGCACTTTTCAATTTAATATATTTTACTTGTGAAAACCACAAATTGCCTTTTTATGACAAATTTTGTTACTTCATCACATGAAACGTAACTCTTTCCAGACCAGCGCCTGAAAATAATTTCACCTATGTAACCTTAGTCTTCAACAATATGAAGGCCATATTGGACTTCTCAGTCTGTATGCCAATAATGAAGTGTAGATAGACTATTTGGCACCTGTAATATTGTTTAGTTTCTTAGCCCCAAAACAGAAGACTCCTCACTTAAGAAGATGCCTTGGGAGGATAATGGATATCAGGTAATGAATAAGATGGTTCATCTTTGAACCCAGTAGTAGTCTAACCACCAAAATAAGAGTGATGCCTTGAAGGTTGTTGGGTCATGTATTGAGGATGCTGCCTGGTAGCTGATCAAGAGGCACTCGATGAATGAGACCATTTTTACCGTACACTGGTGTTAAGATAGAGATATTCCCAGACTCGGCCTAATTTAGTAAGATGTAGAGTGCCGAATTGAAAACTGATCTGGAAAGAAGTATTTTGTGGTATTCTTAATTTAACATATGATGAGAAAAATCTAAGAATTTGATAGAAATTTCAAAGGTGAATTTTGCACTTGTTTTGAAAATTTTATCGAGTACATTTAACTTTCGTAAATTATTGTCAAGTGACACATTTATCTGTTAAGAAACTTAAAAATGCATTTTTACTAACCGCTCAAAATACATATCTCAAATATTTTGTTAATATGCATCATTTCAATAGAACTGGGAGAGATTAAATACATTTGTATTAATAATTTCCATGTATTGTATTAAACTTTCATTGTATGCTGTGCAACGTAGCTTGTTTATAAGCATGAGGGAATTTCTTAAAACAAACTAGAAATATGGTACAGGCTAGAAGTGAAAACCAGATTGATAACCTTACAAAAAATTAGGTACCAAATGGAATCAAATCCACAACACACAGGTTGGAAGATACATGTCTTACCAACTAGGCCATGGAGGTTATCAAAATATCTTGGCTGGCACAAGATCAGATAAAGCATTTAGAATTTACTTTCTCACATGCATTTTGTGTTAAATAAGTTTCATTTCAAAAATCAATAAGTGACATTTAATTCTATCTTAATAATAATACTGTCACTCAAGAATTTAGTAACTTGGGATAAGATACGACTGAACCATCAATAGGTAAGAATTTCTGTACACTAACAGTGCAACAAAATCTAAAAATTACACAATTAGAAAGAAATAATAACATACACCGTTAAAAAAAGAAGTGTCATTACATAGTCAACAATGGAAAAGCTGAAGAACAAGTGGAGAGAGGAATATTACCAGTTTTACCAAAGTAAAACTTGTAAGAACATTGATTTTCTCAATCTTCTATGATGCCAAAACATGAATATTGAAAGAAAAGGAATGCAAGACGATTAACGCCTTGGAGATGTGTTGCTGGCAACATATGTTGCATGTACCTTGGACAGCACGTAGAACACATTCAATTCTGAAAGAACTATAATGCGAAGCCTCAGATCAATTATCAGATAGAAAGATACGATGGAGAATATTGATCCAAGGGAAAATAGAATACTTCCGAGGCAGACCATTAACATGATCTATAAACCTAGTAAATAATGCAAGCAACAGTATAGCTCACTTCGGCAGTATAGCAGGAATGCAACCAATAGCTCACTTCAGCAGTATAGCAGAAATGGTATCATGTTTATCTACAATACCATTAATTTGCTCACAAGATCAAGTCCAGTGATCATTACTGCTCTAGAAAGAGCAATATGAATAAATAGATACTGTACTTATATACTATCTTTTTTAAACTTGTGTTTTGATTATAGTCTCTCTATCAATAAATAAAAACATATAACACTAACATTATGATAATGGCAGTTGTAACTCCTTATAAAGACCTAAAAATGGTATTGTTAAATATTACATGTCAAAAATAAAAACATATCTTAGTGTTCAAACTTATTTTGAATGATTTAATTTAATTTCAGAAGTGGATACAAATTTTTGTTCGTAAAAATACCTAGGATATGGGAAGGAGAAACAAAACTGTAAATTATATTCAGATTACAATTTATTAACATAAAAATGTTTGAATCCTGTGTGTACCTGTATAAGCAGAATATTTAATCTCTAGTATAATCGAATGAATAATCAAAGTATGATTGATCAAATGTATGGACACGTGTAAATCCGTCTTCTCCTCCAGAGGCATAACTCTTTCCATCAGGGTGAAAAGCCAAACTATTGATAGGACCAAAGTGACCCTTTACTCTGCCAAACTCCTCTTCAAATACCATATGGAAGAATCTCGAGTCAAATTTACCATGCCTTGTGGATGTTGTTGTTACTTCCATAACATCTTGACCTCCTCCCAATACAACATGATCCAGAATTGGGCTAATAGCCGCAGAGTTCACAGGTCTTTCAGTCTGATATTCCTTTAACAACTCTAAAGAACTAGAGTCAAATAATTTGGCTGTGTGATCTTTACTAGCTGTAACAAACATTGTGCTATCTCTAGACATTTGCATATCGTTTATGCTGCCAACATGCTCCTTGATTGTATGAATTTTCTTTCCAGTTCTCAAGTCCCACTGCCTGATTTCACCATTTTCGTGACCAGTTATCAAAACTTCATCCAGTGATCCCCACAAGACGGAGGTAACCTTATGGTCGTTCACTTCCCACTTGAGAATTGGAGACTGAGTGCTGATCGTATCGTCAACGCTGCGGGTATCGATTATGAATACTTCACAAGGCTGTTTCATGGCCTTGTCGGTGGAATATGCCGCTTGGTTTGCACTGTAGCTAAAAGCGCATGTACGCACCGAGGAATTGGTGTTTATTGTTCCGATTTCTTTACCGGTTTCGCAATCCCACAAGCGGCAGGAACTGTCACCTCCTCCTGTGATAACATTGTTGGAATGCCAGTTGACGTCGATACACCATACTACTC